>CM075454.1:9713899-10313899 GCA_037832335.1 Carallia pectinifolia
AGACATATGAACATACATCTTGTAAACATTATGTGTTTAAAGGTTAAAGTTTATATGCAACAAGCATTATATGTATAATAGTTAAGATTGTTGTACATAATATATAATATATAAAAGACAAGTTAAAAGTTAAGGTAAAATGACTCTATATACTCTGTGTCCTATGCTCCCATCCAGATATTGGATATCAATTGCATATTGCCAAATAGAAAAGTTTTGTATACAGATTTACTACATCGAGACATCAACACATCTGACGTGGACTCATTTAAATTATGTCTACGTGGCATGGACCAATCGAAAACGAGGAAGACGTGATGAAGGAAGTCTCCATCTCCTCCAAAATTATGCCCAAAAACCTAGGGGGAAAATTATCGCTCCATAGCCCATGTTGGCATTGTTGACAGAAGTACGGATGAAGGAAATTTTTGGGGGAAAAAGGCATTGTTGATGGTTGGGTGTTGTTCCCATGAACATGATCTTGATAATCAGAGGATAAAGGAAGGATGTTCATATGGTAAAGTAGAAGAGGGTGGGACCAAAACTCTGTTCAATCGGTAATTGATTGTGGCTCTCATCAAGCCTGTAATACACTAGTTGCCTCTACTAATTCATCTAATTACCCACAATCACAGAGAAAACCAAAATTAAATGTTGACCCCAAAAATGAAGACCGACTTAGGCCGACTAGTTTCAATAATTAGATGTGTTAATATATATTTGGAATTTTCTTTCTAGTTCCTAGCTTTCTACTTCAAAAACTTCTTCCTGACTCCTGAAAGACAAACCTAGTTTCAAATGCACCTTTTTTAGGTACAATTTCAATTGCACTATTAACTCTCCATTAGTGCTGTTCTCGCGATTTCGTCTTTGGATTTTCTGGTGTTGTACCTGTAGGAATATCTGCTGACGTGTATCTCGTGCTTTGATATGTAATTTCTGAGCAAATTTGCCTGGACCCACAGTTTTTTTACACGTTGACAACTCATACAAGTTTCTTAAGTGGATGTGTCAGTGACAATTAGGCCTTTATGTCGCTGAGGATACCCTTCGGTGTAAAACAATTGGTTTACCTATTTGGGTCCATTGCCAAGTCTCGCACCATCTAAGCTTAGAAATCGTTCTTCATTTTTTTTCTTTTTATCCACAATTTCATGTTTATTGATTTAGTGCCATCAGTGTGCTGGAATTGATAGGCAATAAAGCAATCTGCTGCTTATATCAGTCTGCTTATTATTATGAAGAGAAAGACTATCTAACAAAATAATTCTACATTTTAATGAAGGGCAGGAGGAAAGGAAAGTCCAAAGCTTTGATTTAAAATGATGGTTTGGATGGTGATTCAGCGTGCATTCCATATACGTAACCCAGTACTTATCCCCTATCTTGAAATATATGGTTGTTCTTCGTCCAAATTGGATTTGAAGGTTGGTGGGTTGGATGTTGGATTTTAGATTCTGCAATCATTGTAATATGCTATAGCAGAGTCTCACACAGACATATCAGTGCTTAGGTGAAGGGTCCTCCCTATAGAAAATGTTGAATGAGGACACCAATGACTGCTAGCATTAGTTCACAAGTACGATAACCAACATAATTATGATGCAATTTAAATTTGTGTGATATACAATTATAAATAAATTATACTAAAAAAAAGAATAAAAATAACAAATCCTTTAATTTGCATGTTCTCTCAACTTTTTTCTTCTTCTTTTTTTGGGGGGGGGGGGGGGGGGGGTCTCATTTAAAAATTGAAAAAAGCTTAACCTAAACATTTGTCCTCTTGACCGTCAAATTCACCAACATTTAGAAATCCGTATGCATGAAATAAACTAGCATGAATTACGCTAAATGTTTTTGTTAACATTTAGTCTTCAAAGAGGACCTCAATAGTTAAGAGCTCTAAATGTTTTGTGTTCAAATGTATATGATGCGTTCTAAAATTTATAAAAATGTTATATAGTTGGTAGCTCAATAAAACTGATGATGGACACAAAAATGTAACAACGCAATGTGATCATATGATTTTCTGTAGAAAATTTACGTACTTACGGTGATGGGTCTTAAAGGTGTACTCACATGGTCCATTATTATAATTATCGTACATTTTTTATCTTTCCATGCACACTCAGAACTAACGAGAAATGAATCTAATAATAATAAAAAAATTCCAATCTTTTCTACCTTTCCACTGGAAAAAATTTCTTCCAAGTGTAACTTGCCGACTTGCTGCTTTAGATAACAATAGGTTGATAGCTGCATTGCATTGAGTTGCGTTGCTTGACTAGCTTGACTTGGTTTTTCGATGACTGACAAAACTGTAGCATCCAAAGGGCCGACTTGAATAGTCTTTATGATTAGAAAAACCAAGTCAAGCAACGCAATGCAAAGCAGCTATCGACCTATCGTTATATAAAAGTCTTTATGTTCTGTTGCTTATGATGTAGTTTGAAATTCATAAAAATAATATATAATTCGTAATTCAATAAAATTTATGATTAAAAAAATTAGTATAATATAATGAAATTATATGATTTTTCTAAAAAAAAATTTTATGGGCACTTCAAATTAAGTGTGTTTCAAATCCGAATTTACATAATTATTAGATTTGTCATATATAATTATTTATTAAGTATTTTTAATCTTTTGACACACACATAATACAAAATTTGTATCTCAGTAGTCACATCCGCTTTTGCGATGCGGTTCCTACCTGTAATCTGAACTCGATTTTCCTACTTTCCAGAGGACCACAGGCAAAATTCGTCCCAAATGAGATTTTCCGCCACGTTGCTTGGATAGCCAATGGCTGCTTTGCTCGACTTGGTATTCGATGACTTTTAAGAACCATCAAATTACAAAGAGTCCCAATAGCTGGACCGGTGGTCTATGTCCACGGTCACCCGATGGTTCCCCAATAAGAGAATAATAAAAAATTAATTTTTAAAAAAAATTAAATTTAAATATATTTAATATTATTTTTTAAATTATATTTAATATTACTTTAAATATATTTAATTTTATTTTAAAATTTAATTTTTAAAAAATAAAAAATAAAAATTTTAAGTTTCATTGCCATGCCACCTCTGACACCCTCTGTGCCTATTATCTTTGCCTACGTATTTTTAGTTATGGGTCCAATTACAGTACCACAAAAAAACAAGGGTGTAAACGAGACCAGCTAAGTCGAACATGTCTTTTGTCGATCCGAGTCTATTAATATTATTTATAAAAATAATTAAAATTATAAAAAATATTTTTATAAATAGAATTAAATTATTAATAATTTAAAAAATAAAAATTTGTTTTTAATGTATAATTATAAATATAATAGAACATTTCAATACATAAATTGTCCACAAATGTAGGATTTATGAGAGATTAAATGTGCACAATTTTGTCATTATTTTCGAAAAAAATTATTTCATTGATCAAAGAAGCATCTCAAATATATTTTAATGGCATACCAGACAAAGGTTTTGATGAATTTAAGAAAAGCCTTAAATAATACTTAAATGAGTTATTCATGAGTTTCGTTGAATCGAACATACTCTTAGTCAAATTTGATTCGTTTATTAAATTATTTTTTATCTCGAAGTTCGAATAAATTTTTATCGAATCGAGTCATTAAATTTTTAATGAATGTATTAATTCCTTTACATCCCTAAGACAAGTTAGATGATGCGTTGACATACTGAGCGTAGTCCTTGCGCCGGCCTGATCATTTTTTCTTTAAATTTTTGTGAAAAACCAAATTAAATTTGTATATAGACCTGTTTAACGACTATACAGACAAATAACAATTTTTTTAATAATTGTATGCAAATATATACTTTTACAATCATATACAAATCATTAAGTTTTTTACAAAAACTAAAAGTTTGTATTTCGGTAATTTTTATCCCGGTTAAAATGGTAACTGATAATTTTAAAACAAAAACTGATATTTTTGTAATATATTTTATTTTTATATTTTAAAAATATTAATCGTTATTTTAAAAATAACAGTTAAAATTTCGTCTGAGACATTTTTTTATAACAAAATGCCTGAGATATTTACGGGCACTCTCTTTACAAATAAGAAAACAGACAGAGACACTAGAGTAATGCGGGACCTAGTGCCCCCTCTTCCGTTCCCACTCTTCCGTTCCCACCTCCGCAGTCTAACTTTTTCCTTTATAATTCAATTAAAAATCCAACCTCCATTGTTAATTTACGGACTACATTCATCGATTAAGAAAAAAAAGGAAAAAACAAAATGCACTCCAATCATTATCTCATTCTGATCAAACCCGCCATATTATTATTCATCTTCCTTTTCTTCTTGCTTAGCTCAAGCAATTTCGCTTACGCTGATCCTCTTCGTTCTTTTTGTCCAAACACAAACGGTACATTCACAAGGAACAGCGTCTATGAGGCCAATCTCAATCGCCTTCTTTCTTCCCTTTCCTCCAACTCCACCAGCTCCGAATACGATTACGACAATGGCTTCAAAATCGACATCTCTGGGAACCAACCCGACACCGTGTATGGCTTGTTTCTATGCCTCGGCGACCTCAGCAACGACGTCTGCAAGAACTGCGTCGCGCAGGCTGTCCGAGAAATAGTCCAAGTTTGTCCTTGGGCAAAAGTCGCCATCGTATGGTACCGTGAATGCCTCCTACGTTACTCAAACAAGTCCTTGTTTTCTGTCATGGAAACCTCGCCTGTTGTATAC
This sequence comes from Carallia pectinifolia, assembly GCA_037832335.1. Lineage (NCBI taxonomy): Eukaryota > Viridiplantae > Streptophyta > Magnoliopsida > Malpighiales > Rhizophoraceae > Carallia > Carallia pectinifolia. The sequence goes on from CM075454.1 coordinate 9,718,617, forward strand.
TCGTTGAGCCCCGAAAATGTCACGGAGGAGCCGGAGCGTTTCAAAGCTCTGGTAAGTGCCATTTTGAATCAGATAGCCCCTGAGGCGGCCAGCATTCTGTCGGCTGCTAAAAAGTTTGCGACCAGAAAATTGAATTTTACTGAGTTCAATTCAACCATCTTCGCCGCCGTCCAGTGCACGCCAGACCTGTCTAGTTCTGATTGTCTTCAGTGCCTTAATGCAACTTTCTCAAAGTTTTCAGTGTGCTGCCGTGGGACAATGGGTGTCAGAATTTCGGTCCCAAGTTGTGATTTTCGCTATGAATTTTATGCATTTAATAATCAAACAGCATTCCGTGCTCCGCTACCTCCACTTGTGGTGGCTCCCGGTTCTCTGCCGCCTGCTGCAACACCACCACCTCCTCTTGTGGTGGCTTTTCCTCCCTCACATCTACCACCAAGTAAGCCCAGGAGTTTATGTTTTTTCTTTTTTTCTTTTTTTGAGTTAAAAGAAATTCGTTACATTAAATTACGTCAATTCGTACACAAACCTAACGTGAAAAATGTCAGAAAAAACCTACATAGAGTAGGAATTAAGAACGGCACAAAGGCTTATAATTGACATGGTCAAAAGACCGCGAACTAACTGAGCATAACACCCATTTTAACAAAATGTTGTAAAAAGAATACTTATTGGACTAAAACTGAACTTATTTAAAATTAATATTTTAGTTAAGTCTAGATTTACTGGATTAATCTACACAAGTCATTAAATACCACATTTCAATAAATTTATAATAAAAATCAATTAGATACACTCCACAACGATTTTCAAATCAACTAAATTTCTAATATAGGTGTGCTCCTAGCCACTAAATATCACTCATTCCATAAAAAAAGCAAAAAAAGGTCATTCCTTTCAGCAACAACAGTGGCGGTGGCTGACACTGGTGGAAGCATGATGGGCATCGGCATATGCATGACCGGCAGAGGCGGAAGAATGAGCAGCGAGCCCGACAACATCAGGAGAGGCAGCACCATGGGAGGGGGCGCCAACGGTGCCAGTTTCTGGAAAAGTTGATGTGGCTTTGACAACCTTACCGGCGGCCAGTACGACGGCTCCAACAAAGGAGGACGTGCCAGGGACGGTGGCACCGGTACAGCAGTGCTGGTAGCCAATGCCGTGGCCAGATACGGTGGTGACAATGGTGGAGACATCGACGGAGATGGTGAAATTGAAGGTGAAATGCCGGGGAATGTAGATTGGGAGCTAGGGAGGCCGTGGGTAGCATTATTAAGGCTAGATCTAGCCGAAGACAAGCCGAAACACCATCGGAGATACAATGGGGGAGGAAAAGAGGAGAGAAGAAATGGGGTGGAGAAAGAAGTGAGAGAACGTAGAAAAGGAAGGGCCGAGAGTTAGAGAGGGAGAAACAAGCATCAATGGCTGGCCGATGGAGGTGGCTTGCGCCCCCCCCCCCCCGGCAGAAGTGTGTGGTTCTGAGGGAGGGCGGAGAGTTAGAGAGGAAGGGTGCTTTTTTTTTCCCAACAGAGTACAAGATTAAGCCCAAAAGTTTAAGTTGCCATGCACGATTAAAGTTTGACAAAAGTTAAAGGTAGACAGGCCAACACAAAATTAGCATTATTTCAACAAACTTGAGAACAAACATGAAATGGGAAATTTTGTGACAAACGAAAATTTCCACGTTTCGTTTCCCACAAATGGACAAAAAAAAATTAAAATAAAAATTTGACTTCATTTAGGTCAATAAGCCAACATTAGTGGCTTCAATAACAAATATGCTCTTTGAAAATCTGAATTTGACTTGGTAGCAGTTGTTCGCGTCTGTGGATGTTGTTCATGTCCTTTACGGGTGTAGATTCTTGGTAAACAATAGGCACTCTCCGACACTGGACGGGAACATTATTCTTATTTCTAAACTTTTTCCAACAAAAAAAAAAAAAGGTAAGTTTGGGGTTCTCATACATGACATGTTATTGAACATAAACTTTTTGGAATTTTGAATGCAGATGAAGGACATTTTCCCACAGCAATCACAATTACTGCAGTAGTTGGTGTTTGTGTCTTGATTTTTTGCAGAGGCTACCACTTCATAAAAAGACGAGCAAGAATGAAGCATAGTAGTGTCCTAAAAGGGGAAGGTAATGTTGAAGACTGGTAGAGCTCATGAAATATCAAATTGCTATCAGTACAGATTTCATGCCCTTGTGTTTTTTTTTTTTTTTTTTTACTTCTTTTATTATTGCATTTTGTAGATGTAAGGGAAATAACTACTGCAGAGTCCTTGCAATTTGGTTTGGGAACTATTGAATCTGCCACAAAAAAGTTCTCCACTGACAACAAGATAGGGAGAGGCGGATTTGGTGAGGTTTACAAGGTAACCATTCAACTATCAATCATTTAAAAGCAACACCGTAGGTGACATTCCCACTTCGGGGTGTGACTTATCGTATCAAACAATTAATTGGATATATCTAGCAATATAATACTTGAAGGACTAGTCTTGCTATGATAATAAGGTTACTCCATTATATCACTGTAAAATTACATAAATTTGATCTTCCTTGCCTTCGTACCATGAGAGTCTTGTAAATTAAAATGCTTGTTTTGTTATCTTACAACATTTTGCTTGCAACAAATATATTGTGGTGGCTTTAGAAGCCCGAAGCTAAAAATTAAATCAGGAAAAGGACTGATAAGAAAGCTGAGGAAAAAGGACTGAAATTCTAGGACTCTATTAGAAAAATAGTATGTTTCACGTCATATGCATATATTGGCATTCACCAATTTCAAAGCTTTCTAATCATTTTAAAAGCTAATTATCAGGGTACACTTTCTAATGGACAAGAAATAGCTGTTAAGAGGCTGTCAAGAAGTTCTACACAAGGTACACAAGAATTCAAGAATGAGGTCCTCTTACTAGCTAAGCTTCAACACAGAAATTTGGTGAGACTGCTAGGATTTTGCTTAGAAGATGAAGAAAAGTTACTCATTTATGAATATGTGCCCAACAGAAGCCTTGATTATTTTCTATTTGGTATGTTGTTCTTACTCCTCTAAACCTATACTTAATTATAAATAAGCAAAAATTTAGTCCTATAACTTTTGACAATTGAGTCTTATAAGTTTAGATCATTTCAAACGAGTCCTTAACAGTAATGATTTTATTTTAATTGAGTCCAATCTCTGAAGGACTACTGTTTAACTGTTATCTTAGACATTGAACCAATTTTTTTAAAAAAAAATTAATTGAACAATAAAATACATTTTAAAAAAACACTAAAAAAATGAATTAAAAAATCCATAAATGTATTACAAACGTAATTGATCCTCCTCCGTCTGTGCTGACAACTCCAACCACGATTGCGTCGTCTGGTTGTCAAAACTTGAGCAGCAGGACATGCTCTGCTTTCTTTTGCCATCTATTAGTGTCTTTGTGTTGTCATGCTTTCCGCGCCTCTTGCATGGACAAGTGGCTCGAGTCGAACCAGACATGTCCTCTGTTGCTGGCTCGAGTGGAACACATGCTCTAACAACTCTTGACAGTAAAGGTTCAATCTTTATAAGACTCCCAGTAAAATAGCGGACATCAGACAGAAATTTAAGCTGGAACAAGAGGCTGTTAGAGCTTTTTTCGGCCAATGAAATGGGAGCTTTCTTCCCTGGATGACCCGATATAATTGATTAATCGATGATTACACAAATGAAACACAAAAGAAAACATTAACACTAGTAGATAGCTCTGAAACTTGAGGATCTCAGATACCCAATAGGGGAAATTTTTTTAAAAAATGGACATCTAACCAATAATGATCCCATTAATAAGAAATGCAAAAGCCATTGAGAGGGAACAAGCAGAAAACAGAGTCTTCTCACAGAAAATTGTCTTCTCTCTCTCAACTCAACTCAAATTCATGGTTTTATGTCATTTTTTATTCGATCAAATATGAAAGATAATTTCCTCAAAAAAACAAAAATGAAAGATAATGGTCCAAGTTTGGTCCGTCAGAAATCTGACTCAATTCAATTGAAATGAAATCATTAATATTTAGAATTCATTTGAAAAGACCCAAACACGTAAGACTAAGTTGAAAAACTGCAAATGTATATACTAAATTTTTGCTTATCCTTGTCTTTGGAAATGCACTAATCGCCGTTATAGAACACATATCAAATTTTGTCAAACTAAACGGAATCGATTTCTTTAAATCCCAATCTGAGTGTCTATTTTCATGTGTATTTAGATCCAAAAATGCAAGGACGTTTGGATTGGTCAACACGTCAAAAAATAATAGGAGGAATTGCTAAAGGAATTCTTTATCTTCATGAAGACTCCCGGCTCAAGATCATACATCGCGACCTTAAAGCTGGAAATATTTTATTAGATGGAAATATGAATCCAAAAATATCAGATTTTGGGATGGCTAAGCTTTTCGGAGGTGATCAAACCGAAGCAAGTACGAATAGAATTGTGGGAACATAGTAAGTTTATCGTGCTCTTATTTGTCTTGCATAATTATAGTCTACTGAAACTGAGTTTAATGGGAAGATAAAAAAACCATTGCCCCAATTTCCTTAGAAGGGTGATTAAAAGAATGTAACAAAGCACAATGTCATGATAACTAAAGGATCTGCATTTGTAAATTTGCTAGTGCATTAGGGGTGTATTTAGTACGCAGATTGGATAATATGATATAAGATAGTAAAAACTAATATTGTATAGGATATGTTAAACGACTGGTCTATATTACATTTGGATAGTATCAAATATCATAGAATAGTTATCTTATCTCATGTTTGGAAGATATACGACAGAATAGTATAGTATATCAAAATAATTTTTTTATCCTTAGAAATAATTGAATTACATTTACTATTAATTTTAACATTTTTTTTATAAAAAATAGTTAAAATTAAGTAATAGTTATTAGTAGGGAGGAGCAAGAGAGGAAGGGGGGAAGGAGGAGAGAGTGAGGAAAGAGAAAAGAATGAGAGAGAGAAGAGGGAGGAGGAAGGAAAAGAGAGAAAAGAAAGAGAGAGGGAGAGAGAGAGACGAGGAGTGAAAGAGAGAGAGGTGTGAGGAGAGAGAGAGGAGAGAGAAGAGAGAGGAAGGAAAAGAGAGAAAAGAAAGAGAGAGAGAGACGAGCAGAGAGAGGTGGGAAGAGAAAGAGAGAGGAAAGAGAAAACAAAGAGAGAGAGGATGAGAGAGAGAGAGGTGGGAGGAGAGAGAGAAGAAGATGGTGAGAGAAATGAGTTTTTTTTTATTTTAATATTAATTTTAAAAAGGATTAATTTTTAATTAAAATGATATTTTAGTAAATATACAATTTGTCAACACTAGCTCATGAAGTGGGATAGACTAGCCCATATGAGTAAAAGATATAGTACTATTTCATATTTATAAGATAATTAGCCCACACTAGTCTATTATATACTTATCTCATTAACTAACTAAACGTAGGTTAAAGTGGGGTAGTTGACCTCAAACTTATATTATCTTATCCTAGCCCAGGAAACAAATGCACCATAGAAGAATATTTATTTTGTTTTTCAATCTAACATTGTTCTATTTGTGTTTGGTCTTCAAGTGGTTATATGTCTCCAGAATATGCGATGCATGGACAATTTTCTGTCAAATCTGATGTGTATAGTTTTGGTGTACTACTTCTTGAAATTGTTAGCGGAAAGAAAAACAGTTCGTTCTGTACCACAGAAGATGCTGAACATCTTGTGAGCTATGTAAGTGTCAAATTTTGGTCTTTGAATTATCATCTCTATGAAATTTGAGAATTAGGGGTACCTAGACAGTAGGATTGATCATTACATGAATATATGTACAGGTCTGGAAGCTTTGGAGAGATGGGAGACCATTAGAAGCATTTGATCCAAATTTGACAATAACACATTCAACAAATGAAGTTGTTAGATTTATTCAAATAGGCTTATTATGTGTTCAGGAGAATCCAACAGAAAGACCCACAATGACAACGATCGTTTTGATGCTTAACAGCTACCATATGGACTTGCCATTGCCTAAACATCCAGCCTTTTCTGTCCATGGTAGAATAGAGCAAAGCAGGTCAAGAAAGGGCTTGGAATTGGATCAACATAAGGGCAAGTTTGTCCCCTTTTCTGTTGATGAAGCCCCAATTACTATTGTATCTCCTCGATAGTAGAAGATATTGAGTTTTCTCCGAAAGTGTGATGAAGCTTTTAAAAAACATAATTGCATATCGCCGATCTGGCACCATCATAAACTTGGACATCCATCTCCATTTTTCTTTTTGTCCGCAGTTTTACGTTCATTGATTTAGTATTTTTAGTCTGTTGTACTTAATTGGCAAGGCACAAAAACGGTCTGCTTCTTACATTTGTATGTATGCACAAGGGAAGAGTATTTCAAAAGATGAACGTGAAAATAAGCACTTTAACCTAATTGAGACTGTATAAAAAAATATTTAAATATAATTCAAAAACAATGAAATATGTCTGTTCGCGTATTTCAATGAATTTCTCCAAAATATAAACGAAAAAAACTTTAAATTTTTCTTAGGAGAATATATGATTTTTTTCCTTTTATATGTGGGAAAAAGTAGAAAATTTTAGCAAAATATGTTTAGGGTATGTTTAGATTTTTTATACTCTTAATTAGGTCAAATTATATATCTATCAATTAACCCAATTCCTGTCAAAAAAAGGACACACATGAAATGAAAACAAAGATTTAAAGCTAGTTTGAAAGCTTAAAAAGCCTATGACTCAATTACAAAAATACATAAAAGTTTATGACTTCTTGATAGCTTGTCCCAATGTAGATGTGATAAAACCTGACTAAGACTGATTATTGGATTGAAAAATAAAAAATTGTCCATCTTGATTTTTTCAGTAATAAAACAAAAAAAAATCAGAAAAAAGCTAGTAAAATGTGAATTGGGCTGCGAAAACTGAGAAATAGGTCATGTTGTGGTCTAATTGACTTTGACTAAAAATATCAAAAATTATAATTTGACACATAAGCTTTGTCTAACTTATAAATTGAATTCAACAGTTTATATAAAGTTGCATTTGAATCATAAATTTTATCTAACCTTATAATTGATTCATTAATACTAAAATTATTACGGAATCAATTCTCTTTATAAGTTTTCTTGTTGTCAACACAACTTTTGAACTTAAACATGAAAATAATTTTTAGTCAAAATATGTCATATATATATTTGCTTATTTTTATTTTTTCAGTTACCAATTGATATATATATATATATGATTTATTATTATTGAACTTCATCCGATAGCATAAATTTTTTGTTGAAATAATTCCTTGATATGGTGGGTCTATCTTTTGTTAACACTTTTAACTTGACAAGCTCGCCTAAACCTGATTCAACAGTTTAAGTTTTTTATGGGATGGTTACTTAACACTAATAAAGGGATATGTGTAAAAAAAGTCCTAAACTTTTAGATTTTTTTTCATTTAAGTCCTAAACCTTTTTAAGATTTCATTTCAGACCTAAACCTTTTGATTTTGCTCCAAATCAGTCCTTTCGTTAGTCAAACCGTTAAAAATTACTGTTCACTAACAGAAATTTTTTTAAAAAGGTAAAATACACTATTTCAATTCACCAGTTAACAGAAATATTTTATATAATCTTAAAAAAATAAAATAAAAAATAAAAAATCTAAAATCTCAACTTACATGTTACTATTTGAGAGTAAAATACAAGTATTTAATAACAAAAAAAATATTTAAATAGTGTATTTTACCTTTTTAAAAAAATTTTCGTTAGTGAACAGTAATTTTTAACGGTTTAACTAACGGAATGACTGATTTGGAGCAAAATTAAAAGGTTTAGGACTGAAATGAAATCTCAAAAAGGTTTAGAACTTAAATGAAAAAAATCTAAAGGTTTAGGACTTTTTTTAATGCATATCCCCACTAATAAATATATCACTCAAAATGCCAGCGAATAATAAATAAATAAATGTTTATTATTAAATATCAGCGAATTGAACTAGAAACCCTTTGACCTGAAATATGAATAAAACTCCAAAAACAGGTTTGTTTTCACCGTCCAAAAGACATAAATTTCACCAATCGCCCCATTAGTGATTGACGAACTCATGACATTTCGGCCATTAAAGTACCCTTGACAGCACAATTTAATGATGAAAAGAAATGATCAAATCTTCTATGCTTGTTCCCATTATGCACAGTCCAAAAAAATTTTTCAGTTGAACTAGTTTTGGACACTATATGAATATATATGATGATTTTTCTCCAGGATGAGGTTCAAATAGAAAACAAAGTAACTGGATAGTGGCAACTGGCTGTGGAAGGAGGAGCTTCAAACTAGCAGAAGCACGGAATCTACTGTATGCACTGTTTGGATTCTAGGATGATTTTGTTTTGTTTCGTCCTAATGTTTATTTACCTTTTTTTATGGCCTTGTCACGGTGCCAAGTGATTTTCTTTTTTGCGCTAGATCTCAATATTAGAAAATCATATCGAATCTTAATTAATTTAGTTTGTGTTTCTATTAGACCCCTTGTGGGGAGCTCCCCTATGATTGTATTTTTTATCCATAAAATTTGAATTCAAGACCTTATTTAAAAAAAAAAAACAAACTACTTTTATTCAGTGTTGTTAGAACCGGATCGGACCGACTGGTCCGACCGGTTCAACCGGTGACCGACCAAAGGTCCAGGCCGGTTCATGGTAACTTTTGGCTTTTAACTCGGACCGATTAAAATCGGTGAAAAACCGGACCGGTTCAACCGGTTCAAACCAAATAAAAGTTTCATAAATTATAATTTAATCCCAAAGTTTATTTAAATTATAATTTGAGTTTTAAATTTAATTAAAACTTTCAATTTAATCTTTAAAAATAAAAAAAATAATATTTAATAACTATATATAAGTATTATTTTTTTAAATTACTTATACTTATATATATATATATATATATATATATATATATATATATTAATAAATACCAGTTTAAATACCAGTTCGACCAGTTGAATCTTGATCCACTAATATTTTCAGTTCAACGATCGGTTCGATTCTGACAATCTTACTTTTATTCCGACCATTGATAGTTGGTCACAGAGCCATAAAATTCTATACATAAAATGTTAGGTGGATCTTGGGACCCCACTTTTAAAGTCAACGGTAGCTATGCCATCATAGTCATATATATTTTGTGTTGCAAAACTGTCTCACATGTCGCGACTTTCTTGCAAATTGTTGCTTGGGAGGACGTGTCGCACTACTCTATTATGCAGCCAGGGTGTGAAGTCTGAGAATGTGCTTAGCATTGCCCATGACGAATATTCGGAGTTTGTTGATTTTTTCCCTCTTTGGAACAATGAAGGTTTTTTTTTTTTTTTTGGATTTTCAAAAAAGAGTATATTGTAAAAATGCAAACACCCAATTTATTTACTAGTAAAGAGTGCTAACACAAAGATTAGAAATTGATTTGCCTATGTAGAAATATACTGATTTGTCAACAAACTCCAACTTCCAGTGGTCAAGGAAAAATAAAATGTAATAAAGGCAAACATAGGACATTTAAGACGATCAGTAAATGTTTATGGCCAAAAAAATAATAATAATCTAAACAGTATCTATACTATAATAATCAGCATATTTTATATAATTACAGTGATAAAATATAAAATTGAAAAAATATAATAATTTTTTTTTATTTTAAATTTTTTATTATTATTGCACAAAATACACTAATTATTACAGTTTGTATATTGTCTGGACAATTTTTTAATTTGGCTATATAACGAAGCTTTATGTTCATAGCAGACTCTACAGAATATGAGCTTTATGGTAGCCTGTCACATGTGAAAAAGAAGTACGATTAAGGGAAGAGAGCATTCAGCATCAACCCTGATGTCATCAGTTTAAAGAAACAGGAAAAAATGAGCGTAAGGATTGAAAAAAGTCTCATAGTTAACAGCAGCGGCGTGCTTTGGGTCATTTGTGGATCTTGGTTTGTGAGTTCCCGTGCTGACATGAGGTGGGAGTGCCAGGTTGTTCCGGACTTGGGAGGGGCCTTGGAGTTCTCGACCCAAGGGCGAAACCTAAGGGTTGCAAAAAATGGGTAAGCACACGAAGTTAGTAATATTCACCCGACTGTTCGGGATTTTGTAGGGTTACCATATATTTAACCTTACTATTTAACTTGACGGGTTCGAACCTATCATTTTTCATACAAGGTTAAACTCTTTTATTATCTCAACAACACAAGTGGTGGAATTTGGAACGAATGCATAATCATGCATGATTTGTCATTACATGATTGGTTATTATTGTTTATTCCATTGAGAGCTGCACAAGGTCTCGGTGGGAAACAGGAGATAAAAGAAAGCTGAAAAAGATCCTCCGAAAACTTCTTAACAATCAAGGTGACTACGGGTGAACTTAGTTGAAAAGGACATCTACGAAGGGAAATTCATCCTTCAAAGGTAAGAAAAATCCTAAAGAAAATGAAAGATGAGATTATATGCGGGTCAATTTCAAACTGATGTGTCACAGTATAAAGTTTCGGGAAATGATAATCCAACAGTGCATACATAGGATTGTCTCAGTCTCAGACAAATTATTCGATTTGGGTTTTTGTCAAGTAATCACTTTAGTGATTTTTATCTTATTTGGCATTTTTTTAAGGGATAGGAAAAAGAAAAGAAAATTTTAAAATTTTCTACTCATTTTCTTTTCTATTCATTTTCTATCAATCTAAATAACTACCTTTTATTTTTTCTCTCACAAATTACTATTCATTTTCTTTTCTACAACTTTCTAATCATTATTTTTTATCAATTATAATATTATCATTATTATATTATTTTCTATTCATTTTCTTTTTCATTTACTTTCTATTCAATTTCTCACTATCCAATGACAATATGAAATGTAAAAAAGCGTACGTGATCTACAAATAGTGTAATTGATCTAGAGAAAGTATATGATAAAATTCCTTGGCAAGTGTCATGGTAGGCAATAAATAGGAAGAAGATTGTCACATTATTCAATGATCTAACCAAAGATAAGTGGGAAGGGAGAGGAACCCATACAAGGATACTACAAGCTAAGATAGAGAACTACCCTGCCATGGATGGTCCACCCTAAGAGTCTGCTTTCGGGACCATATTTTATGATGTTTATTATTTACAGATGATATTGTTAGGATAGATAAATTTATGAAAGTTAGATTGAGAACTAGAACTGTGGAAAGATATCTTAAAAGTAAGAGCTTTAAGTTGAGTTGCATAAAACAAAATGAATGTATGTAATTTAAGTAATGTTCGATATCCTGATGGTTGAAAAAATAAGTGTATAAGTTAATGATAGTAGTAAAGACAGGTCCCCCAATGGCGACTACTAACAGTCGAATTAAATCTATTTCCTTTTCAAGTGAACAGGAAAAAAAACAAGTAAGTACGTATAGAAAGCAATGGATTGAAAGTTATAATTGACAAGATTTCATATTGATTTACTGTGTTTTCATGATCAAGAAAGAAAAGAAAAACAAAAAAGATTTGCTCTATTTTTTATTTTTTTTGTCATTATTGTACTTGCAAAGTCTAATCATGTCTACATATGTCTTGCAGACTTTTATTGATGAATTGCAATCACAAATGACAGGGCCCCCTTCTGTTTGCATTGCCAGCATAAATTATATTCCTCTGATCATTTCCACTGCCTATAAAACTCTTCTTTCTCTCAATTCTTCACACTTTTCAGTTTTGATTATGGGGGCTTTGTTAGTGTATCATGTTTCCTTTGTGTTGTATATGTGGTTCTTAGTTGTCTTGGTAACTTGTAATCCCATGTCTCTTAAGAAGAGTTCAGACACTTCACCATTTCCCAGCAATTTCCTCTTTGGAACTGCATCTTCTTCTTATCAGGTTTTTGTTATCTCTTTATCTTCTTCATGAATTAAACAAATTAGGAAATGAACATTCTGTATAAGTTGCTATCTGTTATGTTCACCTCTGGACAGTTTGAAGGAGCTTACTTGAGTGATGGTAAAGGACTAAACAATTGGGACACTTTCACTCACAGGCCAGGTCATGCCTCACATCTTTGTGGTATCTTTTTTTTTTTTTTTTTTGACAAAAGAAATTTGTATGTATTGAGGCTGTTGGTTTCATTTGATACAGGCAACATAGAAGATGGAACAAATGGGGATATTGCTGTTGATCATTACCACAGATATCTGGTGACTGCTTTAATCTTGTTTCAAGCACATTTACAGGCTTAGATGATCATACTTAAAATACACACACACACACACACACACAGATACCAACAAATATCTCAAAGAATGGGGACTTTTCACTGTTATCAAATGGGAGGCCATCGAAATTCAAGTAGGATCTGTGTATAGAGGGAGACACTCACAGGTGTCTGGTATTTCTAAGCAGTAGAAATAATCCAATCTTATGTGCAGCATTAACATGTTGTATGCTGCTATACTCATCTACAAAGAGAATACAATCGTTTGGATATATTTTGTAACAAGAGCTTAGTTCCTGCACCATAAAAAATCGCCATTCAAAACTATTATATTATAGACATGAAATGCAATTTTTTATTAATAAAATGTAATTATATTAAAAAAATATGAAATAATAAAATTAAAATTTAAAATTAGATGAGTATTATTCTAAAATTTAAAGTATATATCTTTTATAATAAAAAAAATTTAACACAAAGTATCAATATTATTTTATTTTATTAATAAATAATTATATTAATTAATTTAAATATTACACATTAATATAGTTATTTAGTATGGCTGCCAAACTTTTCTCTTGTAACAATTATGGTGGTAAAATATGTCAAATCTATAGAAGCACTTGATGCTGACTGCTTACTGTAATTGGTGTCCCACACTTGAGATTGTCTGATGTGACTGAATTAGCATATCAAAATGACCCCACTTGTCTGTACCATATGCCCGGTTTATGATATCACATGATTGCAATGTCCAACAAAAGCTGATCTGATAAATAATTGAAGGAAACGTAGGATACCATTTATTCTTTCAACAATCATATGTTCATTCAGATGAACAGCCATCCTAAAAAAGATAGGATAAGGACAGATAATCTGCTTTTGTTCTGTTTGCATCAACTCAGCAATAATCGAACCAGTACCTAATAGTGATGGTTTAAGGTTCAGTGAAAACTGGGTGTCCTAGACTAGTAGGTATCAAAATCAATGGGAGTCTCATTATTGTGAAAACTTATACCTTACATTTCAATTTGTTGATTTTTTATTTAATCGATTCGGTAACTCGAATTTGACAATTTCAACCTTAAAGACAACAACTACGGTATTATTAAGTTAAAGTTCATATACGGAAAATTATCAGTTTTAGTGTGAAAACAGGAAGACATGGACCTCATGGACTATATTGGAGTTAACAGTTACCGTTTCTCCATATCTTGGGCAAGAATTCTACCCAGTATGTTTCCATTTTGTTATCAGAGAAAAGAATTACTTAATTCATCTAAAACCATTTGTTTAGTTCCCTTATGTAGTCTGATATTAACAATGTACCAGAGGGAAGATTTGGAAATGTGAACATGGCTGGCATCAATCATTATAACAAGTTCATCAAAGCACTTCTCAAGAAAGGTTTGCCCAAATTTTCCAAAATGCCGATCAATTAGCCATAGTGTTCACTTTTCAGCTTGGCCTGAAATTTTTGCACATCTAATCATCATTTCTTCTTGTTCCAGGAATCCAACCCTTTGTGACATTAACCCACTATGACATTCCTCAGGAACTTGGAGACAGATATGGAGCTTGGCTAAGTCCTGAAGTACAGTAAGCAGCTGATGTCTTGCTCTCCCTTTTATTCTTTCAAATTGTTAGACCTTGTCCTTTTTTGAATGTCCTTATCTGAGATGAATTCAATGTATCAGGGAGGACTTCAAATATTATGCAGATGTATGTTTTAAGCACTTTGGAGAGAGGGTGAAATACTGGGTCACCTTCAATGAGCCAAATGTTGCAGCAATTCGCGGTTATAGATCAGGGGTCTATCCACCATCGCGTTGTTCCGGTTCATTCGGTAACTGTAGCATTGGAGACTCAGAGAGAGAGCCATTTATTGCAGCTCACAATATGATCCTGTCTCATGCAGCTGCTGTCGATATCTATCGGACTAAATACCAGGTGCTTAGACCAGTATGTCTCACACGAGTTTCTTTGAAAGTTGGCAGGTGGTTACATTACATGGTGATGATGCATGAGACTCCTGCATCCCTTCCCAAGAAATGCTTTATTCTTTGGCACTTGGTTTCATGGTTTTGTTTCTAAGAGACACGTCCTTAGGAAAGCATCTAATGCTGCCTGGCATTGTCACATTCCTGCCTAACCAAGTAATCAGCAATGAGTCCCTAACCTCATAATTCCTAGAACTTCTATCGGATTGCTAATGTAGGAGCTATTTCCTCATCACATGTCTAATTATCTCCATGCATTTTCCTTTTTCTCATTCGTAATTATCTATATGCAATTTCAAGAACAAAAAAGAAGAAAAAATGGAGCTCAGATCTTTGATGTTCTGTTCTCACAAACATTCAGAGGAAGCAAGGTGGCAGCATTGGAATTGTCATCAACACCTTCTGGTTTGAACCCTTCAGCAATTCCTTGGAAGATAAATTTGCAGCTGAGAGAGCTCAAGCTTTTTATATGAACTGGTAAGCATCTCCAACATTCATAAACTCATGCAAGAAAGACACTTTTCAAGATCTGCTATACAATTTAGTGGTTGAGAAACTTCACATTTACAAGTTCAAGTCAACATTTAATGTATCAAAACTTCCTCCCAGGTTTCTGGATCCAATTATACATGGAAAGTACCCTACAGAAATGCATGAAATTTTAGGATGTGATTTGCCTGCATTCTCAAACTATGAACAAGAGAAGCTGAAGAGGGGATCAGACTTCATCGGCATCAACCATTACAGCAGTTTCTATATAAAGGACTGCCTATTTTCTTCATGTGAAAAAGGAACTGGAGCATCAAAGACAGAAGGTTTCGCGCTGTGGACTGCACTGAAGGATGGCCACTTCATTGGACAACCAGTATGCAATCTCAGCTTGTGTACATAATCACAAAGTTTCTTTCATCCTTCTGACAGTATTTTGTGCTCGTGTAGACAGCACTTGAATGGCTATATGTTTGTCCTAATGGATTGGGAAAAATAGTGGCTTACATAAAACACAGATACAATAACATACCAATGTACATTACAGAAAATGGTGAGTGTCAAATGAGCATATTTCGCATAATAATATCCGATCCATTCCGTCTTTTCATTGAAACTTGCACTTTTTTCGCTGCTTCTACAGGGCTTGGTGAGAAGGATCATCCCAATTCCGCAGAAGAAGTTCGTCTTAATGATATAAAGAGAGTGGAGTACATGAGCAGCTACTTGGATTCCTTGGCAATGGCAATCAGGTAAGAATCGGGATAACCAACTTTTTAGACCTAAACCTTTGTAATTTTTTCTATTTGAGGCCTAAACCTTTTAAGTTTTCTATTTAAGGCCTAAACCTTTATTTTTTTTTCTATTCAAGTCCTTTTACAGTAAAACCGTTAATTTTTCCGTTAACTTTAATCCTATTTCTATTAGATCTAACGGGAAAGTTAACGGTAAATCATATAAAAGGACTTGAATAGAAAAAAAAATAAAGGTTTAGGCCTTAAATAGAAAATTTAAAAGGTTTAGGCCTCAAATAGAAAAAATCACAAAGGTTTAGACCTAAAAAATTGATTATCCCGGTAAGAATCTAGCCAACCTGTCCTGTTCTTTTTCAAGTCCTTGAACAAATGGAAACACCATCAATTCTCTTGTTGTATGTCAGGAATGGAGCAGATGTGAGAGGATACTTTGCCTGGTCATTACTTGACAATTTTGAGTGGACATCAGGATATACTATCCGATTCGGGCTCTGTTATGTAGATTTCGCCACTCTCACTAGAACCCCTAAACTTTCAGCTTCTTGGTACAGAGACTACATTGCTAACCACAGGGTTCCTGTAACTTGCAGCTGAGCAGCATATTCTAGAGTGTCCATTAGTATATATTTACTAATTGAGATTAAGATTGACGTTGAAGTTCGATATGCTTTCGGATGATACTGTCAGAAAGAATCTTCTGTCAATGAAGAAAGATTTAGTTACAATTGGTTAAAAATGTTTGGAATGTTTCGGACAACAGCCTTCCAGTCTGTTATAACCAAGGATAACCCACCCTTCATGATTTTATCAGGAATGCATTTTATGATTTTATCATCATCCTGAAAACGAAAAAAGCCATGGCATTTTCATGTTTTGCGAGCTCTCACTTCCAGGAGTTGCTGTCATTGCTGTGAACATGGAAAGATGTTATCACACAAGAAATTTCAAATGCAGACTGGGATTATGATGAAGATGCAAAACAACAGCTCTTCGGGAGTGTATTGCTACTGATTGCTGGATTATGGTGAAGATCAACATCAATCATCGCAAGACTTGCCCGACAAGAATGTTGCTCATGACAGTTTCTACCACTCGTTCGTCTGAATCTGTCATTCGGTTCAGGTACTACAGTCATAGAGCAGTGTGTACTTAAAGAAGCTGAGAAACAAAAGTACCGATAGAACATAAAGAATGGGGCATTTAAGCCAAAATGAAATATGCTATAAAAGGTTGTTGATCCAAATGATACAAAGAATGAGGCATGTTTGGCCAAAATGAACAATGAGATACAAGGTTGTTGATGCAACCACCAAGACCCTGCTAACTCGGTTATGCAGGCCACCACAAAATCCAGTCTATTCGACACAATTTTTTGCCCAGTTCTATTATCTCTTACAAGCCTACTTGCCTCTATTTGAGAATGTGTCATGATTTATGAATCCACTCAAACCTCTTTGTCTTTGAATTGAGTTTTTTCCAGAGAAAATCCACTTCTCCATTCTACATCGAATCTCAAGGAAAAATAAGTTCCTAGCAACAAGCTAAACCAGCTCCATCAGAAATAACTTGTAATAGAGGAATGGCAGATGGGCTTCAGCTTTTGCTGAGGGCAAACTCCGGTTAGTAATTCATCCCAACTTTTCAGAATCTATTTTAAGCCACTAAGGATCTCCACCAAGGAGATCTAGCCTCATAAATGTGCTTGCCATCGTCCCAAGAAATTTGATATGCCTGAAGACCAATGGCGACACCTGGTTCTTTTCCATGTCTTGCAACCCACTCAGTAATAGCTGTTGCTTTGGCATCCTCGCTAGGATATTGCTTTCTGTATTTGCCAAATGGATTTAGCCCAGGAGTGGTCATTTCTGCAATTGCAGCCGGCATGTACATCGAGTCGCCCACTAGTGGTGCACCACATGCAGCCAGCTGAGCTCGGATCTGTGGATAGAATTGGTTATTGCCAGAGTTAACAACTGTATAGATTTGCATTATCACAGAAACAAAAACCAAAACTCCCCTTTCTACGTCCTTCTCTCAATGACAATTGTCATGAAAAAACTAATTGGAGTGCTACAGCTCCTTGTTTCTTAATAACCATGACCCCAAAAATAGCAACTCTTCATTTTTCAAGTAAGCAATCCTTGTCAACTTTTTCTGAGTTGGAATCAAAAATTCAAACAAGTTTCAATCATATTCAAACCATTACCAAAATTGGATATATCCTCTGGAATCCTATCACCCACCCTCTCTGCTGTTGTCGAGGTGTTAATCCAAAGGGCTGCTAATTCTGTTCTATAAAATCAAGAAGCAGTTCTGATCACCTAGTGGTGGTTAACTAAGAGAAGCATGCTAAGGAGATTCTCTAAACAATAAAAAATCACAATCAACAACAAAATGATTAGACCATCGCTTGTGACCACAGATACAAAATTAATAAGTTAAAGAAAACAGGAAGCAACAAAAAGATAAAACAGATAGGAAATATGGGGATATTTATTTTGGTAAAACAAAATATGGGAATATTTAATTACCTGATGCGTCCGACCAGTCAAGAGGTTGATCTTACACTCAAATGCTTGATCCTTTGATGGCCAACGACAGTCTTCAATGCAGTATCTCTCTTCAGTTGCTGCATTTGGCCAAGGAACCTCCTTGCATTCAATAACCTCAAGTTGACACAAATGCCACCCTTCTATAAATTCTGCAAGCATAATCATTCTTCTGTTCAATATGCCACAAAACAGATAAGCCTAAAAGTTTGTCTAAATGCAATCATTAGCACCACCATCAGCATGACCATGATGTTATACTATCATCATTAAATCACCAGAGGATTTGGCCTTTAGGAAATTGTGTGCTATCAACGTGAGAAAATGCATGAAGAATATAAAAGATACAATCATTACTAAATTTCATCATGCACATCTAGTGGCCCAGGTTTATTGCAAAATAAAAAATATGGAAGGGAATAAAGGGGAGGAGAACAGGCGAAACTTCTTGGACAATATACAGCAATTTTGATGATAAAATTGATGGCAGGCATATGGAAAAATCTATCAAGGCACAATATCCCAAGACAATTCAGGAATGAAAATGCCAAACAGCATGCAATTGCGCACTTCAATATGTCAAAAATCACAAAAGAGATCATTGACTTTGATGATGTAATGCCTGGCTGAGATTAGTACCTTCAGAAACAAGTCTTGGAGCAATATTAACAGGACGCATGTAATGAGTAACAACTCCAATTGGTACAGGAGATGCAGCAAGAGCAAGATAAAGCTTCTTGACCTTTTTGTCCTAGTAAAGAGGGGGCATAAATAATTAACAGTTGTGGCTCTTGAAATAAATACAAAGGTACACAAATGAACCATACTCAAATTATTTAATTTATGGCATTTTCCTCTCTAAAGGGCAACAACATCAATGACAGTGGACTTCACTACTATGTTAAAGTGTAGCCATTGATTGGAACGGCAACTCAATCAAATGCATTCTACAATATACAATCATGAACTTACTCTGATTTTCTTATGGAAAATTGAACAATACTCCTTAGCTCTAGCAAAGACAACACTGCAAAAAGGTACAGGCCATTATCTTCTGTTGGGAATTAGGGACTTAAAAGAGAAAAGAACATCAATTACGACACAATACCAGCCTTCTGTGCAATTATCTATCTGATGGGTAGTCAATAATGGGGCTGTAAATCCCAAGGCACGACTGGCAAAGGTTGCACAACTTTCTTCTATGTTGTCTGTGGTTCCTCCCACCTA
This sequence comes from Carallia pectinifolia, assembly GCA_037832335.1. NCBI lineage: Eukaryota > Viridiplantae > Streptophyta > Magnoliopsida > Malpighiales > Rhizophoraceae > Carallia > Carallia pectinifolia. Next base: position 9,737,890 of record CM075454.1, read on the forward strand.
ATACAGTTATAATATACATATCACGAAAGCAATCTGACACAAGTAGGTCCACAATTCTGGTTAAAGAAGATGTGGGGCGGCAGAGGGAGAAATAGAGATCCTATTGGATCAACTACACACCGATGTACCAGCAGGTTTGTCCAAAACAACATAAGATTCAGCCACAGCAATAATTCTTGATTTCCAATCAATGTCATAGCACCTGAAAGTATTTGCATATCAGCAACCATAAAGTTGAGGGATATTATAACAGACATTCACCAATGACTATGTTTACCGTGGGAAGCGTTTTGGGTGGACATGAACACGCAAGTATGTTCCAGCTTCAAGGAACTGGTTAGGATCAGTTATCCTGAAGGTCTTTTGTGCTTCTCGAACGGTTTTCCCTTTGATGGAAGCTCTCTTTTTCAGAACTGAGGGTGCAGTAACTTCCTTAAACTTCCTAATTTGTTCCGGAGTTGCTGTGGGTGGCGGCTGTGGGCACACAAGGGCATAATGCACAGCTCCAAAATGTATGAGATCTGAAACATACCTTCAAATCATCATGTTTTCTATGTATCATTTCATCCTGATAATTCTGATAATCATGTTGAGAATGTGAAAAATCATGCCACATCATCAGTCCAAGCAGTTAGAAGATAAGAAAGAACTTACAGAGGAGGAAGATCCAAAGCTCTACAAATAAAGTCTAGAACAGGGCCTTCTTCTGAAACAAGTAGGTGTTCAATTCTTGGTGCACTACTGTGAGAGGGACATGGAAGCAAGCGATTATACTCGGGGTAGCTGAAACAAGATAAACCATAGCATTAGCAAAAGAAACTTAGGAAATGACAAACAAATTTTGCTTCAAACATGACAAACAAGAACAAATACTATGGCAGCTTAAAACGGTCCCAGAAGGCATAGCAGTGCTTTGATTAATGTGGATAACACACCAGGCACACCCTTAGATAAGATGATAATAAAATGGTGCAGAAACCTCTCTCCTCATCTTGCCTTGAGAAATCAATTTCCCTAACATTTGGAGCGAAAGATGAAATGATAGGACGATTTCTGTTGTGGTCACTAAACCATCCATTTTCAACCAAAGCTTGAGTTTACATCAAAAAGAAGTGCAATAAGAGCCTGGGAGAAGCCTGATGCTGTCGCACAAAACCCAACAGAAAAATCAATATTTGTATACCACGCATTTTGGCAGACATTACGGTTTTCAAATATCACACATTTTTCATTTCAGAAATGACTGCTGAACTCAACTTTCCACCAGCCAAGCAAATTAAAGGTCATACGTAGTTCTAATGTTATATCAATTTAGCAACTAGTTTCAACGAAAGAATCAAAATTGAAGCAAAAAGCTTTTCACCCATAAATCCCGACATACTGTAACTTCCAACTATTTAAGCTCACACATAACGAGAAACGACCAAAAATTTTCAAACTTTTTAGTACCCACTGATCAAAGGAACAGCACTGCATATATGTCAAGATTCAAGACTTTAATTTTCATCCATTTATTTCAGTTGCCAAGCATAAGCTGTATATCTCATCGCAGCACAAGCTTCCAGGAAGCAAAACAAGCAAAAATATAAGACACCCAGAGAAGACAATCGCTAAATGAAATGAAATTTAAAGTACCCATTAACAGAAGGAGCAGCATTTGTATATTCAGCAGCCAGTTTCGAGGATTTGCAGCCGAAGTTTCTGGTACTTGGACCCAAAGAACACAAACCCAATTCATTTTTGGGGTGGTGCTTGCTGAAAGAATAACCGGCGGCGGATGCTAACGTTCGCCGGAGGTTCAGTGGCAAGCTCAAACTCCGGTAGCCGCCGGTGAAGATTGAGGATATGGTAAATGAACCCATCTCGGCTTGGAGCTTAGCCGCTGGGTTTGAGGACCGAAAGGGTGCCTTTTTTGTTAAATCAAAATGGGGTCTTGTTTTTTTTTTTTTTTTTCTAAAAGGCATGTGTATGAGTTATTGTATATGCAGGAGGAAGCGGAAGGTTAAAATGTGTCTTTTTTTTTATTGGTCCAAAAGTGCACCACTAAAAAGAGGGTGACAAAAGTAAAAATGTTTTAAGGTTTTCTTCCATGTCTGGAGAAATTGAGTAAAAAAATTTTTAGAATATAATTTGTTAAATTTATTATGTAATTATTTTGATTATAAGTGTAATTAAATGGAAGAAAAAAATCATTAATTTTTTTTGTTACACAATAAATCTAATTAATTATATAATAAATCTAACAGATTATACTTATAGAAGATCTTCCGATAACTTCTTCTTCCGATCATACAACTTTTCTCAAATATTGTTTTGATTGTCCTGTACTTTGGCCGTGCTTATTGAAGATATCCAGGCCTCTGCTTGAGGTTATGGCATGTTTAAAAAAAACATGTATTACGCGAAAAAAAAATTTATGCAGATTACCTTATTAAAGCGGGACTTATTCCAAGAGCAGCCCCTATAGTTTTACAATTTTTATTAGATGAAAATAGGTAAAATGTTGTCTATTTTTGTTATTAGCATTTTATTTTATTTTATTATTCTGCCTTGTCTTCTTTAGATGGACTAAAAAAATGATGACAAAAAGGTAATTATTAAAAAAGAAATAATTAGAATAAATGAAAAATAGATAGAATAAAAATGATAAAATAAGAAAATAAGAAAGAAAATGATAAAACAAAGAAAATTGTAAAAAAAATAATTTAAATAAACTAAGAGTAGGTCAGGAAAAAAATGATATGGTAGAAAATAATAAAATTTTCAATTATCATCTTTTTTTAACAAATTCCTTTTTATGATTTTCCTCACACAACAAACAAAGCATAAAATTTTACGAATTCAAACGGCAAACTCATGGATGGCATCCAACTATTTGGATTAAGCTGTCTTTATCCTGGGGTTGGCAGTTGGCTAATGCATGAGAAAAGAATTGAAAAGAAAGTTCATAAATCAAGGCATTTTTAATTGATTGACAGGTATGAAAAAACAACTAAAAAAAAGTTGTTGTGTAAATAAAATCAAATGAAAAATTAAAAAAGGAAAAACATTGAAACAAAATAATTATAATAGTCTCAATTAATAGAAATATTGTTGTAATTTTAATTCATAATTTAATTATTTTAAGAGACATTTCTACAATTTTATTGACATATTTTTTTTGTCAATTTTTTATATAATTTAAATATAAAATTTAATTTTTTATTATTTTTTATAATTTTTATAAATTTTTTATTAAAATCTCACGATTCAAACAAATTAGTATAATTAATTAACTTGATTGGATCGGCCGATTCAACGTACGAACTCCAACCAGATCTGTCTGGACTTTATTTCTCTTGTGGGGTACTTCCAAGTTCCAACCAGTTCTGGACAAATTAGCTGGACAATTGGCTCCAGCTGGTTTACATTCCTGCTCAAACACCAAAAAGAACAAAAAGTACCAATGATCCATCATTTTTTCCTTTTTAACCAAAATAAAGTTTATTGCATTTATATCAATAATATTTGTAAATTAATATCAAAAATTATTATTTTAATTCTCTTTTAAATTATTTTATTATATAGATCTCAATCTAAAATTTATTAAATTAAAATTTATTTATATTTAATTATAATATTAACGAGTTCAAAACGAATAAACGTTAACACATTAAGCCCGCTTATAATTTCAAGAAATAAAACAGTGATGACTCCAACTCGAGCCTAGAGGAAGAGACAAAAACACCAATAATGTTGTATCATATTCATAGCAATTAGCAAATAATTTGAGCTGCGCCCACAAAATTTGGAAAAACAAATGAAGATTTGGGATTGACCCCCAGATGTAAGCAGTCAAGTCAAGTTAGTCACAGATTGCTATCAGTAGACGCTACAAACTACAAAGAAGTGCACTCCAGTCTCCAGTCTTTACCATCTAAAACAGAGAAGCAGAAGTAAAAAACAAAAAAAAGATGCAGATGGAGTGGTGGGTTTCTATGCCAAAAGTTGAACTTCATGCCCATCTCAATGGCTCCATTAGAAACTCCACCCTTCTGTGAGCTTTTACTCCTTTTCCTTTGTGCACTTTATTTCCCTTTTTTTTTTTTTTTGGTTCTCTTCTCTACGTTTGAGTTTAAGGGCTTTCCGAATGCTGGCTGATTTAGGATTTTGAACATCTTGTTGTTGCTTTCTGTACTGATTTACTTGAGTTTTACTGTCCCTTTCCATTTATTCTTCCTTTTTTTTTTTGTTGACTTTTGAATATGCTTATGCATACAGAGAACTTGCTCGAGGTTTGGGTGAAAAGGGTATCATTGTTTTTTCAGATTTTGAGCATGTTATCCTGAAAGGTATCTCTTTTTTTTTCCTCCTTTCTGGTTACTGGTATGTTCAATTTCTCAATTTTGATATGTAACCTAGACGCCGTAAATGTGATAGCCTCACCAACGCCTGTTGGTCCGAGTGACAGAGAGTTCGGTTGTCTTTAAGTAAGATCTTGAGTTCGAGCTTTATGAATGAAAAAATTGGGCACCAGAAGATTTTTGCTCCCCTTGTGAGGTTCAACTTGGAGCCCAATGTGGTTTCCAAATACGGGGGGGTGTCAGATAAAAAGAGACAAACAAATGTGATAGCCTTGTGCACATTGGGAAAACCCTTTTTTTTAAAGCTATATAATGGCTTCTTTAGTTGACAGGACCTTGTGATTCATATGTATGATTACCTTCGTTATCCAATTCAATTTTCTGGGTTGGTAAGTTTTGATGTTTCTTTGTTTTCCCATTTTTCCTGATAATTAAGACTATGGAAACTCTTGATTTGCTTCTGTCCAGATGATCGTTCGTTGCGTGAAGTCTTCAGGTTGTTTGACTTGATTCACGTTATTACCACTGATCATAAAACTGTTACAAGGATCACAAAAGAAGTGAGGCAATGAGCCATTTATTTATTTATTTTCTTTTTTTGGGTTTTTTGGGGGGGAGGAGGGGGCTGTTTGTGTGTTCCAAATTTAAATTATCGTAATTCATCTTTTTCTTGGAAACAGGTGGTCGAAGATTTTGCTGCCGAGAATGTTGTATATTTGGAGTTGAGAACCACTCCAAAGGTAATTAAATAAGCTAGAGGTTTTGGTTTTCTTGCTTGCCTTTGTCATGTGAAACTCTTTTCACTTTTCATTGATGAACATGTTTTTGTATGCCACATTATATAGAGGAATGATTCCATCGGAATGACTAAACGGTCCTACATGGAAGCAGTGATGGAAGGTATAAGGGCAGTTAGTTCTGTTGATGTAGATTTTGTTCCTTGTAATCCGGAGGCTAGAACCTCTGTCAATTCAACGAGCAATACATGTCATGGAACAACAAAGAAGAAGATATATGTCAGACTTCTTCTCAGCATTGACCGTCGTGAGACGATTGAGGCTGCAATGGAAACTGTATGCTAGTTCGAGTGGTTTTTGTAGAGCACATGTGCTGTAAATTGTATAAGACTTTGATCTCTCCCCCACTTTTTATAGGTTAAGCTGGCACTGGAGATGAGAGATTCTGGGGTTGTTGGCATTGACCTTTCTGGAAATCCCATCGTGGGTAACTGGTAATTTTTTTACTGGCCATAGATTTGTAGCCAACAATAAAATGTTGGGCTTGTTAGTGATACAAAATGTATTACAATCTCCGATCATTAGTGGCTCTGTTGCAGGGTCACATTTTCGCCAGCATTAAACTTTGCTCGGGAACAAGGCCTCTTTGTGACTCTTCACTGTGGAGAGGTTTATTTTTTTTCCTATTTGTTGTCACACATTTGACAATATTTATACATATACTTCTTTTTACTAGTGAAACAGCTTACTTGTTTATTCGGTGACTTAGTGATTTTAGGTTCCTAATCATTTGGAAATCCAAGCAATGCTAGACTTCCTGCCCCACAGAATTGGCCATGCCTGTTGCTTTCAGGAGGAACAATGGAAAAAGTTAAAATCATCCAAAATTCCTGTATGGTATCTTTGATCTTTCCTTCCTTGGCATTAAACACACCACAACTTTTTGTGAATTATATATGATCCATGCTATTGAAAAGGCTAGATTCTTATGATCTGTTAAATTACCTAATCAAACTCTTGTCCGCTCACAAGTTATTAGACACTTGTTTTGTGTCTAGTAAAGATTTTGTAAGCTCGCTAGACTTTTGTGAAATGGTTTGAGGTTCTTTGATTCATCAGCCTTCTGAATATTTTGCCGAAACAAAATGCAATATATACTTTCACATCTTAAACACAGATTATCTTTTTGTTTTCTGTCATTGTTGGCTGACGGCGTAGTTTCCTTATATAATATACAGTAAAGGCTTGGAAAATCTTAGAATCAACAGTAGGATAAAGTGTTAGCTTGCTAAGTCTCTTTGTTTGTTGTTGTGGAAAATTTTTGCAGGTAGAAATCTGTTTGACATCCAACATCAGGACTGATACAATTTCATCAATAGATATTCACCATTTTGGTTAGACTTCTGTTTTTATTTGATGGTTAATGTTGATATTCGAATTAGCTTATCAAATGTGATCATGTGTGTGGATTATATTCACTTTAATGCTTTCCTAATAAAGTATGTGAACTTATTTTATGCGATTGAAACATCAGGATTTGGGATCTCCCTATTATAGTCTTTAAACATTCTGCGTTATGATGCAGTTGACCTGTACGATGCAAAACATCCTCTGGTGTTGTGCACTGATGATTCTGGAGTTTTCTCCACCAGCCTATCTAATGAATATAACTTTGCTTCATCTGCATTTGGTGGGTATAAGTTTGATACTGCGACTAACTGGCTCAAAGCAATCATCGCTGCTGACTGTGCATTTTCTTAACCCAGGTATTGGAAAGAAGGAAATGTTTGAGCTTGCAAGAAATGCAGTTGAGTTCATATTTGCTGATGCTGGGGTTAAGCGGGATTTGACTGAGACTTTTAAGTCAGCTGCAAAGAAACTCAATCTATAATTATGCGTCTGGTGGGGCATAAGTGCCTCCAGGTAGTATGCTTATGCCAAGTAGTGCAAAACCTCTAATTTTTAGTAGACGGTTCAAAATTGGAATCGGGTATTGGTTAAAATATCTAGCTATTACAGCACGTATTTCTGGCTTATATAGCAAACTGGAAGGTAGGCCATGGCAGTCATTGGATTCTAGTAAGCAAATGGCAATTTAGTTTTATGATGGGAAGTTTCTGTTTCAGACAACATTCACTTGCAGTGAATTAGTTTTTTCAATGCCTGCATTGTCTACAATGAGAAAGGCCATTGTGATGGTACTAACTACTCTTTGTTTCCCGAAACTGAATATTCTCACCAACAGGCACATAATCTAATTTTACTATCAGTTATACAAGGAAGCAGATATGGTGCACGATTCGATTATGCAAATACCCCTCTAACCAATAGATTTACAGTTCGAACTTCAGTCTCAGTCTCGTTCCTTCTGCTCTTCTTATCAAATGTGGTATATTAGTTCTAATGGACAAAAAAAAAAAAAAAAACAGTGACACCCTTATGAAAGATGCAAGATTTGAAAAAAAGTTAGATGTATATATCTTTATTTTTTTTATGACAAAGAGTTTATTTTTGTTATCACAACGAGTTGATTTGTAATTTGAGTCTAGTAGAATTTTCTCGGTATCTTGATTTTGAATCAAAAATTAAAAGGAGTTTGAGCCTTGCCAAATTTTAGTCATAATCAGTCTTTCTCATAAAATTTGGATGGTATTTTTTTTTTTTTTAGTTTTGGAGTCATGCAACATGTTCCAAATTAGGCAATTGGTGGAGACCATTTAAGCCGGCTATCGTGGTTGTCATCATCATCACGGTAACCCAGTTGTTTTCCATATGAATACAATTTTGGTTATTTCAATGTTGGTGTTCCCCAGTGGAATAAATATTGGACAATGGCTTTGAAAAATACAAGAAAAGAATTAGGTGAGGGAGACGGACCTACCAATTGAGGCATGTTTTGAGGAATTAGAATTTGTTCAAATTTGAAATCTACAACACCCCAATATGTCGTTTATGGATTGTCCCTCCTTATGAATAAGAGCTTAATTAAAATATCCTTAATAGGATGATGGCAAATGTTTATTTTCACTCAACAACTCATAACAAAACCACATCGTTTAGTATTCCATTCATGCTAATCTACAAGTAGATTTTTTTTATATAATTAATTAGCTCTGACTAAGATTAAACTTGAAATTTTCAATCGTGAAAACAACTTCAACAACTCATTAATATTTACAGGTAAATTTATTGCACTAAACTTACGCTTGATGGAAATAAAAGCTCTAATTAACCATTTATTCATACTTTTAGAGCAATTGATTAAAACACTATATTTAAACTTTTTGATAGACTTTATTTTTATTTTTCAGTCTTTAGACTCTTTGTAACTTGGCAAGTGTTATTTACACGCCAAATTAACTTTATACACGCACAATTAACTATTTGAATTTACATTTGTTTGTTGTTTTCTGCGTGTATCCATCAAATTGATTCGTGGGAATAACAATTCCCTTGTAACTTAAAAAGAAAATAATAAAGATAAGAATAATGCAACAATAAAACGGCACCGTTTGGATGCGATCAAACGTATATCACACGCATTGCGGTGTGTATGATTTTATATAAGCCCCCCAAAGCCCCTCCGAAGAAATCTTCCCACTCAACGGAAAATAAATAAATAAATAAATCGAAATCAGGTGGATGATGTCAAATCGACGGCCACAAAACGCCGCCGCTGCCGAAACAGCCACCGCGACCTCCGCCGTTCATTTGTGAACTCTCATGAACTCCGACCATTAATCAAATCTGTATAATCCTCGCGCTGTCGTCGCCAAACACTCGCAATCTTCTTCTCTTCTTAGTCTTGAAAAACAAGAAAACAGCACGAGAATGAAGCAATTTACCAGCCATTGATACTGGCCGTGATGATTGATTACTGACCGTCCGATCCGATCAGGTTTCCTGGAGTTCTTTCAACAAAAATGTCTTGGGGATTAGGCTGGAAACGGCCGTCGGACGTCTTCCGGCTGTCGTTGAGTTACGGGACTGAGGATTACGGCGAGGATCCGAACCGGTCCTCCACTTCTTCGTCGAGCACGTCGTCTTCGTCGGCGTCTGCGTCAGCGTCGGCTTCTCCATTGTCTCCGACGCAAGATCTGGAGATTGGATATCGGATTGATTTGGACTGGACGGCTGGGGAGGACGAGGACCAGGTGGCGCTGCGGTTGCAGTCGCAGCTGATGGTGGCGTTGCCGCTGCCGCAGGATTGCGTGACGGTGGAGTTGAAGAGCGGAGAGGAAAGGGAGGAGGTGGGAGGGAATGTAGGGGTGGAGATGAAGGTGTTGAAGAGGAGGGAGCCGCTGCGTGGGATCATCGTGTCCAAGTCGGGTTCCGGAACGCAGAACGATGGACTTGGGGTTTTGACGAGGTTATTGAAGTCTAATTTGGCTACTGCCAGAGTTGGGGACGCGGTTGGATCCAGTTGCGGCGAACATTGGAGGACTGTCACTTTGCTTAGCCTCTGTGGTTTAGGTTTCTCGGTGAGGTTTCCATCCACTCAATTGTTGAATGTTGGTTTATTTTTAACCGTGATTTGCCGTGTAATTTAAGAATTTTTGTGGGTTTTGATGATTATTTCTTTCTTGGCTTTGCTTGAATGTTGAAAATGATAATCCTGTTGAATTGAGCCCCTGTAGAGTCTACAGTTATGGTGTTGATTTTCTGTCCTGTTGAATTGAGCCCCTCTAAAGTCTGACGTATGATGTTGATTTTCCTGTTGATTCTCGTATGTCAAAGAATTCACGTCTTTCGTGTGTTAAGATGGATTTATGAAATGTAATCTGAACATATGTGGCCTGTTAGCTTGAACGTGTTATATATGCTCTGCCTATATCCCTTTATTAGTGTATTAACATTCAATCTCGATGGAAAATGTTTTTGTTAAATTATTCAGTGATGGAATGCTTTTTGTTTAAAATGTACCCTTTGTAGCAAAAAGAAATAAGAAATAAGAGAAGATTTAGGATTGAATGATTAGAGTATCTACTCAGTGGTAAGAAATTGGAATGCTCTCAGTAATCCTGTTGTCAGTCAAAATTTAGATTTTTTTTTTTTATACATGTTAGGCAATGAAATATTAGTTACCACTTGTTGGTGTGTGTGGCTGTTTGAATTGTATAGAATAAAATTAAAAGTGAAATTCTTTTGAAGTCCATTGTATCTGTATGAATATGCTGTGTGACAGGACTGTGATTTTTTAGTAAATGGATTGTAAAGCATCTCAATTGACAGGTATTGCCAGCTGAGGTGATCCGATTGCCACTTCTCGAGAAGCTTTATCTTGATTATAATAGGCTTTCAGTTTTGCCACCTGAACTTGGTGAGCTGAAACATTTGACAGTTCTCAGTGTTGATTACAACTTACTGGCTTCAGTTCCTGGTAAGAGATGCATCTTATTGTTGTTTTATGAATCTTCCCTTTTCTTTTTATACCATGTTTAGTTCTTTAAAAGCAAGCCAATCCCTTTTTTTTTTCGACTGCTGTATAGGCTCTCTATGTTATACAAACTATTCATTTTTATGATATTGGTTGGAACTCTGAGCAGTAGAACTGAGACAATGCGTTGGACTGGTGGAGTTATCTTTAGAACACAACAAGCTCGTTCGACCTCTTCTTGATTTCAGGTCATTTTGTAAAGTAAATCAATGTCATTTCTTGCATTTATTCTTTGTATAAGGTTGTGAAAAATGGGTTGTTCTCTTTTATAATGTTTATTTATGGATGACTAGCAGGGCTATGTCTGCGTTACAAATTCTTAGGCTATTTGGAAACCCATTAGAATTCCTTCCTGAAATTTTGCCACTACACAATCTTCGCCACTTGTCTCTGGCTAATATTAGAATTGTGGCCGATGAAAATTTAAGATCGGTCAATGTGCAAATTGAGGTAGGGTTTTCTGGAAGTTGTAGATGTTCTTTCAAATGTATTTTAAGTTTTAGTTTTAGCTTATGTTTGGTCATCTACAACTGCAGATGGAGAATACTTCTTATTTTGGGGCATCTAAACACAAACTAAGTGCCTTCTTCTCTCTTATATTCCGCTTTTCTTCATGTCATCACCCTTTGTTGGCATCTGCACTGGCAAAGATCATGCAAGACCAGGGAAATCGTGCAGTAGTTGGTAAAGATGAGAATGCGGTGCGACAACTTATTAGCATGATAAGTAGTGACAATCGTTATGTGGTATGGTAGTAACATTACTATAATGACGCCAGATATTTTTTTAATCCTTTCTTCAAGCAAAGTTTCTAAAAGCTGGATTTCTCCTAGGTTGAACAAGCATGTTGTGCCCTATCCTCTCTTGCTGGAGACATTTCTGTTGTAATGCAGCTGATGAAATGTGATATAATGCAACCAATTGAAACAGTATTGAAATCAGTTGCTCATGAAGAAGTAATTTCTGTGTTGCAAGTTGTGGCCACCTTGGCTTTTGCATCTGATAGTGTCTCTCAAAAGATGTTGACCAAGGATTTGTTGAAATCGTTAAAACTGTTATGCGCCCATAAAAATCCAGAGGCAAGCATGTTTCTTCCCTAATACGTCAACTGCCATTGTAGTATTATAAGGCAATATATATGAGCTCATATTTTGGCAGGTGCAAAAACTAGCATTATTAGTTGTTGGAAATTTGGCATTCTGCTTGGAGAATCGCCGCATTCTGGTAACCTCTGAAAGCCTGCGGGACCTTTTGTTGCGGTTGACAGTTACATCTGAACCTCGTGTGAATAAAGCGGCAGCTCGTGCTTTGGCTATTCTTGGTTGGTATCATGGATATACAGTTTTTGGTTTAGTGCGTGCTGAATGCAGGGGGCATTTAGCCGAATGATAAATAAGAACTTGCCAATTTTGTGCTGTACAGGAGAAAATGAGAATTTGAGACGTGCCATAAGAGGGAGACCTGTTGCAAAACAAGGACTGCGCATACTTGCAATGGATGGAGGTGGAATGAAAGGTCTGGCAACTGTGCAGATACTTAAAGCAATTGAGAAGGGTACTGGGAAGCGGATACATGAGCTGTTCGACCTCGTATGCGGTACATCAACAGGTGGAATGCTGGCTGTTGCCCTTGGTATTAAGCTAATGACCTTGGATCAATGTGAAGAAATATACAAAAATCTTGGTGTGTACGCTCTGCTGAAAAATTTGATTCCACAGTAACCTGTTTGCTGCTCAACTTGTTTATTGTGTTTCACAAGCATGCTTCTTTAGGGAAACTTGTCTTTGCTGAACCTGTGCCAAAGGACAATGAAGCTGCAAGTTGGAGAGAGAAACTAGATCAGCTTTACAAAAGTTCATCTCAGAGTTTCAGAGTTGTCGTGCATGGATCTAAAGTATGTGTTGTTATTCCTATAATTCTCTGCTTCCTGTATCCTAAAAAATTGTCAAGGAAAATTTTTTTCCACAAATCACACGTGTAAGCATGATTATATCTTGTAGTAATGTGCTCAAATTTGATCAAAAAATAAATGAATCTTACAGAAGACTTGAGAAGGCTGATGATTTTTTACTGGTTCATCTTTTAGCATAGAGGGTCCATAATCTATTGGAAGTTGTTAATCATACTGAATTTGATTCAATTAATGTTAGAATGATAATTTCTTCGGCATTGACAACAACATAAGAAATTGTCTTGCAGCACAGTGCAGATCAGTTTGAGAGATTGTTAAAGGAAATGTGTGCTGATGAGGACGGAGACTTATTGATAGAATCGTCCGTAAAAAATATTCCCAAAGTTTTTGTTGTATCGACTTTGGTCAGTGTGACGCCTGCCCAACCATTTGTATTTCGAAATTATCAGGTTGGACTCTGAAATTAGTCTTAGCTTTCAGTATTTCAAGCAATTTATTTCTAGAATTGGAAGCTATTCATTCTGCTGCTTGTATACTTCTCTCTTAGTAATAGTGTTTGGTGGTTTCAGTGATTTTCTTTCCATTTTTGTGGTTTTTATCTCAACATACAGTATCCTGTGGGAACATTTGAATCACCTTTAACAATTCCAGAAGGCTCAGGAGTTGGTGTGCTAGGATCACCTACCACAGGAGCTCCAGTTGGCTCCAGACATTGTGCTTTTATTGGGAGTTGCAAGCATCGTGTTTGGCAAGCCATAAGAGCGTCATCTGCTGCTCCATATTATCTCGATGATTTTTCTGATGGTAATACCTGTTCAAATTGTCTTTCAATATTTCACATTTAACTCCTATATTTTAGTTGCATTTGTGCTAACTTATAACAATACCGTAGAAATGAACCGCTGGCAAGATGGTGCTATCGTGGCTAATAATCCTACCATCTTTGCCATAAGAGAAGCACAACTTTTATGGCCTGATACAAGAATTGACTGCCTGGTTTCCATTGGGTGTGGTTCTGTTCCAACAAAGGTGCATTGTTGACTCTCCCTCCCTCCCCTCCCCCCACCTACACAATCATCTTTTTGCATTGTTTTACAAGCTCGCTAAGTGTTGGCAACAATCATCTTCATGGAGAACCTTGTTCCTCATGTTAGCTTTTCTCATTCATACCCAACATCAGAGCATCACAAATTTTACTGCACCAGATTTGAACACCCAGCACCGGACAAAAATAAATATGTGTGTGTGAGTCATGTAACTTTGAACAAAATTTTTTTTATTAAGAATCCCACAAAGTTCAACTCCATATGTAGTCTCATAAGTGTTATCTAAAGGAAAGCACTTTTTGATGGTTGAAATTCTAAACCTACTTGTATTTCCTCTGTTTTGATCCCCGAATTTATTCAGAATCTCTCTTTATTCTTGTAAAATACAGCAAGAGTTCAATGCTGCTTCTGTTGGTGTAGCGAGTAAAACTATTTATATGTAGTAGTCATGCAACTGGGCTAGCATATACATGAAGGGACATTCTAGGCTTTCAATCCACAAATTTGTTCTTTTATTTGTAGTTTGTGCCGTGATTCACAAATATGTCTTTGTAGGTAAGAAAAGGTGGCTGGCGGTATTTAGACACTGGGCAAGTGCTGATTGAGAGTGCTTGCTCTGTGGATCGGGTAGAGGAAGCATTAAGCACATTGCTGCCAATGCTTCCTGAAATGCAGTACTTTCGCTTTAATCCAGGTATGTGTAGTTTTGAACTTTAGGTAAATATGGTTTTTAAGGTAAAACAACCGCTGATTTCCATCTTTTAAGGCTGTCCAGCTAACCTTTTTCAGTCTTTTTCTTATTACCTTTTCAGAATTATATATGCTTTGTTCTTGCAGTTGACGACCGTTGTGGTATGGAGCTGGATGAAACTGATCCAGCAATCTGGCTGAAGTTGGAAGCTGCAGTTGACGAATATATCCAAAAGAATTCTGATGCCTTCAAGAATCTTTGTGAGAGACTAATTCTACCTTACCACCATGATGATAAGTTGTCAGAGAATTTGAAATCTCACCAGGTCACCAAGGCAAATGTATCACATGGAGGTACCGATGCTCGCGTCTCTTCACCAACTTCATTTGGACTTCTAATCATTTTGAGTTCTGCTGTTGCTGAACCTAGAAATCTTCTGTTCTTTCATGTAGATGAGAGCCCTTCTTTAGGTTGGAGGCGTAATGTGCTACTTGTTGAAGCTTTGCATAGCCCAGATTCAGGAAGAGTTATGCACCATGCTCGAGCACTTGAGTCTTTTTGTGCCAGCAATGGAATAAGATTATCTCTTATGCATGGAGCGTCAGGAATTGGAAAGATAACTCCAGCAACAACCTTTCCATCACCATTTACTTCACCTCTAATTACTGGAAGCTTTCCCTCAAGCCCACTATTGTATGCCAGTCCCGATTTTGGCCAGAGGATTGGTCGAATTGAAATGGTCCCACCTTTAAGCTTGGATGGAGTTCAATCTGGAAAGCCAGCTGTGTCGCCCCCAATGTCTCCCACAGGGCGCAAACAGTTTTCCTTACCTACTCGATCCTTGCACGAGAAGTTGCAAAATGCTCCTCAAGTGGGAGTTGTACACTTGGCCCTCCAAAATGATTCATCAGGTTTAATACTAAGGTGAACATTCTTCTATTTTTGAATTGCAATTATAATAACAATTGTATTTGGACCTTGTGGCCTAATTTGTCAGATGTTTGTGTTCTCTAGTTGGCAGAATGACGTATTTGTTGTCGCTGAACCTGGAGATCTCTCGGATAAGTTTCTTCAAAATGTTAAATTTAGCTTGCTATCGATGGTCCAAACTGGCCGTCGAAAGATGACATCGCTTCTTTCCACTGTTTCAACTATTGCTGATCTGGTTCGCTGTAGGCCATACTTTCAAGTTGGAAATGTGGTCCACCGTTACATAGGACGGCAGACACAAGTATGCATCCGTGACAACTTCCTTTTCCAGTTAAGCAATGTTTGCTATTATCAGCTGGAGACTTGCTAACTTGGATTTCTATTGTGATGTTTGGTTGACATGTGGCCCTAGGTAATGGAGGATGACCAAGAAATTGGGGCATATATGTTCCGTAGGACAGTCCCTTCTATGCACTTGACACCCGATGATGTTCGATGGATGGTATGTATAATTGATTGATCTTGACAAGTTGCTTTCTTTAAATTTTTTTTCCCTTTTTATGTTGTTAATCTATATATGTATACTGTAGTTTGTTGTTGATCGTCTACTTGCCTTCTTTGTTTATGCGGTTGTTTGTGCCTCGCGTAATCCTAGGTCGGAGCTTGGAGGGAGAGGATAATAATTTGCACAGGGACATATGGCCCTACACCTACTTTAATTAAGGCATTTTTGGACTCCGGTGCCAAAGCCGTTATATGCCCTTCAGCAAATCCCTCAGAAGTCCCGTTGACATCAGTCCAGGGATTGGGGGAGTTCAATATCTTTGAAAACGGGAAATTTGAGATTGGAGAGGAAGAGGCAGAGGAAGAAGAGGCAGAGCCCGTGAGTCCGACAAGCGATTGGGAAGATAGCGACCCTGAGAAGAATAGGAACCATTCTACAGGTTTTTGGGATGATGATGAGGAGGAATTAGCCCAATTTGTCCGTCATTTGTATCATTCCTTGTTTCAGGAAGGTGCAAGAGTAGATGTTGCTCTACAAAATGCGCTTGCTTCGCATCGGAGGCTGAGGTATACATGCCATCTTCCCCGTATACAATAACTAGTGGATGTTTTATGTTACTCATACGTGGAATTGACTCAGATTTTAACCAAAAAAAAGTACAAAGAAAAACAGAAAACAAAGGTGTTTTTTCGGACAGTTTTTGGTGGGAAAAAAAAAAGATACACAAAAGTAGAATAGGGAGATTGATAGTGAGCGAATAATTATAGAGGGAATATCAATTTTTGGGGCATAAAGAAAAATATTTATGTGATTTCTGTTATTCATTGTATAGACAATCGGTAAATATTATGTACCCACATTTTTTCTCTGTGATACGAATATACGAATTTGCCAAATTTGCTTTTTGGCATTAACTTTAGCCCCAGTTTGAGCGGACACGTTCTAGTGCTTCTCTTTTAGTTCCTAGACTGTAGACGGCCAAATGGTTGACCATTCACAACACATTTCTAAAAATAAAGAGTGCATTAAAGCGTCGGAAATAAGCCACTAACAATAAAGTTTAGCGGTAAAGTTATCTAAATTCTTAGTTTTGGATCTAATCTTCAAATCTTAATCCTAATGAGCCAAAGTAAAAAGTGTCGTAAATAAACCTTATTATGTGGGACATTGAATAATCTTGCCAGTGAGAGTAATTGACGAGAAAGAACATACCAAAAGTAGGGTTCTTTCATTCCTTTCTTCGACTATCTTCTTTTAAATAGCTCTAGAAAGTATGGGAGAAAATGTAACTTTCTATGCGCCTGAAGTTGTTTTGTGCTCGCTTGGATGTAAAGAAAACATTTCTTTGTACGTTGTATCTTGGATATGGTCAAGGGGTAGAACCCTTGGCGTCTCATAAGGTTATTTTACCATGATTTGGAAGTCACTAGTTGGAATAACTTGGGAGTGTGGGAGCCTTGAGATGCATTTTTCCTTTTGTAGATATAGTCATAGATGGTGTTGATATGACTTCAGTCACACATTTATTAATATCTTACTGCCAAGCCAAAAAAAAAAAAAAATGAACAAATGATTTTATGTCAACCTCTAAAAAATAATTTAATGTTTAACAATTTGCAATGTATATGATTGAGTCTTTCCCTGTAATAACGCTGATAAAAGGAAACAAAGGAAACGTGATATCGCCTAAGTGCCTGTAATAATTGCTCTCACTCTGAATCATCCCTTGTTTTCTGTTAATAGGACATAAAAATGATAAATTTTGGTTTGATATTACAAACAATTTGCTTTAGAAAAAGGGCATGCAATGATACAGAGAACAAGGACAAAGTAATAAATCTCCAAGCAATTTCCACTTCCCTTTAGCCATAAACCAAGAATGTCAAATCTGGCTTTTTTTATTTTTGGTTCTTAGGAGGGCGTGGAAACCCAGGAAGGGGAAATGGAGGTAGGGGTTCGAGCTCCTGCCTCCTAACTGTTCACCACGGCCGATGACCAGTTGCTCTAAGGCAGTTGGTTGTCAATTCTGGGTGTTAAAGTGGTTGAATGTCACTTAACTATTCTGAAGTGTTAAACAAACACTAGTGATCTATTTAGACATAACAAAAGCTTTCCTGTATTCAGTTGCTATTTATGGTATGTTGCTTGCATTTTAAAAAAAAGCTAAGGAGATGGCTGGGATTCTAGAAGAGTTTTCTGCGCTGACGGTGCAGTGCAGACCTCTTTTGATAGTGAATCTGAACGTCAACCCTTAAATGGGAAGAAAATTTTTTTTTTTGGGGTGAGGGGGAGTGTGGGGATGGGGCGAGATGCATTTCTCTAGACACTCAAATAGTGGGTTATGCAAAATCTAACTAGTGGTTAGAGTTATGCATAACCACTAATTAGATTATTGCAATATTTATGTAGTTTGTTAATAGGAGAGTTGTGGTGTAATGGAAAAGATATTTAATTGTGACTTGATAGTCATATTTTTAAATTTTAAAAGCAATCTTTTTTTACAAATAAAGGAAAGATTACGTACATCGATCCTTTTTAAATTTCATACAAGTGGGAGTTTTGTGATCTGATTTGCACCCTTTTTTTTTTTTTTTGTGACTTGCCAAAGACTAAAGTTTACTTAAAAGAGTCTCTGCCACTACACCGCATAATATCGCTTCTATGAGTATACTTCCACAAACAAAGTAATGGACAATGCACAAAAGCAAAAAGCTAATGAGAGCCATGACACCATACCTAAAGTGCAATCAAGTAATATTCTCTCAATATAATGATCAACTCTAAACGCCTCCTTTCTTTTCCCCCATAGCAAGGCATGAAGAAAAAAAAAACGAAAGAAAAAGGTTAATTGCCTAATAGCTAATACTAATGAAAGACATCCCATTATGTCTTACACTCTGAGTTTTATAAAAAGGTCAGATATATAAGAATTAACGTTTTTTCTACAACTCCAACTTGTAATTTCTCAAATTATAATGTAATAAACTTATTATTTTATAAAGTCTAATCCTTTTAATGGCTAATACTAACAATGCAATCATTTAATATGGCAAGGGCTGAAACTTATAGCAAGTGTGTTACCACCAAATGTGGAAAAGGAACTCCAATTACATGCCTTACTTGGTCAAAGGGGTAAAAAAACAAACTGACCCCAAAAATATGGACATGCTTTCATTGCAATCACAAGATGAATATGATGACATCCCTATCAGAGGCTCCAATTATGCAAATATCTCATGCTGTCATCCTTTATAAAGCAATTCAACTAGAGCTTTAATCAACATAAACCAACAATGAGATGCCCCTAACTTTAAGCAAACCTCTTAATTGTCATAGGACCACCACTTTCTTCTAAAAGAAGCCTCCCATAGATTATTGCAGTTACACTGCAATGCAGTACAAAGCCAGCACCATAACCACCAAGGTCCCCCAGAAAATGGCTGCAACAGCTCCGGTTGCTATAGGCACGCGGGGCACTGTTGGATCACTGGTTAGGAAAGAGATCGAGTATTTCACGAAATTCGAGTTGGAAAGAAGTGGAAGCTCCAGAAATCATCAGGGACAGATGGTTGGCGTGGCTTCCAGCAGTGAGCATTCAAGGCCTAGTTTTTGGTCCTTGACAATGAGCTGGAAAAGGAAAAAGAGAAGAGGTAACAGCAAATTCATTCCAAGCATCTGCTCTGTTGTGGAAGTTTCAGATGCCAGTCGGCTCAACGGAGTGCCTGGATTCAATTATAGAATCCTCAAGGATGAAATGGAGGACATTCAGTTGTAAACAATCCTATGCTGACCTGCTTTTTTCCAGCTCTTTCAGTTGGTTTTATTTATATGTGATTCATCCATGCGTTTGCTGATACTCTCAACTACTCATTCTGGAATTCTCTGGTCAGAATTTGATATCTATCAGAGTTTAATTTTATAGGAATGTTGTCAGAGGCAATCATTGTGATTCTTCCTGCAGGTTTACTCCAATATGTCTTGCTAAATAGCAGTACTGTATCAGCCATGCTTTTGCAACCAGTAGCTAGATAACTTTAGGATGGTATATTTGGGCTGTGACACAACTTCTGCAGGTCACTTCTATCAGAATCGAAGGTGCCTCGGATCATTTATATATAAAGCATGTCTGGATAGTGACTGTAATTTCTACTATGTTCTATTGACTTGGATTTTAGTACCTAACATTGGCAGCCTAGTTCCAATGAAATTGCAGGAGCAGTATGTCCAGCAGCGTGGAAATATGCACTGGAAGGTACCAAGAGCTAAAGTTGCTACCTATGAGTGAGACTTAGTCTGTAAACAAGATTAGCAGGTTGAGAGAAAATAAAGTGGGAGATGGAAACATTGTAAAAGATATCAAAACAGACATCCGGATATTAATTTTTCTAACTAATACTGAAAACAATTCTGAAATCTGTATTATTTTTTCTTTTGTCGAGAACAGTACAACTTTGGCAGATAAAACCAGTTAGTAAACATTGTACTGCTACTGCTGAAAGACAAGCAATTACGATTTTTAAGTGGCCTCCACTTGCTAATTTTGTGCAATACACAATGCCACATGCTATGAGGTTCCACCCCGATGCAGCCATGACTAGAACAATAAGCAAATTTATGGTTTGCAAGCTTTAGGCACTGTGGCTTTCAGCATATAGCTTCCAGTTTGTTTGTTTGTTTGTTTTACTGTACTACATCTAAGCTTCTTGATCCCTTTTGACATTTCTGTCAATCACGGAGTCAACATACCGAGCACTGTCTTTTGATGAATCCTTGGCAGTTTGCTCCTCAACTTTCTGTTGCACCAGAAACTCAAGTGCACTCACAACATCAGATATGAAAGGTCGGATTTCAGGTTCTTCCTGGAGACACATGGCTGCCACTGCAAGAGCTTGATACAGACCCTTTGTAGGATAGTTTCCTTTAAGCAATGGATCAACAATTTGTGGGAATTTACTTTTGTCCTTAAATAGCGGTTCTGCCTGTGATATTGCAAAAAGAATCAGTACCAATGTATGCATAGACATTTGTTAATTCTGATTAGTAGACGAAGCAAATCATTCTTGGTGACCCTGACTCATTATATGGATCTCCAATTACACCAACTTAACAAGTGTAATCACCAATCCTTGGTAGCATATTCCATTCTGTTGTTTGCTAAAATTAACAGATATGCAATGCAGGTATGGAAGCAGGCCTACATCGTAGCGATGCTCTTTGAGTTTTGTCATCTAAAAACATGCGATCAACTAATGTACAACAAATGAATCTGGATTGCCTAGTCAAGTACATACAATGATTTAATGCATCTAACATTGTTGGAACCAGGAACTTTGTTTCATAGATCAACATACCCAGTAAATTAGGTTCTTCTCTTCAGTTGGTCTTGAGGTATCAATCACTCTCCTTCCTGAAATTAGCTCCAGAAACACAACACCAAAGCTGTAAATATCAGACTTTGTTGTCAACTGACCCGTCAGCTGATATTCCGGTGCACAGTAGCCATAGGTACCCATCACCCTTGTAGACACATGGTCTTTCTCACCTGTTGGACCTAACTTTGCGAGTCCAAAATCCGAGAGCTTTGGATTGAAGTCTGCATCTAGTAATATGTTTGAGGCTTTGAAGTCACGGTAGATGATTGCTGGGTTGGCGACATCATGCAAGTATTCAACTCCCTGCGCTGCTCCTACTGCGACTTTCATCCGAGTTTCCCAATCCAGTGGCTCCTTTCCTGGAGGCAAATCTGGAAAATAAAAGCATACCAGTATCATCATCATAGCATGCAAACGAATCGATGACTCAAATTAGCTAGCAAAACAATTTGAGCCTACCACGCAATTATGGCAAGGCTAAGATGCCATTGAAAACCTTAAGATCATATGCAAATCTTAAACTAGACAATTTTTTTTTCCTCATTTATTGCTGGGAAATTAGTGGCATATGTTACAGTCAAGAAAAATAAGGTTGAAAATATACCGAAAAGGTGCTTTTCCAATGATCCATTAGGCATGAATTCGTAAACTAAGATTCTGTGATCCCCATCTACGCAGTACCCGATCAGCTTGACGAGATTCGGGTGTTCAACCAGACTCAACATAAGAACCTCTGCGTAGAATTCTCTGTTCCCTTGTCTTCCATTTCTATCCAGCACTTTAATAGCCACATCCTGGAAAACAAATGAGGGATTGAGAACATGATCCTGTAAACAAAACGCACACAAACACACACACATAACACACGGAAGGAAGACAGACTTGATTCATGCTCGCAATGTGTCCTTTGTACACCAACCCAAATCCACCCTCTCCAAGCAGACAATCGGATTTGAAGTTGTCAGTGGCCACGACTAGTTCTTCATATGGGAATATTTTAGTAGATACTTTTGCATTTCCAAGTTTTTTTATTTCCTCTGCTATCTTCCTGTGCCTGCCGCTAACTGCAAATTCACAACAAAAATACGTGACGACATTGGCAAAAACATTTTGAAACACAGCCATTCTTAACTTTGGTGAAGGAAGTGAGAAACGGCCTTGAATTAAACAACAACCAAAAAAAAAAAAAGGGCAAACCAGTGTACGAGGCTCCCACATTTGTGGGGTTTGAAAAATTATCGATGTACGCAACATTCCCTTTGTTTTTTAGGCAAAAAAGTTGTTTCCAATATTCGAACCATAACACAAACGAACGATTTGATTAAAAGGTACCTGTTCTATGCGACATATTCTTGATGAAAGCAAATGTGCCATTTTTGCTGAATGCCTTGGGGTATTCCTTGCCTTTTTTT
Source organism: Carallia pectinifolia (assembly GCA_037832335.1). Lineage (NCBI taxonomy): Eukaryota > Viridiplantae > Streptophyta > Magnoliopsida > Malpighiales > Rhizophoraceae > Carallia > Carallia pectinifolia. Next base: position 9,760,275 of record CM075454.1, read on the forward strand.
AATGAGTTATCTTCATTGAACGAACGACTATGTTCCAATCTGCAACAAGAAAACACTTTCATCTTCAACCTCTCCTTCTGCTAATAATTTGGCAGCACAATTTTTGCATAAAATTGAAAGCACTCAGCCAAATATTCAGAGCAATATTCTCTAGAATAAACAACACCCTTGTTGTATCAACATTAACAGATTTTTGAATTAACTGGGAATGGCAAAAACAGATTGCTTTAAATTACTTGTGTTTTGGCATATGCCTAGCTGTTCTTCAGGCAGATGGCTAAAATTTTAAACCATTCTCTCCTATAATTGGCCTTGGTCAGTTATTGCTGTCTATAAAAGGGTTGGCAATTGAGTTGTCAGATAAATATATTGGAACAACTAAAACTTTGTGGAAAAAAGTGCCAATTTATACTAAGTTAAGCTTGTGTGTTTGGATTATTGACTGAGAGATAAGTTTAAGATGTGTAGGTAAGGCATATGTTGGAGATTTTAAAAGCTCACGCAATCCAAATAATCGGTTGGAAACGCAATTTGATGTAATTCTTTCTGAATGAAGAAGCCAATCATACCCAAATGACTTAAATTATATTTCAATCCTTCGAAGAAATTATAGCAATAGAACATAGGCAGGGACCAACCGGCAGGTTGAAAAAAAACATAAAAAATTCCTTGTGAAAATTTTTATTTTTTGTCTACTAGGTAGATAAATTAAATTATAGCCATCACAACATGATAATATTACTAACTCTTCATTAACAACAAATCTTATAATTTTCTATTTTTTAGAAATGTTTTAGAGGGCCATTAGGTGAACAGGAAAAAGAAGACGCGAAAAAGACAGAAAATTTTATTTGTGCAACCGACTAGTTTATTTGTGTAACAAAAAAATAAATAAAAAAATATTTTTAAATTTTGTTGTAATAATTCAATATCTTGTTATACAAATAGATCAGTTGATTGTATAAATAAATTTTTATTTCTTTTTCGCATCAACTTTTTTCAGTTGACTTAAATTTGTTGATTTTTTAAAAAGATGTAATGCCACGTCATTGCAAAAATTGCTGACATGGTTTGCGTGTAGGGAAAATTTGACTTAGTTGACGCTACATGAATTGCCGCATGACAAGTATGTACTCGTTGGTAAATTCTAACCATTAGATAAATTAGTAGTCCACCACAGGAAGAAGAAATACGACGGCAAAATGCACGAGAAACTAACAGCTGAACGTGTCGCTTATAGCGTGTTTGGATTTAAAAAAAAGAAGAGAGAAATAAAGTAATAAAAAAATAATGTGAAAAAAATTTATTTAGATAAATTAAAAATAGAAGAGAAAGAAAATAATGTAAAAATAAAGTTGTTGTTTGAATATAATAATAAAATATATATATATATAATTTATATATATTAAATGATAATTTTACCTCTCAATTTTATATTTAGAATAAAAAAATTGATAAACTCAAAAATAAGAGTAATTTTGTAATTTTATGCATGACAAGTTGATATTTTTTTTTATATAGATTAGTCAAAAAATTTGTTAGTGGGTTATAAGTACAAATTTCTCTGCATTTTTATCATAGGCAAAGAAAATTTTTCATTTTTCATGTTTTCTTTCATTTAGGATTTCTTTTTCCACAAATTCTCTCAAACCAAACAGACCGTTAGGAAATATTATTTAATTTTAAGGAGAGAGTGTTGAATTTATAAGAATAAGAAGTGATTTATATTATGTAATTTGATAACTGAATAATTCTTTTAATAGATTAAAAACAAAACAGCTAAATGTGTGCGAAGTTATAAAAAAAAAAAAGGGCCTTCGATCATCGGTCTTCGTTCATCAATTTCCGACTAGCTTTTTTTACTGACGCTACGCAGGGATATACAGTCTGAATTTTTTTTTTTTTTTTTTTTTGGTACATAGTCTGACTTGATTTTGATAAAAGGAAAGCCCTTTTTGCATTTAATACAAAACATTGTATACACATAAAATTATTTATAGTATTTGGTAATTTTACATTTTTATTAGTGAGTAAAATTAATTTATAATTTAATATTATTTAAATATTATTTTTTATTTTTTTATTTAAATATACCTCATTTATTATATGATATAAAATTATATATAAGTTATACTTACTTAAAAAAAAATTAAAATAGAAATTTGCATTATTTTAGACTTCAACGCACCATACTAACGATCAATTGGAGTAAGTTTGAAGGAGCAATATTTTTCCTGCTGATCCTATCCACAACATAGATCGAGACCAACGTGATCAACATAGCACAATTCCAGTAATTATAGCAGACAAAGGGGAGGGATCTTTCTTGAACCCAACAGTTTGAAACATGAAAGGTGCATAAAACATTATGCCATCAATTCCTGTAAACTATTGAACCCTTAAAGCAAGATGCCAATGACGAATAGAGACACACTAACACAGCTTGAAGAGGTTCCTCACAGACATGTTTAATTTGCTTGAAATCTTCATCAACATTGTCGACACTCCCAATCTTTGAGCTTATTTTTTAATGTTTCAGATAAAAATGAGGAACATCCTGCAAAAAAATTCCGTACCCAATTAAGCATTTTGGCTAGTTCATCGCAGTTATTTTGCGTGGAATTATACAAGCTTACTAAGTCCAATTCCGCAAATAATGACTTTGTATTTGCCTGTAAAACAATCACGGACGCATTATAGATGAAGTGTACCTTATTGCCTAATCCAACGCTACAACCAATGAGAATCAAGCCAAATATCAGCATCACAAGGTTATGAGCACTGCCTCTAAAGCCAGCTCCTACCAAGAAAAATAATGGGGTCAAAAGAATTGTGGGCTTTCTGCCATATGTTTCGCACTGCTTGCAGTGAAGCTATGAAAAAGAGCAGCAAGGTCGAGTGAGGATGTGAAAAGCTGACGTTATGGGTCCTATTTGCAGCAATTGTCCTCTCAGGCACGTAGCTTTCTCTCGTGGACTTTGGGGAAGAATTTGATCAAGAACTCATCTATACCTGTTACTCCACCTAAGACCAAATACAAACATCATTATGAACAATGCTTCACAGTTCGAAGTGTTGTGATTTTCTTGTATTCTAAGTGATGAATCTAAGTTCATGTATTTAGTTTCATTCTCACCTCAAATAGATCTAATAATTTGCTGCAAATATTGAGTTATAAAGCACGAAGAAAGTAACTATAGTTCCCACTGGTAAAATATAGATGGCACGATCATGTAAGTAAGAACTTATTCAATCTCAAACCTCAGATAGCTAGAGTTTCGCCTGTCTTTTAGGTTAATATACAAATATATTACTAATTTTGTTTAAAATAATAAATGTAGTACCAATTTTGCTAAAATAACAAATTTAGTATACTATAAAATTTTTTGAACAGAATTTATCTGTTTCGATAATGTAACATTAACTAATATGATTATTATGTCATCGATACAGATGTATTTCTATAGATCTGTCATTGAAACCGACAGATTTTATTTATATAAAATTATTGTGTGTTAAAATTTTTACCTTAGATAGAATTAATGATAAATTTGTTACTTTTTAATATTGATATTAAATTTATTATTTTATTTAAAATTAGTGATATTTTTATATATCAACTCTTTTTTTTAAAGCTCTTGATGCAAATAATCTAGTGGAAAAAGGATTTGCATTGCTTGCTCCATGACTTCCTATAAGGCCCACCTATGAGGTTTCTACAATGCTGCCCTCCATAAACAATGCGGAATTCTGCCAAAACATCACTGCCAATCTATGATTCGCAATCGGAAAAGATACGTGTTTATAAGAAACAAAAAATTCTCCCTCACTACCATCCTAACTGGTGCAGATATTGGAATTGTCTACTTGAAGCCATAGTGCCTAACATAATTACAATACAATCTCCTAGACAGCCCAAGGTTTTAACAGACTCGTTTCATTGTCACAATATGAACCTGAAAATTCATTTTTCTAAAGAGCCCAAGTCTGTATTATCCGTATCAAACCACTTGGTCCAACACAAAGAATCAGCTCAGAGGAATTAATAATCAGGGCGGCAAACCAAAAACAAAGAGGGAAAATGAAAAGAAGGAAATATACAGCATCACTAACAATTAGCTTGAAGAATGCCCTGCAGTAGAAAATGAAAAAAAGAAAAAAGAAATTAAGTCCACACTCCACAGCTAGGATTTACGGATATGGACACGGATACAGACACAGGACACGGACACGACATGACACAGATATAGAGACACGGAAAGTTTAAGAAAATTAGGATATAGACACGGCGTGAATGCAGTTATAAAATATATTAAATATTTTATACATATATGTGTGTAATTTAAATATTTTTAATAAATTTAAATTTTTTCTATATATAGCTCATAATAATAATTATTAAGGTATTTTATGATATAATTTGTATTTTATTCACAATTTAAAGAAAAAAATATTATGTGTGTGTGAGAGAGTATATATATATATATATATAATATTTAAGTAAATAATATATTTGTGTATAATATACTAATTAATATATAAAATATATAAAAAATGTCTGACACGTATATTAAATATATCTGATACATGAATTAAAAGTATCTGATACACGTATCTGAATTTTTTTATTTTTATATTTTTGTTAGACACGTTTCGAAATACCCAAAACGTGTCCGAAAAGTGTTAGACGAATGTCTTGTTCGACACAGACACTCATCATTATAAAAATGTCCATGTATCTTAACTCCACAGTTATCCGCCATAGGTTTTCTGTGTAAAAACAAAAGCAAACAAACACAAGCAAGACCTCCTGGCCGGAAGGCAAGAAGTGATTTTCAAATCCAAGGCTGCTGCATTATCAGTGGGATCAAATATTTTTTTCCAAATTGCTGTCAATATCGACGCGATGAAACCACAACAGACAATTAACTAAAGGCAAGTAAGCACGTAGTAATGGTAAAAATGCAAGATGATGCATTATGGAAGAAAAGTAAAGAGCAGTTCATGAAGATTAAACATAATTTGACGTTGAATTAGCGATATAAAAACAGTATCTCTTAAGTCGAGCACGTCTATGGCGTGGTCCTCAATTGACTTTAGCCCAGTCAGACATGCGAACAGAGAAGACAAATTTTGTAAAAAAAAAAAAAAGGCAAACAGTGCATTTATATTCAGAAGAGGGCTATTATAGATACGTTAAAATTAGATATACAGTGATCTGAATTATTTATTTATTTTTTATTTTTTTTAAATATAATATATTTTTTACTATTCAACTCTTTTAATTACTGCATGTCTATTAGACGCGTGCTCAAGTATGTTTACGTAACTTTTCCATATCCTCTTGCCTCTTTGCTCCGACTACTCAATTGCCCAAAAGAACGAAACCACATTTGAATCAATGATAGTACAAGAACAACAGATCTTACATCAGCAATTTACAAGCCTACTTAAAAATCACTCGTTTGACACAATGGTAGAAGAAAAAGAACAGGTAGAATACTGGTAATTTAGGCATTACATATGCCTCGGGGGTACCGTTGGAGCTCTCTTGGGGGTTTTCGATTGGCTTTGTCAACCTTTGTGGCTGTTTGTGCGCTTCTGTGCGCTTTGGGCCCTTTTGTGGGCTTGCTCTTTTGCTTTTATCCGATTTGGTGGGTGTTGTCTGGGTTTTTTCGGTTTCGTCTCTGCTAAGCGGCTGCTGGTGTCAAGCTGCGTTCGCCACCTCTATGTTGGTGCTGGTTTCTAGGTGTGGATGTGGGGGACGTCCCTTTTTTGTCAGCTACTGGCTCTCCCGGTGGTCCTCGGGCGTCTTGTATAGGCAGATCTTTTCGTAAGAGACCCGCGCCCTCCCTTTGGTTAGTGGCTTCTTTCCGCTTTGCTCGCTTTCTTCCTCCTAGGCTTTTCGGTCCTCTACTAAGTGTTGTTGGCGCCTTGGTGATGCGCTTTGGCGAAATTGGCTTGCGCTTGGCTGTCCGCCGTATTCACACTGTAATTGGCCTTGTCCAGTGAGGAATGTGGAACCTTTTGGATGCGAGCTTCCTGTTCGGTAGGGCTTGGCTCTTTATGGGCTTGCCTCTTTATTCGCTTCTTTATTCGCTTATTTATAGTACAGTTTATATTTTTTTTAAAAATAACTTTAACTCTACCAAAGTAGAAGTTATTTTATCTGAAAATTTAAAAATTTTCTCTAAATTTTACTTATGTAAAATATTTTCTGTGAAACAAATGCCGAAAAACCTGTAAAATTTTTTCCTATAAAATGTTTTATAGAAAATAAACACACCATAATCTAATGAAATTTTCCCTTTGATCAAAAAAAAAAAAAGTGATGAGGTGTTCTGTTTATCTTTTTTCAGATCAAAAAAGAGGAGAGAGAAATGGAGGAAGGGGGAGAGAGAGAGAGAGGGAGGAGTGAGGAGAGAGAAAGAGAGAAATTAATTTTTTTCAAAAAATGTATAATTTTTAAAAAATGTGATAATGAAATATCAAAAAATTATAGAAAATTTTAAGTAAAATTGACCTTTATGTTTTATATATATTTGACAATATATGTATATATATATATATATTGGCCGATCCCCCAACCAAGAAAGCCTACTCCTCTTCTTTTATATGACTTACCGCATGCTAAATAAAGCATCCCATAAACTCATAATCTGATCTATTAGAAATTTCAATTAGTTAAAATCTAATAAATTTGAATTTACTCAAAGTTTGATGACTTAGAGATAAAAAAAAATAAATAAAATTTGACTTGACCTGTCGTTTTGTTTATCACATAGACTAAGCATTTGAGGCAACAGAGAAAATGAAAGGGTAGAGAAAATATACATATATACGAGACGTTCAATTAATTTGATGATATAAAGCATGTGGATCTCCTATTTCTGCATTCTCTTCACCTCCCTTTTCTTTAACTTAAAGTTAAAAGAAAAAACATGCATATGGGGTCCAATAAGCGGCTATCCTAACTTAACAAAAGATAACAAAAAACATGCATATCCAAACAAAACTAAAATTAAAAAACCCAATCTTTAACTTAAAGTTATCCTACACTCCAAAGGCGTCCACTAATCCGCCTTTCGAGTCAAGCGACAAATCCTATGCAAACCATAAGCTGCATTAAAAACACTGAACTAAGTCTTTGGCACAAAATATATTAGGCAAAACATAAGAGCAATCTTTATGCCCTCTTGATTCAAACTGGAATGTTTGTCCTGACTAAGAGGATAATCCAAATTTTTACCCATTCTACTCAATATATATAACAAGCACAAATACATGTCTTCTTTTTTGGTATCCTTACTCCAAATGTAATAAAATTCATAGTTTTTATAATAAGATTAATAATTTTTATGACAGAAATAAAAAACTGTTATGTTTTTATTATAAATGTTATTAATCTTATTACAATTATTGAGATGATAATCCAAATTTTTACCCATTCTCATCAATTTATAAAATGCAAATCTTTTTACTTTTTTTGTTACATCGGAGAAGAAAACCATTTTACTTTTGATTTGCTTAAGTTCTAAGTTGTTCTAGACGAACCTTTTTAGTTTTTGAGCTTAAATATCTCATAACCTTATCATCATTGATTGATATAGTTTATTTTATTGAATGATATAAATTATCGCACAAATTAAGTCAATTTACGAAGGCAATATCCCAAAAAACAAAAAAAAAATCATTAACATTAAAATTGATTATTTTTATTTACCCTAAACTTCTTTACATGGAGTAACGAGGAGACAAACAAAGTTTTTTTTTTTTTCCTTTAGAAGAAGGTAAATTAACACATATATACACAATTAATTTAGCTAGCCAGGAGGCCCAAGACATAGAAGTATTTAAAAAAACCAAAAATTTCAGTTAATCAAGAAAATTGAACCGAAATAAATTGAATTTTCAGTTAACCAAACTAATTTTATAATCAGTTAACATAATTAAATAAAAACTAAAATTTTCAGTTCAGTTTCAGTTTTTAATATTAAAAAATTGTAGTTAATTTAATTGAACCGAAATACTATTTTATATATTTTTTGGTACATAATACTCTCTCTCTCTCTCTCTCTCTCTCTCTCTATATATATATATATATATATATAACATTCTAATAATAAAAAGAAGTACTAATATAACAATTATTAGCAAATAAATGTTCATAAAATATTATTATATCTCAAATAATTACTTGGTTATTTTTTATATATAATGATAGTTATAATTTTAAAAAAAAATATATATCAAAAACATTTTTTTATATCTAGATTATAATTTTCAGTTTTTTTTTGTTATTATAGTTAACCGAAACTGAATTAAAATTTTAATTTATAAACAGTTATGATAATTCAATTCAATTAACCGAACCGCGAATACCTATAACAAAACATGCAAGAATTATGTCATAAATTAACACTAATAAAGCCGATTAATTTAGGTTAATGTAAAATCAATACAAGTTTTTTTTATTAATTAATTTCAACTGAAACTTAAATTCGATGATACTTTTAACTTCAAAGAAGACGCTCGGATTGATTTAATGTGAGTATAGGAAAATGGGACTTGCCATAAATACTATTTTGCTTAAAAAAAAATCTATAAGCATATATTTTTGATGTTGCTGCTCAGCAATTTCTCATCTCTCTCCTTTTTTTTTTAATTTTTTTTTTCAAATCCAAGCTATAAAAATCCATTACACGACCAATAGCCTCTTCTTCGTCGCCAAAGTTGAAAAGTTGAAGTTAATTAAGAGTTTGAATGGAAATTAATTAATTTTAAAAAAGACCAGTTGTACATATATAATACAAATAAATAAATATTACCAGACTAATGAGCTTCATTCAGTTTTTTTGTTTTTTGACCACAGCTTCATTCAGTTCAATAATATTAAACTGACGCGATTGATATGTGATGGTGTCGAATTCAAATTTCGGTACAAATTAATTTTAAAAAATAAAAAAAATTTGATAGCAGTAAAATTTAGTGGCGATTAGTTAGTGATTACAAAAACGATATAATAAATAAAATATAAAATATTTATTTTACACATAAAAAATATATGATATGTTAAAATATATATATATATATATATATATATATAATTTGTATAAATAGATAAAATAATTATAAAAAATTATAAGATATATTAAATAGAATTATAAGAATTATATGAATGTCTGATAAAAATTAAAATTTTTTAATTTAAAAAATATATGACTGTTTAGGTGAATATTATATTTTTTTTTAATATATCATATATTTTTTTATAAATATAAAAAAGATATCTTATATTTTATATTTTATTTGATTGTGTTGTTTTTATAATTATTTGTCGCTACTAAATTTTATAGTTACGTAATGATATTGTTTAAAAGGAAAAGAACAAAAAAAAGAGCAAGAGAGAATTTGCTCCGACTGCTACATTTTAGCGTATTCCTTATTTCCTTATCCCCAACTTAGCGAATACGAACGGCGCTTCCTACCTCCTGTTTGTGTGTTCTCCCGTCACCCTCCGGCCCCTCTTCCCTTATCTTCTTCTTCCTGCAAACTTATCCCAAGAACCTTCCAAGGGAGGCCTCCCCCAAGTGGGCTAAATCAATATTGATTCATTCATGGACTCCAGCAACAAGGCCGCCTCTTCTCCGGAAACGGCGTCGTCGCCACCGCTTGTCTCAGGTTCAGGTTCCGCTGCTCATTCCCCTGTTTTAGGTCCTTCATTCGATGATTCTCTTATTCCTAATTCAGTTGTGATTGAAACTGGGACTGGTGGTGGTACTGGTAGTAGCGGTGATGGTGGAGAGTTTGTGAGTGGTGGTAGTAAGGAGGGGTTCGAAACAACGGCGGCGCTGCCGCCGGAGATGGTCCCAATCCTTCCGGTTCCGGAGGAGTTCTTGGAAGGGGATGATTCTGTGGAATTTTCGAAGATATCCACGAGTGAAGAAGTGCCGGCGAGGGCGAATAATAGTGGTGATGATGATGATGAATACAAACATGTTGGAGATGAGGGTGGCGTGGGCTCTGAGATAGTTGGTGGTGGAAAAAATGGAAGTGGGGTGGTTGTGGATGGTGAAGGAAATGAGTTTTTTGAGGTTATGGAAGGCAGTGACGTGGTCCCTGAGAAGCTGAACTTGTATATGAATGTAAGTGAGTTGAGTGATAGAAAAGAGGTCGGTGAGAAAGAAGAAGTGGACACTTCTGGGATCTTAGTGCCCGAAAATAAAACTAATGATGTGAAATTGATGATGAGTCAAGAATATTCGACTGTGCTTGGCCGAGGAGTAGCTGTCCTTGGGGATGCGGGGGCAATTAAGGAGACCTCAGTTGTCACAGCTGTTGTCGATGATGCATTCACCAAAAGCAACTGTGACTCGACAGAAGTGGAAGTTAGTGCCGATGAGAGTGGAATTGTAGATGCTGGAGATGGAAAAGAAGGGATAAAATCAGAAACGGGGCCAGAAGCTGATGCAGGAACCAAACAAATTGTGCCTGCTGTGGAAATGACAATAGACAATTCACATGTTGTGGATGAAGATAAAGCAGACGGAGGTGATGGAGAAGGAATTTTGGCAATTGAATCAGCTACACGGGCTGTGCAGATGATTGGTGGTCATGAAGTGGAACATTTGGAAGACAAAGAACCCCACAACGGTGTTGTAAGTGAAGAGTTGGAAAATGAAGTCTCAGGTAATGCTGATTTGCCTCAAGTTGATACTTATACAAAGATGCTAGATAAGCTGGAAGCGGAAGATGAAGAAAAGCGTCATCCAGAAGAAGGCAGTGAGAATGACGACTCCATTTCTGAGGGAGAAACTGAAGGTACAATATTTGGAAACTCTGAAGCTGCCAAACAATTCTTGGAGGAGTTAGAACAAGGATCAGGCGTTGCTTCTCAATCTGCTGCTGAGAGTTTGCACGACCATTTGCAGAGAATTGATGGTCAGATTGTCACAGATTCAGATGAAGAAGTTGACACTGATGAGGAAGGAAATGGGAAGCAGCCATTTGATTCTGCTGCTTTGGCAGCTCTCTTGAAAGCAGCAACTGCTGCTGGATCAGATAGTGGTACCATCACTGTGACCTCACAAGATGGATCTAGGCTTTTCTCTGTTGAACGACCTGCTGGTTTGGGATCCTCTCTTCGATCCGTGAAGCCTGCTCCACGATCAAACCGTCCCAATCTTTTTGTGCCTCCGAGCATCACAGCTGCGGGTAACTCAGATAACTTGAGCGAAGAGGAGAAGAAGAAACTCGAAAAATTGCAGCAGCTAAGAGTGAAATTTTTGAGGCTTGTCCACAGACTAGGCTGTTCTCCTGAAGAATCTGTAGCGGCACAGGTTCTATACCGTCTGGCACTTCTTGCAGGGGGACCAACCAATCAAATGTTTAGTCTTGATGCTGCAAAGATGAGGGCTTTGCAGCTTGAAGCAGAGGGGAATGATGACTTGGACTTCTCCTTGAACATATTGGTCCTTGGGAAGACAGGGATGGGAAAGAGTGCTACAATAAATTCCATCTTCGGTGAGGAAAAGTCATCTATCCATGCATTTGAGCCTGCAACTGCTTATGTTAAAGAAATAAGTGGCATGGTAGACGGAGTTAAGATCAAGGTCATTGACAGCCCGGGTCTCAAAGCTTGTGGTTCTGAGCAAGTTGCAAACCGCAGAATCTTGTCTTCGGTAAAGAAGTTCATGAAGAAGTGTCCCCCTGATATCGTCCTCTATGTTGACCGGCTTGATACACAGACCAGGGATCTTAATGATCTACCAGTGTTAAGGTCAATCACTAGTTACCTTGGCTCTTCAGTCTGGAGAAATGCCATAGTCACTCTAACCCATGCTGCTTCGGCACCTCCTGATGGACCGTCTGGTTCCCCATTAAGTTATGAGGTTTTTGTGGCTCAGCGGTCACATCTTGCTCAGCAATCTATTGGACAAGCTGTTGGTGATCTCCGTTTGATGAATCCAAGCTTAATGAATCCTGTTTGTCTTGTGGAGAATCACCCTTCCTGCAGGAAAAACAGAGATGGCCACAAGGTGCTTCCTAATGGCCAAAGTTGGAGGCCTCAGTTGCTGTTGTTGTGCTACTCTATGAAGATCTTATCTGAAGCAAGTTCGTTAACAAAACCCCAAGATCCTTTTGACCACCGGAAGCTTTTTGGCTTGCGTGCTCGTTCACCTCCCCTTCCATACCTGTTGTCTTGGTTATTGCAGTCCCGTGCCCACCCCAAACTCTCGACTAATCAGGGGGCTGACAGCATCGATTCTGACATTGACTTGGATGACTTTTCAGAATCTGATCGAGAGGAAGATGATGATGAGTATGACCAACTCCCGCCATTCAAGCCTCTCAGGAAAGCTCAGATTGCTAAACTTAGCAAGGAGCAAAGAAAAGCATATTTTGAGGAGTATGAGTATCGTGTGAAGCTCCTCCAGAAAAAGCAGTGGAGGGAGGAGTTGAAGAGAATGAGAGAGATCAAGAAGAAAGGAAAGGTTGTTGCAGATGAGTATGGATATATGGGAGAAGATGCAGATGCAGAAAATGAAGGCCCAGCTGCCGTGGCAGTTCCATTGCCTGATATGGTCTTGCCACCTTCATTTGATGGTGACAATCCAGCTTACAGGTATCGGTTCTTGGAGCCGACTTCACAATTCCTAGCGAGGCCAGTTCTTGATAACCATAGTTGGGACCATGATTGTGGCTATGATGGTGTCAACATTGAACACAGTTTGGCAATGGCTAATCGGTTTCCAGCTGCTGTTACTGTTCAAGTAACCAAGGACAAAAAAGAGTTCAACATTCATCTAGATTCTTCAATTTCTGCAAAGCATGGGGAGAATGGTTCAAGTATGGCAGGCTTTGACATCCAAAATGTTGGAAAGCAGCTTGCCTACATTCTCAGGGGTGAGACCAAATTCAAAACTTTGAAAAAAAACAAGACAGCAGCTGGGGTATCAGTCACATTTTTGGGTGAAAATGTGGCTACCGGTTTCAAACTTGAGGATCAGGTCGCACTCGGAAAGCGCCTTATGTTGGTTGGGAGCACAGGGACTGTCCGTTCTCGGGATGATTCAGCATATGGGGCCAATTTGGAACTGCGCCTGAGGGAAGCAGATTATCCCATTGGGCAGGACCAATCCTCTTTGAGCCTGTCTTTGGTAAAGTGGAGAGGGGATTTAGCTCTGGGGGCCAATGTTCAGTCACAGTTTTCTGTTGGACGGAATTCTAAGATAGCAGTTCGGGCAGGATTGAACAACAAGATGAGTGGACAGATTACAATTCGAACAAGCAGCTCTGACCAGCTTCAGATTGCACTCATGGGCCTTCTTCCGATTGCAATGGCAATCTATAAACACATTCGACCTGGCGTCAGCGAGAATTACTCAATATACTAGATCCAGTTTCCTTTTTTATTTGATGTAGTGTTGAATCGGCATCATAGATGAGAACTATATCTCAAGCGTCATTTAGTCTTTAATAAAGTTGAGTTTTGATTCATGTAGACCATATTTCTTGTATGAAGTTGATGTTGAAGACTTGTTGCAACTGTGAGTTGGATTCACAATGGAATTGTTAAAGATGATGATTTCATTGTTTATTTAGCTATTTCACTTTTTGAACACGGGCATGTGGCTCCATCAGTGACCTGTCTTCAATTCTGTCATCAATTTGCAGGTCGAAAATCTTCTTCAGTAGAAGGTGAGTTGTGATCCAGAGCTCTGTTATCTGATAATAGTACTTCTTTTACTAGGATTTTTTGTGCACCAATTGAGGTTCCAGACGATGTCTGAATCCATCATAACAAAGAGTATCCTTTCCCGAAGCCGAAGTAAAATTTATTTATGCTAGGTTCCTTTTGATTGAAGTCAATGTCTCCGGCATGTGATGTTTTAAAGTACAAAAGCTTTCTGGTTTTCTTGTTTGAGCTTTTTTTAGTTTCTTGCTGACACATGTTTTTATGCTCCAATAATCTTATTGGATTAGTTACTTTTAGCCTATAAGTTTGGGATATGTTGTGCACTTCTGTCAATACTTAATACTTGGCATCATCAAACAGGACAAGTAGGAGGACAATTTTGATATGAGAATCATCTGAGTCAGGGTTCTTAAATTATGCATGAAGTCTGTTAAGTGTATAACGGATTTCTATACCCCTTTTCTGTCTGCTATGATGTTTTGCTGAAAGGCTTCTACAGTACATATTAGTGACATGCATCCTACAACAGTAGGACTGATGTGAAAAATGTGAACTTTCTTATTTTCTTAACTTAAATGCACTTGATGAGATGGGATAGCTGCATAAATGAACTGGAGCAATGCATAAATGATCTTAAGAGCAGATATGGGAGTGCAGCAGGAGGAAGGTTCAGCTTAGAATTTGCCGAGGCGCGGCATCTCGTTGGATGACAAGTTTAGTTTCCTGCCTCCTTTCTTTTGTGCACAATTATGGTTTAAGAAATTAAAACTTGGATATTCTTGAGTGTTCTACTCCAGGAGATCTTGTTTTCTGTTCTCTTAAAAATTGATGTGGTAAGTAGCTTTTGCCTTTTTCACCCCTTACTAGACAGACTGTCAACACTAATTCATGTCTTTCCTGGTTGATTCTGCGTTTTCTGCCATGGACAGACGTTGAATCCCATTCTTACTGCCAGATTGTCTGCATAGCTTTTCACATTTTCATGGCTAATACTGAAAAACTTGTTTGAAATATATCAACGGTTATATGATTCCAAGATTTGATTATGCTAGCATGTTGACGTTCTGTGCACACCCTTAAGATTTATAACGTGAAAGTTTCTGAAATTGGGAAAGCTCTACACCTTTTCGTCTCCTTTTGTGCTTTGCGTTTGTCTTCTAAAACTCATGATGTCAGCCAGAAAATGTCAACATGGTATAGAAAATCTCTCAAATTGTAGTCTCATAGTCGTATTATGACTTCTCAGCTTACAACTACTTGTGTGGTCGAAATGATAAAGGGGCTCACCTTTGTATGAAAGATTATGGGTTTAAACTCTTGCCGAGTCAAGTGATGGACTAAACGCACATTGGTTCTGCTACGTCACGAACGGTCTTGTGCGCTTGCTTGGCTTGTGGAGTTTACCTTTGCATAATTTTAGTGTCGATAATCCGGTCTATCATGTAATTTTTCTAGTGGATTCGTAAGATACCACATTTGCATATCCATTTTTTACAATCCATCACTTCCTCAGCTGAAGATTTTACAGATCACGTGGAAAATTAACGTATTGAGTGTGTTGTCTGGGAGTTGAGACATGTTGATCAAGGTTGTAAAGATCTGTGAAACCGTAGGCCTAGTAACTTAAACGAATAATAAGAAGAAAGAAGCAAGTAATACTAAATGGACTTTTAGACATCAAATCTTACCTAAAATCTTAAGAATTAAGTTATAGGTCTTTTAACTAAACTTATATATTGCTTTACTCATTTTTTCCTTTCCAATATGTGATTTTTATATTTTATATTCCAACACGCCCCCTCATGCAAAAGCTCAACGCACCTGAGATGAACCCAGCTCACTTGAGCTGGAAGCGTAACCACACAACGAAAGTCCAATTCACCTGAGTTGGATCCAGCTCACTTGGGCTGACTTTAGTTCACTATTAAATGTGAGAAGTAACAACATTCGGACTCTGATACCATATAAAGGTTTGTAAGACTGTAGGTCTAGTAACTTAAACAAATAACAAGAAGGAAGAAGCAAGTAATAGTAAATGGACTTTTAAATACCACATCTTACCTAAAACTTTAAAACTTAAGTTATGAATTTTCTAACCACACTTATGTATTATTTTACTCATTCTTTCCTTTATAATATGAGACTTTTATATTTTATACTCCAACAAAGGTATAAGCAAGCTGCAGGCAACAAGAGAAACGATTTTATTAGCATAGAGTAAATTCTATGATTAAGAGATTTTCATTATGGAAAATCTTTCTTTGACACAAATTTTAAAGACTGATTTGAAAGTGGAAAGATTTTATAATATATACTAAAAAAAGTCTCCAATCGAGTTTAGGCTTTGGGCGTACGATAGCTTGTACTAACGTATGCCCAAAGCCTTCTCTGTTGTTGGCGGTTCTTGGGGGTACCCTAGGGCTTCGGTCGGCTTTGTCAGTTCTTGCGGCCATTGTGTGCCCCTCTATGGGCTTAGTGTCCCTTCGTGGACTTCTTGTTTCTTTTGTTGGTCGCCTTCATTTCTCGGTGGTGCTATTCGTGGGCTGCTCTGCTGAGCGTTTCAGTGGTGTTGTTGCGGGATCTCCCGCTTCTCCATTGTAGCTGTTTTGGGCATGGAGGCATGGGACATCTGGTTTTGGGATAGTTGCTGCCTCTTGGTAGCTATCGAGGCCTTGTACAGCTAGCGTTTGGTCCGGAGCTCCGTCATCCTCCTACCCCCTTGGTTCTTGGCCGATCTCTCCTTGCTTCAGTTGCTGTCCTCCTCAGGCCTCTCAGTCCTTAGCATTGGAGATTGTGTGCTTGTTGTTGCGCTTGGCGTCTTGGGCTTGCGATCGGCCTTTGGTCGGGATTGCACTGCTATCGGCCTAGTTGTGGGTCGTCCCGCCATCTTTTCACTTGTGCCGAAGTTTCTCGCCGATTGGCTATGTTGCACCAGAACCTTCTGGTCTTTGACATTCTATTGGTTTGGGCTTTGGCCTGGTTCTGTCTTTATGCATGCCTCATTTACTTGAGCTATGGGATAGGGTTTGGGATTTCTTAGGTCTGCACTGGCTAGATTGGCTGGTTAAGATCGTAGTTGTGGTGAGCTTTTGATCGCCTTTTTGTCTTCAATGTATATGCAGTATGGGCTAGAGTGTTGTGGGCTCGCTTTTGACTAGCCTTTTATACATGTTCTATTATGTTTAATTCAATGCATTTCTCTTTTAGGCAAAAAAAAAATATATATATATATATATTTTATACTATATAAATAATATTTTGTACAATATAAAAAAAATTATAATAATATCATAAATGTTCAGGTAAAATTTTTGTGTATCGTATAAAATATTGTTTGTTAGTTTTTGGGTTCCTTCATTTTTTTAATAACAAGAATTTCTTTTTAGGCAAACGCTAGAGTAGCTTGGACAGATCTGAGAATTCTCTTCTTTTCTTTTATTTTATTTTTATTTTTTGCCTATAAGGTGGGAGTGGGATCACCAATTAGGATCATATTTTGTTTTGTAGTTTTCAATTGGCTCCAGCTTGGGCGGATAAAAAATTCTTGTTAAGTAGAGAAGGACGATTCTTAGACTTTTCATCTGGTAAGGATTGTGAGAAGATCGTTTATCGTATATATGTATATTTATAAGAAATAACATACTAACATAGAAAGATTAAAATCCTAATTCATTTTCTTGTGAATTTTAAAGATAAAATAATTAATTCTAGAAGTTAATTGATATTTTCTGAAAAATCAAATAAAATTGATGAAATTAAAGATTAACATTATCTTACATAAACTAAGTGATACACAAGACAATAATCACAATTTGTTACTCAGAATACAAGGTTTTTTTTTTTAATACCGTATATAATTATTATCATGTAAATATAAGAGGCTTCTTCGGGTTAGTTGAGGAAAAATTTTAACTCTATAGGTGTAAGTTCTTGTACTTTTTGGTGTTTAAATCTGAAAAAAAATCGATTCGTTTACAAAATCGAACATGATTAATCAAATTAAATTTTATAATTGACTATTTGAATTGAATTGAACTCTTTTTTTTTTTTGGTTCCGCTACCATTTTTAATTTTAAAAAATTACAGTTAATTAAATTGAACCAAATATCATTGTGTACTTATATATTTTATTTTTATTCTAATAAAATTGAAAAATATTATTAATACAATTAGTAAAAACAAATAAAAGTATTATTGTCTTAAATAATCACTAATTTATTTTTTATACATCGATAATTATAATTTTTATAAAGCAATATGTCATAAATATATTTTTTTTACATTTAAATTAAGATTTTAAAATTATCTTTTATCCTGAACCAAACAATTATCAAGTAATCAAAGTTTAGTTAACTGAAAAATTTAGATCTACTTCGATTCTTAATTTAACAAAATCGAATATTTCGAGTCAATTTTCATAATTTAGTCAACCAAACTGTAAACACTTTTACCTTTACCTGTATCTCAATCCGGTGGGTTCAGATGTTCCTGGGGTTACTCCCAGCCGACTTGGGATTGCAACTGGCCGATTTTTGGCGCACAAGACAATCAGGACATATAGGTCTGGACAATGAGTACCATGGCTGCCGCCATGGTAAGATACTTCATCTTCCTCAATCTCAACATGCAACCCGAAACTAAATAAGAAACATCAGATATGGTCTCAAGACAGGTTTCATGGAAAACCAAAACTGGCTGTATAATTGCTTCAGCATAACAACTACAAAGAAAGTAGTACTCTATATCAATTCACAACCATTTGGTTCTCTATATATACTGCAAAAGCCTTCTAGTCAAATCCCACAAAGATTCAGCAGCAGCACCAACATATACATGTTAAACTTTGACTGGAAGACAAACGTACACAAGGACCGACGAATTCCATAAAAGGCCGCCCCATTTGTTAACTTGTCCCGGAGATCCATCAATCTTGGTGAACTTGCTCGGCAGGTGGGGCAGCAAATCTCACATTCGCTGGCCTTGCCACCACAACAGCCTCATCTGCAAACAATGATTTGATGAATGCTGGTGTTCTTAGGGGCTGACGTCCTGTCATCCGCGGATAAACGTCTTCAAGAAAGTAGTAAGCATGACCCGCAATCATCCCCTGAATTGGAAAAAAGGTATTGTTAAACAAGAAAACAAAAGGAATTTGTTCAACAAACGGTAACCAGAATAAATCGAAGATCTTATAATGCTGGTCATAGGCAGACAACAAATAATGTGATTAACAGCAGGCATTCTACTGCCACACAATACACAATACAGTCCTCCAAGTAACCAAGTATCCTTTCCAATCAAAACTGAAAAAAAAAAAGGGGAAAAAAAAACAGTATTCCTCCGGTTGAATAGATGCTGGACCCTTAAGATAATATCAATATGATGCCTGTGTAAGTGCCTGTGCCCCGCTGGAGGGGGCGAGGGGGGGAGGGAATTGCTATTTAGTGTATAAGAAGCGAACAGTAATATTGTTTTAATTAGGTTTTCTTTTTTCCTTTTTTTTTTCTTTAACAATTAAAGGAGCATAAGATGATCCATGAAGCCAAGTCAGTGGCACTCTCCCATTTTCCATGACTACAGCACCACTTCAACCAACCAATCACAGAACCAGCAAGAGCTTGCCTAAACAAGTTTATTCTGAATTAGGTAAAAAAGGGTATTATAACCACTTTTACATTTCCTTGGCTCTCCAAAGTGAAAAATATACACTAGCCATGTAATGTGACTAAGATTTCGAGATTTAGGGCAATAATGCAAATATTTGATCAAGAAATCTCACCAGCAGATCCACCCAAGCACTAGCACCCACAAGGACAGAAAATCCCAAGAGAACCTGTAGGAATATCAAGGAGATAAGATGACATTACAATCAGCTTTCTTGCTTATTAAAAATGTTATTATATGAGAACTCTGATTATAATACTCAGCACTCAGGAGTGTAAAACAATTGCTCCTAATATACTCACCCATGGTAGGTAAGCTGCAGTAAAAGTAAAGAGGCCCAAGAAACTCATGTGGATATAAGGATTTTGCTTGCTCCAGACATAGACCTGCAGAAGTAAAAAAGAGAAAACCTCGAATAAAAGTTGGAATAATGTCAAATCAGGTAACTAGCAACCTTAAGAAAACCAACCAACCATCATAAAAGTCAAGGAGTTGCTAAGGAATATGATTTTTGCAAATGATGCCGACAAGTAAGGTATCATTCCCCCAAGAAGAACAATGCCAGTTAAAACAGAGGCACCAAACAGCAGCATGTAAAAAAAGTCTGCGGTCCTTCCCCTAAAAGAGTTCTCTTCGAGTAATTTGCAGTATCGAGCTAGAAAGAACATATGGAACATAAAGTCCAAGTCTGCATCATCATGAAGAACCACGTTAAGAATTGATGATTATATATGCAATCAGAAAACGTACATTGATCAACCAACTTCACATAAAGCAAAAGAGGAAGTTTTGAACCATAAGAGGGGGTGTTTGCAAATCAGATTGGGTGGTTTTAAAGGGTATTCTACATCCAAACCACCCGTGAGAGTTTTTCAAAACTTCAATTTTCAACCAATCCAAAAACCTCCCTAAACCACCCAATGGGTGGTTTCGTCCTATATGCCTAAATAAGCCAATAACAATGCCAACAATGAACAAGAAGAATCAGATCTTTGGAAGCGAGCGCAGGTTTACAGAGAAAAGTAGCACTCTACATTTCTCATGTCTGTAAAGGGGTGCACAATGATGCCTTTAACGCCCACTGCTTACATATAATTTCAAGTCACACAATGCTTGTGAATACAAGGTGGGTGTTGGTTTTTTCCCTATAAAACTATGACCCCCCCCCCTCCTCCCTAATCCGCCTCCAAACCACTAAGAGGGGTCTTCAGATTATAAAAACCATATATCTTTTTTTTCCTTTGCAGGTCTCAACAGGTTGGATTGGGTAGTTTTTAGTGGATTTTGCAGATTATGAACGGCCCTACTAAAAAGCATCCTCTAAATACGGAGCCTACCAAGAGTAAACACAAGTGTTGTAATGTAAATTTGATGCTGGAAGTGCTAACAGGAGGGATGTATCAATTAAAATAGAATAGTTTTTTATTACAAACATGCACTCTCAGTGTGACATGTATCAATAATGCATGGGGGAAATATCTCAGGAAGGTAAGTATTTCACGAACATGATATGATTATGAAAATAATTAAGAATTTATAAATTAGCTTCCCTTGGTACAAGGATATATACAATAGTCACAGCCCAATATCAGTTAATTTATGGTTGTTTCAGATGCCTCCTATTTCAAAATATGGTGGCAGCCTACTAAGATCTAAAAGAACCAGTACAGTAGCCAATCAATTACAAATCAAATTGCATAGCCCTAAATAAATAGAGGCCCTCTTACAGTAAACCATACAGACATCCTTAAATCTAAGTAGCAAAGTCCCTTGGAATTTGATTAGAACTGCCATTTTGGGTTATTCCAGTGGAGTGAAATTTCATTCAGCTTGATTAGAAGATACAATGAGCATCTTCACGTGCTAAAGAAAAGAAGAAAGCTTTAACGAACTACAAAAAACTTTAACTTAATAAAAGCCCTTATATCATCATATTAGTACAGAAGTGAGGTGCATGTGCGGGTATGAACGTTACAAATCAATACAATCAAAACAAACATGGCTGCATAATAATGATCAATCTGGAAAGAACTACGACTAACTTTAACTCAATGAAAGCTCTTATGCCATTATATTGGTACAGAAGTGAGGTGCACTCGCGGGTATATACATAAGAATGATCAATCTGGAAAGAACTATAAATAACTTTAACGCAAGAAAAGCTCTTATGCCATTGTATTGGCACAGAACTGAGGTGCATGCGCGGCTATGAACATTGAGATTAACAAATCAATACATTCAAAAGAAACAAGATTGCATGATAATGATCAATCTGGAAAGAACTACAAATGACTTTAATCCAATAAAAGCTTTTATGTCATTATATCAGTACAGAAGTGAGATGCACACATGGGTATGAATGTTGAGATTAACAAATCAATTTATTTGAAACAAACATGATAACATAATATGATCAATCTGGAATTAACAGGTAAAAAGCAACACGTCAAAGAAGCAACAAACTTCCACAAACTTCTATCAACACAATAACATTACACGAATGCTCTGAGACATGGAAACAAATTAAGTATCCCAGTTTAAAGAATTACCCATTTTCCTGAAGTACAGGAAATTCGTTACAAGGCGCCAGAACTGATAACGCTTAACTACAAGGATTGGGTTCAGGTACAGATTATGCGGAGATATTATCTGGAAAAAAAAAAAAAAACATATAAACGGTAAGAAAACATAGTTAGTCCCTCCATTAACCTTCAAATCCCACCTTTCACACCTTCACAAAGTTGCAGCCCAATAAAAAGGATTTATAATGTTAATATAAAAAAAAAAAGGATTTATAATTGAAACCAATACACTGGACATTCATGAGGCCCGTAAAGGAATAGCTAAAACAGCCAAAAAGCATTCCAAATCAATTATTTCACAGAATACAAAACAATACATAAGTAAACACAATTTAATCTAAAAGCACACGTCCCAAACCAACAGGAAAAAGCCAATAATCAGCAAAATTGAGACAAACCCATTTCCAATCAGCAAAAATAAATCAACCCCATCTGCCCATAAACTAAAATTCACCAACGAATCCCAGTTAACCCAAAGATGGACACTTTATAAATATATTTTCTTAAATGAAAAAAAAAAGTTTGAAAAACCCACATCAAGAGAGCAACCGATGGTGGTGACAATAGCGGCTGTGAGATAGGAGCGGGTGATGATAGGCATCTGTTTGTACCATTCCTCAACCGCTTGCGCCATTGTTAACAGCTTCTTCTTCTCCTCTTAAACCTTCTCTAAATGCCAAAACCAACAAAAACAAGAAAACAAAAAGGATTTTCAGCCAAATTTTCAGAGACCCAGATCAATATATTTGATTCTGGTGGATAATTACAACGCTATTATAGAATTAAAGATTGGAAATGGGGTATCTGAAGATCGGCGCTGACGGGTTTTGGAAGAATCGAAGCAAATTGTAATTTTTGGCTTTGGAACGAGAAGCTTTTTTTTTGGCTATGGAACGAGAAGGTTTTCGTTTATCTACTTCGGTGTTTCTTTGGTTACATTCTGGTGACAATTCCGCACGAATCAGGTAGCGCGTGAATCACACGGACCTATCAAGTATTTGCTTTGCATTTTTTTTTCTTTTTGAGCAAACATGTACGTGCTTTGAAAAAATTATAACCAAAAATCTTAGCCATTAAATGTACCGCCGACTAAAAAAAAGAGAAAAATTTGTTGGCAGTACTTAAGTAGGTGTATTGGTAGTTGTTATATATCACATAACAATTTAAAAGTGCAACATTAAAAAGAAATTTTATGATATATTAGTAAAAAATTTACGATATATGTATTTTGTAGTTAAAAAAATGATGCGTGTAATTAGTCGTATAATTTTTTTAATATATTATATATTTTATTTATTGTGTCGTATATACAATAAGAAAACAGTCACTTAATGATAGTTATATAGTGGTGCTTTTAAAAAAATTAGGGCCAATTAAAAAAATTATTCGACTCTTTTTATAATGAAAAAAATTAAAAAATTTCACAATATAATTTTTATAATATATATAATTATTCTTTTCGTTATTAATTGCTGTAAAAATTGGCGATCCATGATTTTTTTTTAACCAGTACTGTTAGTAGAAAGTAGAGAAGAAGGAAAGATAAAAAGGGAAAAGAAAAGCGGAAAAAAAAAGAAAGTGAATTTCATTTTCCTGAGAGTTTGTATTCTTTTTTTTCAAAAACAAATAGTTTGTATTGTTTAGTTTGAAGCAAAGAAAAGATCAAGGAACTAGGTAAACTAATTTAAATTAACAATTATGTCCTTAATATATTTAGATTAGAATTACCTTTTTCCCATGATTTATTAAAGGTAGGGCCTTCAAAGCTAGCAAGAGACTCCAATTTTGAGAAAGAATGAGGGAGGGCATGTTAGCTACAATCTCTCCTCCATTTTCTTTCATTTGGAAGAAAAACTTTTATAAAAGAGAATGTTGACTCATTACTCTATGTAAGAATTGCTTATGTCATCATTTTAAATATTCTATGTTCATGGTTTTTTTTTTTTTTTGCACCACAGAAAAATATTCTGTTATTGATCTTTTTTTCTTACAAACAATGGAAAATTTCTTTTGTTTACAAATTGCATCTTTCTTGTTATTTGAAGATAAGATGATAAAATAAAACAAATAAATTCTTTTCTTCCCCATCCTTCCAATTTGCAAGGAAAATTTTAATAAAAGAAATGAAAGTATAAGGTGTGAATGATCACTCCTCTTGTCATTTGTTGTCTTTTCTTCTGAACAAACAATAGAAATTAATCCCCTGATTTGCAATTTGTAACTTTCATTCTTCAACTTTCCATACATCTCTGCTTAAACACATTGTCATTATTTGCATGAAACTAAGGTAAAGAAAATATTGGGTAGGGCACTTATTTGTGGTGTCTTTCTATGGGTTCTAATGTTGAAGAATGTCCAGTTTGTTTGAATGATTTTAATAAGATTTTTCTTCAACAAAACTTGTTTTTTTTTTGGAAGAGATAGCAGTTCGTCGTTAAAGAGGAGTCAAGTTAAGAGAGGATTGAAATTTAAACTTCAAACCTTATAGTTAGAGGTACATATTTTTAACTACTCCAATTAAAATAAATCCTTTTTTTTGTGTTCATTAGAAGTCCTGTTAGACTATAAATTACACAATGAGAGTAGCTCTCTTCCTCACTTCATCTCTCATCCCAATATTTGAATCCAAAAACTCTACAATAGAAATTTTGAACTATAACTATCCATGTCTCTGTTTTCTAAAATTTACTTTTCTTTTTTGCAATTAAGAAAAAATAAATTTATTTATTGTTTTTTCCATTTTTCTTAAAAAGGAAAAAAAAACTCTAAAATATAATTTTTATATTTTTCAAAAACTAATTTTATTTTTTTGTTTACATAAAATACAAACAACAATAAAATTGTAATAAATAAGATAAACTTGCGTATCGCAAATCTAACAGTAGTGTATGTCAGTATTGTCAAAATTGAGATAAAGTCAATTAAACGCTTATATGTTGGTGTTTTCTTAATTTTAAGAATATCCAAATATTTGATTAAAGTTTTGGGGGCAGTTATTTGATTTAAGTTCTAATTTTCTTATTAAACTCCCACTAGTTGTAATATTTGACATTAATTTAGTAGTTTGGTTATAATCTTACTTAGTATTTTAATAAACTTAGATTTCAAAATACATGTGGTTCACTCAACTCAATTATAATCTAATATGAATTGCAATTTAATCAATTCATATTAATTAACAATTCTTTGTATACGTCTCAAATTCAGGCAATGCCAACTACTTATAATGAATGAAATTAAAAGAAAAAAATTATTTCTAAAAAACTCTTAAATTCTTATTTTTTTTTGAAAGAAGAAAAGATAAAGAAAAAAAGAAAAGAAATTTTTTGAGAAAAAAAACTCTTAAATTCTTATGTGTTGGTGCTTGCTTATTTTTTTTTCCTTAACAATGAAACATACTCATAATCCAAGTGTTTTTTTTCCCTCTTTGTTTGTTTAAAACAAAAGACAAAAATTTCCTAGAAAAAAGAAAATATAATCATAAATTCCTCTTTTTTATTAAAAAATATTTCCAAATTTATGTCCTTTTTTTAAAAGGAAAAATATATCCAAAAATTAAAATCTTTCCCTTTTTATATTCTTAAAAAAAGTTACATCCAATTTTTTATTTGTTTTTCAAAAAAGAAAAAATGCTTATAATTTAAATCTCCTTTTATTTTTTCTATTTTAATAAAATTCAATCAAAAATACAATTCTAAATAAATATAAAAAAATGTAAATTATGCAAGTGTGATACTATTTTTTTTTATATGAAGAGGGTACATTTACATACATAATTAATATAACCAGCCATAATATACAAGAAATATATCATTAACACTAAAATGGGTTAATTAATTTGGTTTAACACAAAAGCAATGTGTGTTTATTGACATTTAATAAAGAAAGAAGTTTGGTAGTTTTGTTTAGATAATTTCAAAGTATCAATAAAATAATATGAACTTTTAAATCATTAAAGTTATAAAAAAATAAATGAATAAATTATTAAAAACTATTGGATGAGACTGTATCATTAATTATTACTATTTATTTAAAATCATTGTCAAATAACGCTATCTAACTTTAAATAAGTGGTAACTTTAACAATTTTTTTATAAAAATTTAATCATCTAATGTCTCACGTTACCTTAATACTATTTGAATCTACTTAATAAAGCCATAAAAAATAAGGACTTGGCATAAATAAATAAATAAATAAATAAATACTATTTTGATCAAAATAAGTATCTATGATTATATATGTTTGAATGTACCAAAAAAGAAAATTATATATTTTTTATTTATATATATATATTTCCAAATCCAACCAATAAAAGTCCCTTGCCTGTCACTTTTACCTTATCCCCACCTTAGCCTTACTGGGCTCCTCCTGCTGGCCTACTTTGTGTTCTCTGTCTTCCTTCCCTCTTCTAGCAAACTTGGAGGTTGCAACAACCCCAATTCAATTCCCAACTCCCACACCACCCCACCAGCTTATCTATAAAAGCCAATCAAAACCCCCACTTTTTTTTTTTGAAATCTTCAATAAAAAAAAAAAAAAGAAAAAAAGCTTATTTTTTTAATAATATTCATGGACTCCAACAACAAGGCCACCTCTTCACCGGAAACGGCGTCGTCGCCGCTTGTATCAGGTTCAGGTTCTGCTGCTTATTCCCCTGTTTTAATTCCTTCATTTGATGATTCTCTTATTCGTAATTCAGTTAAGATTGGAACTGGTACTGTTAGTGGTAGTAGCGATGATGGTGGAGAGTTTGTGAGTGGTAATGAGTGGGAGGTGGAGGAGGAGGGGTTAGAAACAACGGCGGTGCCTCCATCGGAGGAGGTTCTGATTCTTCCGGTCTTGGAGAAGTTTTTGGAAGGGGATGATTCTGTGGAATTTTCGAAGAGACCCATGAGTGAAGAAGTGCTGGTGTGGGCGAATAATGGTGGTGATGATTATGATGAAAACAAACTTGTTGGAGACGAGGGTGGTAAGGGCTCGGAGATAGTTGGTGGAAAAAATGGAACTGGGGCGGTTGTGGATGGTGAAGGGGATGTGTTTTTTGAGGTTATGGAAGGCAGTGAAGTGGTTTCTGAGAAGCTGAAGCTGGATGAAGATGAAAGTGAGTCAAGCGATAGAAAAGAGGTCGGTGAGAAAGAACAAGTCGACCCTTCTGGGGTTTTAGAGGCCGAAAATGAAACTAATGATGTGAAATCAATGATGAGTCAACAAGATTTGGCTGTAGAGACATTGCATGTTGATTTGCTAGGCCGAGGAGTGGCTGTCCTTGGAGATGCAGGGCCAATAAAGGAGACCTCAGATGTGACAGCTGTTGCCGATGATGCATTCACAAAAAGGAACTGGGATCCCACAGAAGTGGAAGTAAGTGCTGATGAGAGTGGGATTGTAGATGCTGGTGATGGAAGAAAGGAGATAAATGCAGAAATGGAGGCAGAAGCTGATACCGGAATTAAACAAATTGAGCCTGCTGTGGAAACGGCGATAGACAAGTTGCATGCTGTGGCTAATGATAAGTCATATGGAGGGGTTGGAGAAGGAAATTTAGCAATTGAATCGGCTGCACTGGCTGTGCAGATGTTTGGTGCTCATGAATTGGAACATTTGGACGACAAGCAAGCCCATAACGGTGCTGTGAATGAAGAGTTGGAAAATGAAGTCTCAGGTAATGCTGATTTGCCTCAAGTTGATACTCATACAAAGACGCTAATCAGGCTGGAAGCTGGAGATGAAGAAAAGCATGATCTAGAAGAAGGCAGCGGGAATGAAGTCTCTGTTTCTGATGGAGAAACTGAAGATAGGATATTTGGAAACTCTGAAGCTGCCAAACAATTCTTGGAGGAGTTGGAACAAGGATCAGCTGTTGCTTCTCAATCTGCTGCAGAGAGTCTGAATGACCATTTGCAGAGAATTGATGGTCAGATTGTCACAGATTCAGATGAAGAAGTTGACACTGATGAGGAAGGAGATGGGAAGCCGCCGTTTGATTCTGTTGCTTTGGCAGCTCTCTTAAAAGCAGCAACTGCTGCTGGATCAGATAGTGGTACTATCACTGTGACCTCTGAAGATGCGTCGAGGCTTTTCTCTGTTGAGCGACCAGCTGGCTTGGGATCCTCTCTTCTATCTGTGAAGCCTGCTCCACGATCAAACCGTCCCAATCTTTTTTCTCCTCCGAGCATCACAGCTGCGGGTAACTCAGATAACTTGAGTGAAGAGGAGAAGAAGAAACTCGAAAAGTTGCAGCAGCTAAGAGTGAAATTCTTGAGGCTTGTCCACAGACTAGGCTGCTCTCCCGAAGAATCTGTAGCAGCACAGGTTCTATACCGTCTGGCACTTCTTGCTGGGAGACCGACCAATCAAATGTTTAGTCTTGATGCTGCAAAGATGAGGGCTTTGCAGCTTGACGCAGAGGAGAATGATGATTTGGACTTCTCCTTGAACATACTGGTCCTTGGGAAGACGGGGATGGGAAAGAGTGCTACAATAAATTCCATCTTCGGCGAGGAAAAGTCATCTATCCATGCATTTGAGCCTGCAACTGCTCATGTTAAAGAAATAAGTGGTGTAGTAGACGGAGTTAAGATCAAGGTCATTGATAGCCCAGGTCTCAAACCGTGTGGTTCTGAACAAGGTGCAAACCGCAGAATCTTGTCTTCCATAAAGAAGTTCATGAAGAAATGTTCCCCTGATATCGTCCTCTATGTTGACCGGCTTGATACACAGACCAGGGATCTAAATGATTTACCGATGTTAAGGTCTATAACTAGTTACCTAGGCTCTTCAGTCTGGCGAAATGCCATAGTCACTCTAACCCATGCTGCTTCGGCACCTCCTGATGGACCGTCTGGTTCGCCATTAAGTTATGAGGTGTTTGTGGCTCAGCGGTCACATCTTGTTCAGCAATCTATTGGACAAGCTGTCGGTGATCTCCGTTTGATGAATCCGAGTTTGATGAATCCGGTAACTCTTGTAGAGAATCATCCTTCCTGCAGGAAAAATAGAGATGGCCACAAGGTGCTCCCCAATGGCCAAAGTTGGAGGCCTCAGTTGCTGTTGTTGTGCTACTCTATGAAGATCTTATCTGAAGCAAGTTTGTTAACAAAACCCCAAGATCCTTTTGACCACCGGAAGCTTTTTGGCTTGCGTGCTCGTTCACCTCCCCTTCCATACCTTTTGTCTTGGTTATTGCAGTCCCGTTCCCACCCCAAACTCTCGACTAATCAGGGGGCTGACAGCATCGATTCTGACATTGACTTGGATGACTTTTCAGAATCTGATCGAGAGGAAGATGATGATGAGTATGATCAACTCCCGCCATTCAAGCCTCTCAGGAAAGCTCAGATTGCTAAACTTAGCAAGGAGCAGAGAAAAGCATATTTTGAGGAGTATGAGTATCGTGTGAAGCTCCTCCAGAAAAAGCAGTGGAGGGAGGAGTTGAAGAGAATGAGAGAGATCAAGAAGAAAGGAAAGGTTGTTGCAGATCAGTTTGGACACATGGGAGAAGATGCAGATGCAGAAAATGAAGGTCCAGCTGCCGTGGCAGTTCCATTACCTGATATGGTCTTGCCACCTTCATTTGATGGTGACAATCCAGCTTACAGGTATCGGTTCTTGGAGCCGACTTCACAATTCCTAGCGAGGCCAGTTCTCGATAACCATAGTTGGGACCATGATTGTGGCTATGATGGTGTCAACATTGAACACAGTTTGGCAATGGCTAATCAGTTTCCGGCTGCTGTTACTGTTCAATTAACCAAGGACAAAAAAGAGTTCAACATTCATCTAGATTCTTCAATTTCTGCAAAGCATGGGGAGAACGGATCAAGTATGGTTGGCTTTGACATCCAAAATATAGGAAAGCAGCTTGCCTACATTCTCAGGGGTGAGACCAAAGTCAAAAATTTGAAGAGAAACAAGACAGCGGCTGGGGTATCAGTTACATTTTTGGGTGAAAATGTGGCTACCGGTTTCAAACTTGAGGATCAGGTCGCACTCGGAAAGCGCCTTATGTTGGTTGGGAGCACGGGGACTGTCCGTTCTCGGGATGATTCAGCATATGGGGCCAATTTGGAAGTGCGCCTGAGGGAAGGAGATTATCCCATTGGCCAGGATCAATCCTCTTTGAGCCTGTCTTTGGTAAAGTGGCGAGGGGATTTAGCTTTGGGTGCCAACGTTCAGTCACAGTTTTCTGTTGGACGGAATTCCAAGATAGCAGTTCATGTGGGATTGAACAACAAAATGAGTGGACAGGTTACAATTCGAACAAGCAGCTCTGACCAGCTTCAGATTGCACTTGTGGGTCTTCTTCCGATTGCAATGGCAATCTATAAACACATTCGACCTGGCGTCAGTGAGAATTACTCAATATACTAGGTCCTGTTTCCTTTTTTATTTGATGTAGTGTCAATCGGCATCATAGATGAGAACTATATCTCGAGCATAATTTAGTCTTTAATAAAGTTGAGTTGTGATTCATGTAGACCTTATTTCTATTATGGGGTTGATGTTGATGAATTGTTGCAACTGTGAGAGGGATTCACAACGGAATTGTTGAAGTTGATGATTTCATCGTTGATTTTGCAGTTTCACTTTTTGAACACGGGCATGTGGCCCCATCAGTGACCTGTCTCGAATTCTGTCTTTTATTCTGTATAACTATTGTAGTGCATCCGTTCCCTTTGTTGCATTTTGAATTTTGGCCTCCAGCTGATGCTTTGACTATTGACTATCTGCCACCGCCATTACAAATTTCAAATTGCAGTGGTTTCAATCTAAGTAGAGGGAGGAAAAGGTTTGAGATATCAAACAACAATGGTAAGGCTCCTGTTCTCCGCTGATTTCAATTGACATCCAAACACCTTTGCATGTGGCTTTTTATTAAGTTCGCTTACTGAGTTTAAAACCGCTTGGGTTTCCAAAAACTGAGTAGCCATCCAAAACCCACCTTCTCATGTTTGTTTAGATTCTGGCTTGAAAATTTTACGCGATGTTTTGTAAGGGATTTTGAGGCTTAAATTGTATTTGTGCGATTGCGATGCCATAGCGGAGTGAAAGGTGATGAGTGTTCTAATTTTGACTTTGCTATCATTATTTGCTGGAACTTGTTATTTGAGTGGAAAAGCTGCCTGAGTTATAGCAACCTTGTGGTAACATTCTGTTGGTTCATTAAGTGAGTTCATTCAGAATACTCTCTCTCTCTCTCTCTCTCCGATGCGTTTTACGTCGTGTCATTTCCCTGTGCAGGAAGGACATGAGTTGCAAGATCTAAAGCAAAGGTACGCAGACATGTCTGCTTTTGTAAGCTTCTTGACCTTTTTTGACACCTTAATTAAGCTTTTTAATTCCTGATTTGTTGATCAAATTCAGATGATCGTGTCCTTTAAGAATATCTTCTTGTCAGGAAATTGCAATTTGGGCATTGCATTTTGTGTCTCAACACTAGGAAATTAGAACATTTAATTTTGATCGGCTTACATTGTTTTATCATATTTGGAACTGTTGGTCTTTTTTCCCCTTCGAGTTGTTAAATCTTTGCTGTACTTCATTGTCAAGCCAACATTCATTGCTAGAGATTGGTAAATGTCTTGTGAATGCTGTGGTGATGACTTGTCGGGATGAATTCGCTGGTCTGAAATTTTCTTCAACAGTTGGTGAGTTGTGATCCGGAGTTGTGTTCTCTGATAACAGTACTTTTACTGACTAGGGGTTTCTGTGCAGCAATGTAGGTTCCAGTTCCAGACAATGTCTGAATCCATCATAACGAAGAGTATCCTTTCCTGTTGCCGAAGTAATGTTTATTTATGCTAGGTTCCGTTTCATTGATGCTAATATTTCCCATGTGCGATGTTTTAAAAGTAGAAAAGCTATCTGGTATTCTTGTTTGTGCTTTTAACAGTTTCTTGCTGACGTATGTTTTTATGCTCCAATAATCTGATTGGATTAGTTATTTTTAGCCTATAAGATAAGTTCTGTCAATACTAATACTTGCTTCATCAAACAGGACAAGTAGGACAATTTTGGTATGAGAATCATCTGAGTCTGGGTTTTAAAATTATGGGTTTAAGTCTTAAAGTGTGAAATGGATTTCTATACCTTTTTTTTTTTTTTTTTGGGCCTGCTATGATGTTATTGAAAGGCTTCTACCTGACATATTAGTGCCATGCCACCTTCAACAGTATGACTGATGCAAAACATGTGAACTCTCTTATTTTCTTAACTTCAATGGACTTGATGAGTTGGGAAAGTCGCCTGTATGAATTGGTGCAAAATGCAAATTATCTAAGAGCAGATACGGGAGTGGTGGCCTCCCGATCTCCTTTGGCCCCATCAAAGCAAAAGCTGGCGGAAGGGCAGCAAGAGGAAGGATCAGCTTAGAATTTGCCGGGGTGCGATATGTCATTGTTGTATGACAAGTTTAATTTCATGCCCCCTTGTTTCCTTTTTGCACAATTATGTCTTAATAAATCAAAATTTGGATACTCTTGAGTGTTCTACTCCAGGAGATCTTGTATTTGTTCTCCCCTTAAAAATTGATATGGGAAGCAGCGTTTGCCTTTTTCATCCCTACTAGGCAGACTGAAGCTTGCCATCGGAGAACATTTCTGTGCAAAATTTCGATATTGTTTTGAGTTTAATTAGCAAATTCTAATCTGTCTTTACTGGTCAATATGTGGTTGATTCTGCATCTTCTGCCGCGGACGAACGATGAATCCCATTGTCACTACCAGGTTGTCTACATAGCTTTTTTACATATTTCCATGGTTTATACTGAAAAACTGTTTTGAAATATATTGATGGCTATTTAACTGCAATTTTTAATTTAGCCCCCATGTTTACATGTAGACCTTCTGTGCACATGCTTGAGATTTATAACGTGAAAGTTCTGATTTTGGGTAAGCTCCTAACGTTTTCTTCTCCTTTTGCTTTCTTTTAACTTCTGAAGAATACTTAAGTGTTTCAAATCATTGAAAAAAAAAAGTTTCAGTAAGGAAGGAAAAATGGGAACTTGTTAAGTCGCTGTCATTATTCTTCTATGTTAAGTAATTGAAAAGACAAGAAGAATAATGACATCAAAATTTAAAGTCATTGAAACGACAATTAATTGTTGGAAGAATAAAGGATACTTTAAAAGGCTTGAATCCCACATGGGAAAGAGAAGCCAAGTAGTGCTTAATAAAATAGTATATAAGCAGATTTGAAACCCACGTGGAAAAGAAATGTTATGTACCACTGGTTTATAAACCAATATGTGCCTTATACTTTCACAAAATAAAAGGCCCATAAGAGGTCTTGCGCAACCCAGTATTGGGTCCGATAGGAGCGGGCCCACCGGACCTTACGCAGTGGACAGGCCTTGGCCGGTCCACCTCTGAACCCAATATTTTTGATGACCATTATTCACTTTTATGAACCTTAAAGGCTGAATCAGTATATCAACAACTCATCCTTCTCCAGAAAGAACACATGTTTTTCATATACTCTTCTTCCTGCACAATCATCTTTGCTGCATTCTGCTGAGTTAATCAGATTAGAGTTGTTTCTGTCACCTCACTATTTGTAGTGCACATTAGTGGGAGGATCTGTTGTATCCTGAGAGGGTAGCCGCTGCGACCTGCTGCACTGTCTCAAACTGAGAACAGGGGCGGAAACTATCCTTAAGGACAGTGCCTTACACGCCTCAGATATTATTTTCATATCCTTTATTATTTTATTTGCATCCATTTTCTGTTAATTTTACTTCTAAATCCTAACATTAATTACATGCAAAAACTGTGGTGTTGAAACGGCCACGTAAATGAATGAACTCGGGACGCTTTCCAAGCGATGTGAACCTTGTAATTTTCTCGAGTGAGGAAGAACGTTGGCATAGTAATGAACTCCCACCACACAACGGTAGCCAAGCCGAATTCTTTGCAAAGTAATTAGAAAACTCACGCCATGTTACCATTGGTGCCGTACAGAATAGGCGGTGATGACCATGAATTGATGTCCAATTTTTCAGCCAATGTATTCCAAAAAGATTGCTCTAGTCTTCACGGCAAGCAAGCCAATAATGTAGCTGCTTTTGTTACGTTCGAAAGTGGGAATGAGATGGGTTCGCTTTTGTGCCCTCTAGATGAGCTCAGGGTTGGCCCAAATGAGTTCACTACACATTTGACGGCCACCTTTTCCCCAAAGTGTTGCATGGATGTGGGTGAATGGAAATTTATTAGGTAGAATCAAAATGATATGTAAAGGTTGATTGTTTGGATAACTGAATTTGAATGAAAAAAAAATTATTAGATATCATTAGATAAATTGTAGAACAATTTTAGTGTTACTTAAGATATAGTTATGTAGCAGAGTATTTTAAAGAAATAAAATTGTTGTTCTACCAATTAATGAAGATTTCTTTTTTCAAAATTTCACAATCATAGAAGACTATTATAGTGGGGTTTTACTTTTACTTATGCCTCGATTGAAGCCTCAAAATGATCAAAAGTCTGTCTGCATCACAGGATTCAATCGCTCATTCACAAGTAATGAAGATACCATCCAAATTCGGCAGAGGTACAATCTAAATTGGGCAGAGGTTTATGCTATTACTCCTAAAATCCATCCAAAAGAAAGGAGAGGGCTCGGTGACAACATTCAAATGCATATTTGACCAAACAAAAGCGTTAATTTGCTGCAAAAATGAGAGGGATAAGGCAGACATTCTTATTGTTTTCAATTTGGTTGGGAAGGCTCTGAGTTTCTATCTCAAACGGTATTGACAGTATATCAGCAAGTATGAGATCGGGGATTTGAATCTTTAACCTCCCCAACTATTCCCTTTCCCTCTAACTAGTTGGTTTAGATTTAGGAAAGCTTAAAAAAAAAAAAAATTGGTTGGGGGAATTTTTATGCATCTTAATTTCTCAATCCTCCCTTTGATTGGGTATTTATTTCATTATCTATTGCAAAATCGAAACTGGTTGGTGACTACCAAAAAAAGATATTCACATATTCAAAGGAAAAAAAAAAACTTTTAAGCAATTGGCTTCCTATTCCAATCATCAAGTGCATGTAATTAGCAAATATATGCAAATAATTATAAACATCATGAGCTTTTGCTGATCCAAATGTTATTGAAATAAATATATCAACTGAATACTAGACTTTGCTGACCATTAAGACCATATATTCAAGGGATCTACTTTAGCTAGAGTTGGTCAAGATATATACCTTTAATTAAGAGGTCTGATGTTTAAATCTCAGTTCTCTTCCTCACTAGCCTTCTCCCATCTCTTCTGCATAAAAAAAAAAAAAAACATGTATTTAATCATTTAAAGTAAGCATCTGATTATTTAAAAAAATTTTGGATGAATAAGTGAACGTTCTTTTTGGTCGTAACAACTAGCCCTCTTGCAAAACGTAGTAATTAATACAAATTTGAAAACTTTTTTAATTCAATTTCTTGTTTTCTTTAAACAAAATTTCCTTATGATGGAAGAACTTTAATAATATAAAGGCTCTTACTTATTCCTGGGTTTGAAGCCTCATAATAATTAAAACTCTGTCTGCGTCACAAGGTACATCACTCTCATTCTCAGGTAAGGGACCGTTACTCCTAATTAGACAAAGGCAAAAAAAAAAAAAAAGGGAGAAAGAAAAAAAAGAAAAGGAGATGGTTCGACGATGACTTTCAAAGGCGCACAAAGTCTTTGTGGTTTGATAATTTTCTGCTGACAGGAACTCCTGTTATCAATTTGGTTTGAGAAATTTGCGTGCTTTCATTTTTTTTTTTTTTCAATTTTTGTGTGGGAGAAAAGGAAAAACAGTGGTGGCGCCACGCAATTTAGCTAAAAATATATTATGGCTTTATGCAAAAACGAATGCAAAGTACTTAGATAGTTGTTACGGTATTTCACACATTATATAGTAAGTCAAAAATTTAATCTCACCACTTAATGTCGACAAAGTTTGAATTTATAATCTTTCACCTATAACTGGACCTTTTTAATCGGTCGAAGCATTGGGGTGTTCTGCTTTCTAATTCCTCAAGCATCCGTTTACTTGGATATTTATTAGCTTATGTTTTGCAAAGTGGAAATTGGTTGATGAACAGACCACAAAAAAAAAAAAAAAGAAAAAGAAAAAAAGAAACCAATGAGAAATAGAGAAGCCTTCCAAATTCGGCAGGAGCATTGAAGACCTTTTTTTTTTTTTTTTTTTGATTTTAGTCTTATAAGAGTTGGAATCTAGTTAATTTAAAGAAGAGAGAGAGAGCGTCGTAAGTCTGAAATTCGAGCTCTAACTTATTAGTAGTCGGAAGAAACATTTGCCAATCAGTGCAGCTACTGCTGCAAGCCCCAGGAGCATTGAAGGCTATGATTACTTTATTGTAGGGGCTTTTACTTATTCGTAAGTTTGATTTGAAGCCTTTCAAAATGATCAAAACTCTGTCTGTCTCATAGAATATCATTTCAGCACTCATTCATAACTAATACAGATGATGCCATCCAATTTCGGCAGAGGTATCAGCCGTAACTCCTAATTAGACAAATACAACCCATCCAAAAAAAAAGAAACAAAAAAAAAAAAAGGAAGAAAAAGGTTCGGTGACGACATTCAAATTCACATTGACTAATTGAACAAAACTAGGGGGCCGGGGATACGAGGATTGGCTTCTCTCTTTTATTATTATTATCATTATTATAATATATATATTTTTTTTAAGGATTGTCTTTTTGTTTGGTACTTTTCTGCAGACACTACTTATTATTATTATTATTATTATTAATTATTATTATTCAATTTGGATTGAGAGTGATTGGATCCGAAGGAGGAAATAGTGGCTTGACTTGTTGAGATTGATGGAAAGAAAATTTAAACTGTGACGTGTAAGATAAGTGAAAGTTAAAAAATGTTACGATGGAGAAATTAATATTTTGATACTTAAATTATTAATACGAAAATATAATAAAAAATATGTGATTTAGAAGGAATAAAATGATTATCCTGGGAATATTGGCTAAAGAAGAGCCTAAATGAAACAAGCTATCGTACTGAATGTCCCTAGTCTCTCTCGTCTATTGTGTCAGTAAGAATGGGTCCTTACAGAAGTGGCCCATGCTTCTAGTGGAGACACCCAAAGTCATCCTGATGTAGACTATCGCCTAGCGAAATATTGTAGATATATTCACCAAACAAATTCTTATAAGCGATTGGATTCATGTTCCAAACAATCATATGCTTGTTATTAGCAGCTAGATGCAAGCAATTCTAAAGGTTAATTTACAAATACATTCTAGCATTTTGCGAAATTTAACAAATTTAGACTAACTTTTGAGAATTAATGAAAAGTGTCCTTAGAGGGCGTGACAAGCAAACATTCAAAATGGAATAAATCTATGTGTGTGTGTGTGACTGTATGAGGGATGAAATTGTGTCGATTAAAAAAATGAAATATTACGAAACTAAACACATTGATACTAGTATTCTATGTGCATCAAAGTTGTGTAAATAAAGACAAATAGCTAAATGTCAAACCAATAGTCCTATAAGTAGAGGACAGCACAAGCATGTTATTACCATGACCAAAAAAAAAAAACAAAGAGAAACCAACACAATCTCTCTTGCAACAATGGATCCTGCAATGTATTTTTCTTTCCTTCTTTCCCTGCTGTCTCTCTTCCTCCTCTTCATCATCACCAAGAAATGGCAAACATCCAAAAGGCTTCCTCCAGGTTCATTAGGCTTCCCCATCATAGGTCAAAGCCTCAGTCTCCTCCATGCCATGAAAAAAAGTAGAGGAGAAGAATGGCTTCAGGACAGAATAAGGAAATATGGTCCTGTTTCAAAACTGAACATTTTTGGGACCCCAACAATATTTCTCTATGGACAAGCTGCAAACAAGTTTATCTACACTTGTGATGGCAGCAAGCTGGCTAATAAACAACCGGCATCCATGAGAAAGATTTTTGGTGAGAGAAATATCCTGGAGTTGAACTCTTTTGAGCACAAAGTTGTGAGAGGTGCACTTGTATCATTTCTGAAGGCTGATGTGTTGAAGCAGTATGTAGGGAAGATGGATAAAGAGGTCAAACAACACTTTCAAAGACATTGGCATGGCCATCACAAGGTTTCGGTAAGTTGGCTTCATTTTGTTTTCCAACTTTTAGGTCTGTAATGGACGAGTTTTAGTAGAACAATAAGGTTTCTCCTTCTATTATGTCCTAGAAATCCCAGATTTCCTTTCATTCAATCTATTGGTTTGATACTAATTAAGAATAAAATGAAATTTCAAGTCCTCAACTGCAAATAAGAGTACCAAAATGGGAATGGCATGTCAATTTTCGCAAAAAGTAGGAAGACACTCAACATCTTTGAAGTGTTATTGAGAAAGTCCTGAAAAAATGAGCTATTTGTCACTGTGCTGCCCTTTTTTTTTAAGTTATACATCATTTTGTCCCCAATTTCAGTCTATGAATTGATAAAATGGAATAAACTCATTTACACATATGCCTTTTGGGGTACAGGTCAAACCACTGATGCAGATGCTCACCTTCAACTTTTTGGCAACACTTATCATAGGCATAGAAGAAGAAACAAAAAGGGAAAAACTTGCAGAACTATTCCACCAAATTATGGATGGAATATTCACTTTTGCAGTAAATTTACCTTTCACACGCTTCAACCGAAGCCTCAAAGCCAGGGCCAAAATAAGAACCATGATCATCGAGCTAATGAATAAAAAAAGAGCAGAACTGGCTCAACATAAGGCTTCTCCTCATCAAGATCTCATCACTTGCTTGCTTAGTCTCCGGAACGAAGCGGACTCGTCCCCGCTATTCTCCGACGAGGAAATCATAGACAATGCCATCATTGTAATGGTAGCAGGACATGATACAACCTCCATTCTGCTCACTTTATTGGTCAGACTTTTATCCCTTGAACCATCTGTTTATGCCACTGTTGTTCAAGGTATGCCAAAACAAATAACAATTTATGAACCCCAATTAAACTAAACATT
Organism: Carallia pectinifolia; assembly: GCA_037832335.1. Lineage (NCBI taxonomy): Eukaryota > Viridiplantae > Streptophyta > Magnoliopsida > Malpighiales > Rhizophoraceae > Carallia > Carallia pectinifolia. Next base: position 9,799,214 of record CM075454.1, read on the forward strand.
GCTGAAATCTTTTTTTTGATCATTATTGTGATTTGGGCAGAACAAGAGGAGATAGCTAAGAGTAAGGCCTCAGGGGAGCTTCTAACATGGGATGATCTTTCAAGAATGAAACACACATGGAGAATAGTTCTGGAGTGTCTCAGGACAACCTCTCCAGTGTTTTTGAACTTCAGGAAAGCTGTTCAGGATTTTGAATATGAGGGATACCTTATTCCTAAAGACTGGCAGGTGCTCTAATATTTCCTTTCCTTTTTTTTTTTTTTTTTGCTTTTTCCATATTGATATTTAGTAGATTGTAGGCTATGCAAGTGGCTAGATCTCCTCTGCTCCATGGCCCTCCTATCATACATATGCTAGATATGTTAATTTTATTGGATGCAATCAATTTGACTCGTCCAGAAGTGACCTACACATTATGTTATTATAACACATATTATAATTAATTTATAAGTAGAATAAATTATAGAGCCCATAAGTGTATTCTAATGTCTTATAATAATAAAATATGAGATTTGCGTCTGAAGTTCTTCAAGGTCATTGCTTTCCTTCCTCTAATATGGAATGTCACCACTTAAGGTAATGACTCAGTGATAAGTTGAGATATTTTCACATTGCGAGTCTTAGATTCGACTCTTTACATTTACATTTTTCTCAAGCTGAATCATGCTAGGGACCCATTTGCGTATAAGCCCTGATGCGCAACGTTGGGTTCAGAGTCACCCACTATGACTCTAGTGACGGAGTTACATTCGGTTTCATTGGTACTCGAGAGATATGTCAGTCCTTTTGAAATTGTTGAACGAGACTCAAATAAATCAGAGTAACTCTAATATTGATTCAAAGATCTAATAACTGATCTGTCCAGTAAAATTTTTTTTTTGTGATAAAAAAAAATTATGGGATGTCAACTCTCATGTTACAATATCAAGAAAAGAGCGAAAACGAAAGAAAAAATTAAGCAAGTGGCCATACAAAAAGGTGCATGATTTTTTTGCTGATCAATCAAAGTAATTTAATTTTGTCTGCAGGTTATGTGGTCAGCAAGCATGACACATATGGATGGCAACATCTTTCCAGATCCATCAAACTTTGACCCGACCCGTTTCGAGAGGGCATCAAATCCACCGTATAGTTTCGTGCCATTTGGAGCAGGGCCCCGGATCTGCCCTGGAAATGAATTTGCAAGAATTGAAACTTTGGTTACAATACACTACTTGGTCACCCACTTCACATGGAAGCCTTGTTGTTCAGACCTTTCTTTTGCTAGAGATCCCATGCCAAGTTTCAAGGGGGGATTAGAAATCGAAATTAAACCGATAATATCATCCAAAATTGAATAAATTTATAAGACGGCCTTTTTTTTTCCTATACTGTACTGATAATAACAGATCACTGCTACCTTATTTGTCTGACAATAAAAAGAAAGAAGGAAACCCTCTACCGGGCAAAGATACTTTTTTTTATTGGTGGACAAGGAGGGCTAAGCCCAAAAGAAATTAATAAGCAATGATTGTTAATTATTATTATTAATTATTGATTACTAATTGTTGTTCACTGTTGTTGATTGCTGAAAAAATTAATGAAATATTTGGTTAATTTTATATTTACTGTTACTGTTGAATAATTTTTATATTTTATAATTTTTATTTTTGAGTAGATATTTTATAAATAATATTAAGAGTTTTCTCCTTTAATTTTTATTTTTTAAAAAAATACTTAATTTATACTGAATAGTAAAAGAAATATAATGTTTGAAATAATTTTTTAACTATCAATATTAATAAAAATTTGAAGTGAAAAAAAATCTAATTTAAGAATTGTTAAAAAAATAAAACTATTGTATTTATATAAATATTGATGAAGTTGAGTAACAACTAACAGCTAATATTTAAGTAGTAAGAAAAAAAATAACGAAGTTATATAAATATTATTTTGAGGGTTATTTAATCTATATGAATTATTATTAATATTAAAAATTAAAAAATAATATTGAGTTATTTTTCAATCAGTTACTTTTAAGATATCGTATAAAAAAATAAGTATAATCATACATTAACTCAAAAAAATTAATCACACTTATCTTCTTATTTTTAAAAAATAAAATGTAAATGTACTATTTAAAAGCTAACCTAAACACCTGTACGTTGAAAAAGATTCCAGGCATATCATCATTGGTTACCTATAGCTCAGCAAGTAATTTTTTTTTAAAAATAAAAGTCAAATTTATGTTTATAATCAGAATCGATCATAAAATAAAGCTTGGTTCAAGGAGTAGCTAAGTAAACTTTAACGTTTCTATCGCAGCCGCTTTCAACGGCCTAATTAGGTGGATGAACTGTCTAATGAGCTGTAATAATATAAGCTTCTGCAAGGACGATATATTTTTTTTAATTTTTTGATGATGCTGACTTTGTTTGTGATTAATTAGCGGAGTGTTAAGCCATCAATGATAAGCCAAAGCAAGAACGACAAGTTACTAACGTCATTTTGTAATGAGATTTGCTGATTTGGTTAAAATATGTGCCGGCAATTGCTATGCCAACCTCTTCAAGTGGAATTGATTTTGTTATTATTATTATTATTATTATTTTGCTTGAAATATAGTGGTGGATGCAATTTAATTAAGCCAAACCGTTATACAACCACGATTCCCCTCTCGATCATGTCTTTACGAGTCAATGATGTTTAAAAAATCATTGAAGTTTTGCAACTGATTAATTATTTGGAAAGGAAATGTTTGTTTTCGAAGATTTATAAATAAAGTACAAAATTTAAGAATACTTGAAGTAGTAATATGGTGGTAATCCGACGTATTTTTTCTAAATTTGATTTGAATTTTAATCCCAATAACTGCACTTTGGAGGTAATATTTTGATTATCATTGACTGTGGACATGCGATATTGGTTTTAAACTCGTTAACATCGTAGTCAGATGACGAGAAACTCTCTTAGGTTTAACAATATTTGAGTGGTGGGTCCGACCTATAAGATATGATTAAATAAAAATAGTAACGAATGACCATTAATCTCAGTTCATAAGTACAATGATCAGCATAATTGTAATATCTTTTTTGATTAAAAAAATGTACAAAATTTAAAGTCTTTGTCTTTAATAATCAATGAAGGTCCTAAAATCATTGAAATTTAACACCCCATATTTAGGCAACTAGAATGAAGAGAGGGTTTTTTGTTTTTTTGTTTTTTTTGTTAATTGATTTCAAACTTAAATTGGATCCTTTTAGCCATAATTATAAAGATGTTTTCAATGTCAATTGCATTGAAACATATCAAAGATTGGGGCATTGATCAATAAACACACACACACATATCAAAGAAATATCAACAATCAAAATTATATAGTGAATTGACTTCCTGAAGGATCTGGTTCATAGTGTACTAAAAAAAAATTGGGTTTAAATTCCACATATTCTACATTCCCTCGCCAAAAACTAAAAAAATAGAAAGAAATATATAGTTTAAGCTTTAACTCTCTCTTAAAACAAAAAAATAAAAAGAAATATACAGTTTGAAAAGGAAAAATATTACTAGAGACAAAGGGAAGCTGGCTATTCGCGCATATCATGCTCAAACGGGAGAAACTCAAGAACAGTAAAATTATATGGTTTTTCAATAAGTAGCAATAAATAATTTTATGATTTTATTTAATGATATTTAATAATTAATTTATAAATTTAATTATATAACAATACATATTATTTTATAATTATTTAAACAAAAATATTAAGTTTGTTTCAATAAAAAATAAACGGCCATTTCACAGGCCGGCGAAGATTCCATTCGTCTGCAACCTTTTTTGTCTTGTTATTCATGTTCGGTGGAGGCTTTTGGCGGCCATTAGCTGAGATTTTTTTTGTAGGGAACATTAGCTAAATTTTTAACACACTAATGTATAAACAATTTTCTTTTTTCTTTATATCTGTGTAATGTTAATTATGACTTTCTACAAGTCATGATGAACTTGTTTTATGTTTATGCTTCTAGTCCAATAAATTTTAGTGTAAGATGACATATTGGAGTTTAATATATAATTTATACCCAAATCTTCTCACTACAATATTGACAAAAACTTTTATATTATGTATTAATGACTAATTAATTTGTTCAAAAAAGGACTATGGCTAATTAATAGTTCCTTCCTGCATAAGGAAAAACCAAATTATACAGAGTTCTATATTCTGTCTTTATTCGCAACACAATGACAGTTAATAATGGACATTAAGACCTTCTAATGAACAAATGTTTGTTGACTTTTTTATTTTTTTTTACATATATAAAGTTTTTTTTCTTAATTTTATGATCTTGGAGTGGATTTGACTCTTTTCATTTTTAAAGAATCATTTCTTTCATCGTATTTATTTATTGGAAAATAATTAGGAAGATTTTTTAAGTAAGATCAAAATAACATCAAAGTAATATATAGTTGGATAATTGAAATTGTAAAAAAAATAATAGATGTAACTAGATGAACTGTATAACTACTTTAGTACTACTTAAAATTAAGACTGAAACACGTGATAAAAGATCTATATTGAGTGACCTAATTAATTATACAAAAAATACACGGGTGCAAGAGGATAAATTTTGTTGTACATGAAAAGTGGGAAGGCGCTGCTGGAGAACATTTATTTCCTGTGAAATAGGTATTCTTTGTATATTATTGCACATATTGCCCAGTAGAGTGTTTTCCTCTGTCTTTAAATGGTAGACAAATAATCTAGCATTGACCTGTTATTATTAGTACAATACAGAAAAAAAAAGGCCATCTGTAAAGATTTATTCAATTTTGGATGCTATCTTGGGTTTAATTTCTATTTCTAATCCCCCTTTGAAACTTGGCATGGGATCTCTAGCAAAAGAAAGGTCTGAACAACAGGGCTTCCATGTGAAGTGGGTGAACAAGTAGTGTATTGTAACCAAAGTTTCAATTCTTGCAAATTCATTTCCAGGGCAGATCCGGGGGCCTGCTCCAAATGGCACGAAACAATATGGTGGGTTTGATGCCCTCTCAAAACTCGTCGGGTCAAAGTTTGATGGGTCTGGAAAGATGTTGCCATCCATATGCGTCATGCTTGCTGACCACATAACCTGCAAACGAAATTAAGTTATTGAGATTGGTCAGCAAAAAAATCATGCACCTTTTTGTAGGGCCACTTGCTTAGTTTTTTCGTTCTTTCTTTCTTTTTCCCTCTTTTATTGATTTGGTGACATGAGAGTTGACATCCCAGAATAGAGGAAGGAAAGCAATGAACTCGAAGAATTTCATACGCAAATCCCATATTATACTATTATAACACATTAGAACACATTTGTGGGCTCTATACTTCATTCTACTTATGAATTAAAATATTAAAAATATACAACTAACTATCAGTATATTATAATAACGTAATGTATAAGTCACTTCAGAACAAGTTTAGCTTATCTATGATACGAGGGCCATGGAGAAGAGGAGATCTAGCCACTTGCATAGCTTAAAATCTACTAAATATCAATATGGAAAAAGGAAAAAAAAAAAAAGAAAAAGAAAGAAAGGACATATGAGAGCACCTGCCAGTCTTTTGGAATAAGGTATCCTTCATATTCAAAATCCTGAACAGCTTTCCTGAAGTTCAAAAACAAAGGAGAGGTTGTCCTGAGACACTCCAGAGCTACTCTCCATGTGTGTTTCATTCTTGAAAGATCATCCCATGTTAGAAGCTCCCCTGAGGCCTTACTCTTAGCTATCTCCTCTTGTTCTGCAGATCCCAAATCACAATAATGATAAAAAAAAATAAAAAAGATTTCAGCAATGTTTAGTTTAATCCGGGTTCATAAATTGCTATTTGTTTTGGCATACCTTGAACAACACTGGCATAAACAGATGGTTCAAGGGATAAAAGTCTGACCAATAAAGTGAGCAAAACGGAGGTTGTATCATGTCCTGCTACCATAACAATGATGGCATTGTCTATGATTTCCTCGTCGGAGAATAGCAGGGACAAGTCGTCATCGTTCCGGAGACTAAGCAAGCAAGTGATGAGATCTTGATGAGGAGAAGCCTTATGTTGAGCCAGTTCTGCTCTTTTTTTATTCATTAGCTCGATGATCATGGTTCTTATTTTGGCCCTGGCTTTGAGGCTTCGGTTGAAGCGTGTGAAAGGTAAATTCACTGCAAAAGTTAATATTCCATCCATAATTTGGTGGAATAGTTCTGCAAGTTTTTCCCTTTTTGTTTCTTCTTCTATGCCTATGATAAGTGTTGCCAAAAAGTTGAAGGTGAGCATCTGCATCAGTGGTTTGACCTATACCCCAAAAGGCATATATGTAAATGAGTTTATTCCATTTTACCAATTCATAGACTGAAATTGGGGATAAAATGAGGTATGACTTAAAAAGGGGGGGTGGGGGGGGGGGGGGGTTGTGGGGGGTTTGCAGCACAATGACAAATAAGTCATTTTGTCAGGACATTCTCAATAACACTACAAAGATGTTGAGTGTCTCCCTACTTGCTGCAAAAATTGACATGCCATTCCCATTTTGGTACTCTTATTTGCAGTTTAGGACTTGAACTGTCATTTTACTCTTAATTAGTATCAAACCAATAGATTGAATGAAAGGAAATCTAGGACTTCTAAGACATAACAGGTGGATGAACCTTATTTTTATACCAAGACTCGTCCATCATAGATATAAAAGTTGGAAAAAAAAATATAGACAACTTACCGAAACCTTGTGATGGCCATGCCAATGTCTTTGAAAGTGTTGTTTGACCTCTTTCTCCATCTTCCCAACATACTGCTTTAACACATCAGCCTTCAGAAATGATACAAGTGCACCTCTCGCAATTTTGTGCTCAAAAGAGTTCAACTCCAGGATATTTCTCTCACCAAGAATCTTTCTCATGGATGCTGGTTGTTTATTAACCAGCTTGCTGCCATCACAAGTGTAGATAAACTTGTTTGCAGCCTGCCCATAGAGAAATATTGTTGGGGTCCCAAAAATGTTCAGTTTTGAAACAGGACCATATTTCCTTATTCTGTCCTGAAGCCATTCTTCTCCTCTACTTTTTTTCATGGCATGGAGGAGACTGAGGCTTTGGCCTATGATGGGGAAGCCTAAAGAACCCGGAGGAAGCTTTTTGGAAGTTTGCCATTTCTTGGTGATGATTAAGAGGAGGAAGAGAGATAACAGGAATAGAAGCAAGAAGAAATACATAGCAGGATCCATTGTTGCTAGAGAGATTGTGTTGGTTTCTCTTTGTTTTGATGCATGGTAACATGCTTGTGCTTGCCCCTACTTATAGGAATATTGGTTTGACTTTTGCTATTTGTCTTAATTTACATACGGGTACCACTACATGGCCAAACTATTAGGCCTCTACTTATAGGTATCTTGGTTTGAATTCTTTTATTTGTCTTTGTTTACACAACTTTGATGCTCATAGTATAATCAATATGTTTGGTTTAATAATTTTTCAATTCTTAATCAACACAACTTCATCACTCACACTCATACACACATAGGTTTATTCCATTTTGAATGTTTGCTTGTCATGCCTTCTAAGGACATTTTCCATTAATTTTTGAACAGTTAGGCTAAATTTGTTAAATTTGGCAAAAGTGAGAATGTATTGTCCAATTAGGAGTTACGGCTGATACCTCTGCCGAAGTTGGATTCCATCTGAATGTATTAATTACGAATGAGGACTGATATGATATGGTATAAGGCAGACAGAGTTGGACATTTTAAAAGGCTTCAAAGCCCCTGCAATAAAGTTTTTTTTTTTTGGTACAGAAGATGCAGGAAAGAACAAGCTAGAAAGAAACAAAACCCTCGTGCGTGTTTTTTTAAAAGGCTTCAAAGCCCCTGCAATAAAGTAATCATAGTGTTCAATGCCCTGCCGAATTTGGATGTCATCTGTATTTCTTATTGGTTTTTTTTTTTTTTTGTCTGTTCACCAACCAATTTCGATTTTGCGAAAAAGAGCTAATAAATATCCAATCAAAGGGGTGATTGAGAAATTGGAAAGTAAACACCCTCGTGCGTGTTTAAAAATATTTGATTATGTAAGAAAGAATTTTATTAAGGTCAAGTGGTGCTCGTTGCATAATACAAGAACTTATTTTACATCTGTCTATTACATAATCATAATATTTCTTAACTAAATTGTAGGGTACCGTACATATCTTTTGATTTCTTACACACAAGAAAGAAGAAATGGCAAGCATGCAAATTTCTCAAACCAAATTGAAAACAGGAGTTCATGTCTACAGAATTTATTAAACCACAAAGACTTTGCGTGCATACGAAAGTCATCATTGAACCTTCTCCTTGTCTTTTCTCTCCTTTTTTTTTTCTTTTTTTTTTTTTTTTTTGCCTTTGACTAATTAGGAGTAAAGGCATATACCTCTGCCGAATTGGATGACAAGTCCTTTTTTTTTTTTAAATTACTTAAGACTTATTTAGATTAACGGTTGAATGTTATTATTATTGATTGTTATTGTTGATTACTGATACTGATTGTTGATTGTTGATTCATATTTACTGTTGCTGATTACTGATAAAATTAATAAAGTGTTTGGTTAATTTTATACTTACTGTTACTGTTGAATAATAAAATTTCTAATTTCGACATATAAATTATGTAAATATATCATATTAAATATTTTTATTTTTATATTTTATAATTTTATATTTTAAAATAATATTTTATAAATAATATTGAGAATTATTTTACTTAATTTTTAACTTTTTAAAAAAATATAAATTTTTATTAAATGATAAAAATTATTATAATAAATTTTTTTATAAATTTCAACATTAAAGAAAATTGAAGTGAAAAATAATATTATTTAAGAATATTTGAAAAAAAATTATTAAAGTTATATAAATACTAATAAAATAAATTAACATATTTAATTTATGTGTGAAGTAAGAAAAATAATAGTAAAATTATATAAATATTTTTTAAGGGTAATTTAGTCGATATAAATTATTATTAATATTAAAAAGTGAAAAGTAATCTAAAAGAAAGCAAAAAGTAGACCAGAGCTGTTTTTCAATCAACTGCTGTTAGGAAGTCAAATAAGAAAATAAGCAGGAAGTCAAATAAGGAGATAAGTAGAATCAAAAGGCAACACTAAAAAGTTTACCAAATACCTATTTTCTTACTTTTTGAAGATGAAACTAAATGTACTCCTTCAAAAATTAATACAAACACCCCCTTAGTCCTAAATTAATTAATTAAGAGAAAAAATAATTAAGAATACTGTAAATATCATATAAATTATAAACTCAAGACATGATAATGTTATCAAATTAGTTTGGTGCTATAGTGGTCCCGTCAATATATCCATTAAGTTGATAGTAATTGAGAAGTGGTAAGAATTGAGTTTTCCAGCATAGATAGTTTCTGGAATTAAGATTAACTGAAAAGATTTGGTTAGCCGCTGTCGGGATTTGTGGGGTGCTAGTCATAACTTGTGCAATTGGAAAAGGTATTGGAGTATTTGATGTAGCTAAAGAGGAAGAGGAAGAAGAAGAAGAGGATGATGTCATAGATGGACTTTTATGACTCTGATACCATGTGGAAACAACAAGGAAGAAGAGATTACTTTGTATTATTTATTTCTTTGATCAGTGTTACACACCTATATAAATAAGCTTTGCACAACCCACGGGGTAGAGCTCAACCCACGGGATAGAGCCAAGCAAACAATTCAGTTACTAACTGATAAATAACATAACCAAAAGAGATGAATATGCAGTACAAAAGTAATCCCAAAAGAGATGAATATGCAGCACCAAACTAATCCGATAACAGATAGCATGTACATTACTTGTGAGTAATGAACTCATTGGGCCAACCCTGAGCTCGTCTAGAGGGCACCAAAACAAACCCATCTCATTCCCACTTTCTTTTTTTTTTTTTTTTCTTTGTGACATAATCTCATTCCCACTTTCGAAAGTAGCAAAAGCAACTAAATTATTGGCTTGCTTGCCATGAAGACAAACAATCTTAGGATACATTGGTTGACAATTTGGACATCAATTCATGGTCATCACCAACTTTCTGTACCGAACCAATGATAACAGGACACGAGTTTTCTAATTGCTTTGCAAAGAATTCGGCTTCGCTACCGTTGTGTGGTGGAAGTTCATTACCATGCCAACGTTCTTCCTCACTCGAGAAAATAATAATGTTCATATCACTTGGAAAGCGTCCTGAGTTCGTGGATTTGCGTGGCCATTTCAACACCACGGTTTTCGCACATAAATAATTGTCGTGACTTAAATTTTGATGTCATTATTCTTCTTGCCGTTTCAATGACTTAACAAGAAGAACACTATCAGAGGTCTTGGGTTCGAATCGTGAGAATGTAACTGCGTTAAATACTTGTTGGAAAATCTTTACTGTCTTTTAGAATCTTATCTGAGTCAATTTAGATTAGTTAGTTCAATGAATTGGATACTGGGTGGTCTCCGACAAAAAAAAAAAAACAAGAAGAAGAACACCACCAAAATTGATAGGTTAGTAGTATTTTGACGTATTTTTTTTTATAATAGTGATTTAATTTGAGCGCAATTTATAAGTTCAAAACTAGTTAACACTGTGGTTGGATTTGAGAGAGGCCTGTTCTAGGCCAAATAATGTTTCGATGGTGGATTCTCCTTGCGAGAGAAGTTGAATGAAGAAGTTAACGATTAAAAAGCCGACCTCAATCTAAAATCCTAGTAACCGTCATGTCTGCGAGATAATTTTTTTGCTAAAAAAAAAAGACTTAACAAGAAGAATAGTGACAACTAGAATAATGCATTAATAAGAAGAATAATGACAATGATTTGATAAGTTTCCATTTTTTATTTTATATTGAAAAGTTAATTGAGTTATGAGTGCTAAGATTTCAAGTTTGAGTTGTGTAATTAAATGTCACATTATAAGTGAAAGAGAAAAGTAAATAATATATAAAAGACGAGGACTTATAAATCTAATGTTTTAAGATTTTGGGCCTGTTTAGATTATCTGTTAAATGTTGTTGTTGTTGATTGCTGTTGCTAATCGCTGATTGTTGATTCTTATTTGCTGTTACTGATTGCTGATGAAACCAATGAAGTGTTTAGTTAATTTTATATATGCTGTTACTGTTGAATAATAAATGTCTAATTTAAACATTTAATTTATGTAGATATATCATGTTGAAAATTTTATTTTTATATTTTATAATTTTATATTTTAAAAATAATATTCTATAAATAATATTGAAAAATTATTTTATTTAATTTTTAAATTTTTTTTTAAAAAATAATTGTTGTTACTAATTGCTGATTTTTATTTGTCGTTTCTAATTGTTGGTAAAATTAATGAAGTATTTGATTAATTTTATACTTGCTGTTACTGTTAAATATGAAATGTCTAATTTATGTAGATATATCATATTAAAAATTTTATTTTTATATTTTATAATTTTATATGTTTAGAATAATATTTTATAAATAATATTGAGAATTATTATACTTAATTTTTAAATTTTTTTCAAAAAATTAATTTTTATTAAATAATAAAAATTATTATGTTTGAGATTTTTTTTATAAGTATCAGTATTAAAGAAAATTGAAGTGCAAAAATATTACTTAAGAATAGTTGAAAAAAATTATTGAAGTTATATAAATACTAATAAAATAAATTAACATATATAATTCATGTGACAATTATAAAAAATAATAGTGAAATTATATAAATATTCCTTAAGGGTAATTTAATTTACATAAATTATTATTAATATTAAAAAGTGAAAAGTAATCCAAAAAGTAGCAAAAAATAGCATCGAGCTGCAGTTAGGAAGTCAAATAAAGAAAAAAGCAGAATCAAACAGTAGTATTAAAAAATTTACCAAATATCTATCTTCATATTTTTTGAAAATGAAATGCAAATATACTCATTCAAAAGTTTACTTAAACACCCCATTTGAGTTAAAATGTGGTGTCAAACCACTTGTCTATTATTTATTTGAATCATACTCAAATTTCTTCTAGATTTGGGCTCACACATTTCCCTATAAGTGGTATCATAATTGATGGTTCAATAGGAAACAAGTATGGATGCCGCATGTTTTATATGGCTATTACCCCCATAAGGAAGGACGAGTCTAGTTATACTCACTAGGAGAAGGTTCAGGTGTAGTGAGAAGGTCTAGGTAGAGTGGTGAGGCGTGGTTCCGATAGAAAAGTGGCAACACGTGGGGTCCCAGTATGGCTCTTAGAGTGTTGATAGGCGCACACTCCAGAACTAGGTGGAGCAAATTGGCTTGCATACATGCTTGGTGTCGTAGTAATGTGCTTTTGCCATGTTCAAGAAGAGAGCAAACCAATGTGGAAGAGACTAACACTTGAAGGAGAGACTGTTGGAATTTTAAGTATTAGTTGTGTGATTAAGGAATATCACATTAAAACTTTGAAAGTGAGAGACAGAGATACGTAACATATAAGTGATAATGACCCATAAATCCAATGCCTTAATATTTTTAGTTGAGATGTGATTTCAAACACTTTTATTTTGTTATTTATTTGGATTCTACTCAAATTTGTTCCTAATTTGGGCTCTCAAGTTTCCCTACACTAAGCTTCATAGCAAAAAGTTTTTTAATAGTGTGTTTAGAGTGTGAGAAAGTTGTGAGAAAATAAAATTATTTGAATAGATGAAAAACATGTAAGAAAGAAAATAATGAAAAAAAAAATCATGAGTGCTATGAATAAAATTTTTGTAGTTAAAAAAAAAAGAAAAAAAGTCATAAGAAAAAAAGTTGTTTGGATATATAAGAAAATTGTGAGAAAAAAATTATGAGAAAAAATAAAAAAATTGTAAAAAAAAATTATTTAGATAAATGAAAAGGTTGTGAGAAAAAATAATGTAATTGTAAATAATAATTTTTCAATTAAATTCTTTTCCCATCATTTTCTTGTGAAAACAAACAAAGAGAGCTACTTGTCATAAAAAAAACAAAATGACTTGTTGAGTTATAAGTCGCTAGCAGTGATACGCTTGGAGTCTTTTTCAATAGAGTGGTCGTTAGGAGTGTTCACGATTCGATTAACTGAACTGAACTGAAATACTATATCTATTTATGAACCGAAATTTTCGGTTATGCAAAATTGAAAACTGTTCTCGAATTAAAACTTTGGTTAACTGAAGTTTGGTTAACTGAAAATTTTAATTCGGTTTCGATTAACTGTTTAGTTAACTGAATTTAATAACAAAAAAAAGTTCAAATTATAATCTAAATTTAAACAAATATTTTTGATATATATTTTTTAAAAAAATTATAACTATCATTATATATAAAAATAAATAAATAATTATTTGCGATGTAATAATATTTTGTTAACATTTATTTATTTATTAATAGTTATTATATTAGTAATATTTTTTCTTTTAAAAAAAACTATATATATATATATATGTGTGTGTGTGTGTGTGTGTGTGTGTGTCTATATATATATATATATATAATAGTATTTTGGTTCAGTTCGATTAACTGCAGTTTTTTAATATTAAAAACTAAAACTGAACTAAAAATTTTAATTTTTATTCGGTTCGGTTAACTGGTTATAAAATTAGTTCGGTTAATTGAAACTTCGGTTTGGTTCAATTTAGTTTTCACGATTAACTGAAATTTTTAATTTTTTTGAACATCCTTGTGGTTTTTTCTCAATTTTTTTTTTCCATGGGCTTAGCCCTCCGCCGCCAATAAAAAAAGGTATCATTTTGAGGTAGGCTTTATTGCAATATAGCCTTGATATGGAATAATTATTAGGTACATAAGCTATGCAAAGTGACTATAATTTTTTTTAAATCAATTTTTAACGTATTAATTTAGAATATGATATTTTTATATTAGTAATATTAAACATTTATATGTTTTAATTTTCTTGGCCACAGATCGAGGAACTTGAAAGATTGAAAGGTAATATAGTGGAAGAGAGGACAATACCGTTTTGATGAGTGTGAGCCTTCCTGCAGTGGACAACAATTTCCCTTTCCAAGTAGCCAACTTGCTTCTGATTTTTGCAATAATGGGGTCTCATGTGGCTTTCTTTCGGGAATAGGCTCCTAATGGGATTCCAAGGTATTTGATGGGGAGGTTCTCCACTTTGGTTCTAAGAGTAATAGCTATTGAAACCAACCAATGTGTATCAACGTTGATTCCCACGATTGAGCTCTTAAAGAAATTTACTTTTAATTCAGAAGCTAGCTCAAAACAACGAAGAATTCTCTTCAAATTCATAAGACTAGCCCTCTCTGGTGTAGCAAAAACAATAGTGTCGTCTGCAAATTGAAGATAGGTTAAAGAGAAAACAGATTTTGACCCATGGATAGTGATTCCCTGAAAGAGATTCTGCTCACAGCCATTATGCAACAACCGAGAAAGCCCCTCTGCAACTAAGATGAAGAGAAAAGGAGAGAGTGGATCCCCTTGCCTTAGGCCTAGTTGAAGATGTATTTCAGGTGTTGGAGATCCATTAACTAACACAGAATTGCGGGCTGTCGAGATACATTGATGCATCCAGAGGCACAATTTATCATCAAATCCCATATGATGCAGGACGTTATCTAGATAGCTCCAGGAAACAAAATCGAAGGCCTTAAGAAAATTAAGCTTAAAGATCACTGCAGGTTGCTTTCTTCTTACCATGTCACGAATCAATTCCGAGGCAATTAAAACTCCATCTAGAATTTGTCTACCTTGGAAAAAGCCTGTTTGATTTTCACAAATGACTTCACCAATTGAAAAAAAATATATATTTGTGTAAAGTAAATCTCATAGCCTAAAAAAATATAAGCCCAAAACATAATAGGTCCATACATCTTCTGTTGAGATGTGATGTCCAACCCATAAAAGGTCCATACGGTATCGGGCCTTTAGCCTGATCCCTCTACTTCCACCATAGATCCCTATTAAAAATCTATATTATGCCGCACTGCGAGTTTTTCGGGTTGGACTGAATATGATTTGGGTCATCATACTCCAACAGGAAGGGAAAAGGAAGAGTAAAGAACTTATAAGTATGAAAGACCTGTAAATGCAATATCTCAAAATTTTGAGTTTAGATGTGGTATTAAGTACAGTTGCTTACTCACACGTGCTTAGATTTTTCTCTACATTTACGAAAGCCTTTGGCCTTTTAAAATAATAGTTCTTGTGTAACAAACACAATAAGTTATCAATTAAAAATTCGAGTTTCAAGATTGTAACCAGAAGGAACTTCAACACACGAAAAGCTTTCTGGTTCAAACCTGACCTTAGGAAAAAAAAAAAAAAGCAAATTGATCCTACACACAATCTTGAAGACTGCCATGCAGTTTGAGAAAAATTGCAACTACCAAAATAATTATAAGTTGATTTCAACAGAATCCCAAATGTATATTTTGTAAAAAAAAAAAAAAAGTTGGTGTCCCAGCGATTTATATATTGGGTTTTGTCTCGGTTAAAATTGAAACTGTTATTTTTTAAACAAAAATTAATATTTTTAAAATATCTGTTATTTTTACATTTCAAAAATATTAATTTTTATTTTAAAAATAACAGTCACAATTTATTTTAAAATAAAATTTAAGATAAAATCACTGAAATATATATGGATGCTCATTTTGTAATCTACGTGGCGTCTCACGGCGGATTGGCCTTTGATGGGTTTTGGTGGGTTTGGTGGGCCTGTGTACAGCTTTTTCGGAAACCTTTTCTGGGTGCCTTCGTTTATGCAGGTGTCATGAATAAAAATTGCATTGCTTTTACCCAAAAAGAAAAAACTATGATAACTTGCACAAATGCCATTACACAGATACTTTAATGGTAAATGAAAAACAGATACGGTATAATAGATCGATTGTTTTGTATAATTAAATAATTATTATTTATAATAAAAGATTAATAAAAATATGTTCATTTTTGTTATAAAAATTAATTATATAATTATATAAATTAATCAATTAATTGTAATGTTTCTATTCTCTATCTGTAATTTTTTGTTTCTGTGTATATTTTTTGAAATTAGAAATATATGACTGAGCGACTAAGTTTATAGCTCAGTTTTGATTAAAATGGTTCTAGTGATGTTGCTGGGCTTCAAAGTTCAAACTTTTGTTATTTGTAACTTTGGGCTTGTTGTACTAATTTGAATGTTGAGCCCGACTGAAACCAGCGGATCCAAGAAAACAACATTACTGTGTGGTAGAAATTTTTTGTTAATTGGACTAGCCTGAGATAGAGAGGATAATTTTTGAACAAAACAAATTGATTTTCGCTGTTTGAGCTTGGACTTGCAAAGAGTGTTTTTATGACTGTCGTAAGCCGAGTTGACGAGAGTTGTCTCCTTCGTTTCATCTATAACATTATTTGGCATAGTTATACCCTTCAAGGAGAAGGCATCTTAGCACGTGATCAGACAAGATTCCCACCCCTTAGAGTTTAGATAACAGGCAGATACGCAATTCATCATAAAATTATTTTCACGAATAGAACTTATGACCATCAAGTTACCATAGAGAAGGTTTGCTTCACAAGTCGTAACTCTTCTTATTCTCATTAATCTCTCTATATAAATAGGTTTTATGAGAAGTCTTTTCTCAAAAGAAAAAACAATGATGAGAAGTCATTTTAAAAACAAGAAACTTTACCAACACAAGAAAGCTGACACCCACATTTTATTATCATTGACCCAACCATGCTGTTCAGTTATTTGCTTAAGGGACAAAAGTGTGGATATTCTACTTGGCGATAATATATTGTTTCAGTAATACATATATTATGATGGTAGTTCAGTTCACTTTAGGAGGAGGGAACCTTCTTTGGGTCAATTTGGATCTCTAGTCCCTTATGAAAGTTTGGCAATGGATCTCTCCAGTAAGAAAGGTCAGTGCTGCAGAGCTTCCAAGTGAAATGGGTTACCAGGTAATGTATTGCAACCAAAGTTTCAAGTCTTGCAAATTCATAACCTGGGCACATTCGTGGTCCAGCACCAAATGGCACCAAAGTATACGGTGGGGCAGACGTCTGCTTCTCTAGTCGCCTTGGATCGAACTTTGTTGGATCAGAGAAATAGTTGGCATCCAAGTGTGTCATGGTTGAAGAAGTAAATACCTAGTACAAGTCAAAAACAATTTCGAGAAATATAGGATTAATATTAAGTGTTGAAACTTTTAATAATACTTTAAATATACTAACATAATGAACGTGAATCAATTTTAATTTCTTTATGAGTTGACACATGATAATTGCGATAAAAACAAGACTGCTTACAATTAATTAATTGTTCTCCAAACTTCACACTGTATGAGTTTTGTGCAAAGGAATGTCGTTTTTACATGATAATTGCAATGTAATGCATACTACTTATCCTTAATAATGTTATACAACTTAATTATTAGGTGACGATTTAAGTTATGTGTACTTATTACAGAAGTGGAAGCCTCATGTAGTGGGAATTGCCTTTAAACTTATTACAAAGATCTTAGGCATGGGATCAGGCAATTTGTTACAGGCATAATTATATCCAATTAGTTTTCCACGAGAAAGGAAAGGAAAAAAAAATTTTAAAATTTTCTATTCATTTTCTTTTCTATTCATTTTCTATCAATCCAAACAACTACCTTTTACTTTTTCTCTCACAAATTACTATTTATTTTCTTTTTTATAACTTTCTAATCATTATTTTTTATCAATCATAATATCATCATTGCTATACTATTTTCTATTTCTTTTCTTTTCCATTCACTTTCTAACCAAAATCTTATTATCCAAAGAATTCAGATTCCAGTACTGACCAATTAATCAAAAGAATATATATATATATAAATAATGTAGTGTTGAATTGTACCTACTTTTCAAATTTGAATTTTCAAAAGTATATTATGTTGAAATGTGGAAGAAACACAATCAACTTAATTTCTTACCTGCCAGCCTTTGGGAATATGGTATCCTTCATACTCAAAATCCTGAACCACCCTCCTAAAGGTAAGGAAAGCAGGAGGATACATCCTTAGAGTCTCCATGGCCACGCTCCATGTGTATTTCATCTTTGCAAGATCATCCCATGTCAAAAGTTCACCTGCGGCCTTATTCTTAGCTATCTCCTCTTGTTCTGCAGTCAAAAATAGTGATGACCGTCAAAAAAAAAAAAAAGAAAGAAAAAATTGTCTACAACATATAGTTGATCTTCATAAATATAACTTAATTTTGAATAGAACAAGTCATGTTACAAAAACGTGACCCTTTTTCGTACCTCGAACGACTTCCGCATAAATGGAGGGTTCAGTGGCCAAAATTTTAATCATAAAAGTCAGGAGGGAGGAGGAAGTATCATGTCCCCCTACCATGGCCGTCATGAGATTATCGACGATTTCCTCGTCGGATAATACGACCGAATCATCCGCGTTTCGGAGACTAAGCAAGCTAGTGATTAAGTCCTTCTGAGGAAAAGCATCGTGCTGCTCCAATGCTACCCTTTTCTCACTTATAAGATTCAATATCATGGTTCTAATTTTTGCACTTGCTTTGAGACTACGGTTGAATCGGGTGAAAGGCAAGTTGATTGGTATCGCCACGGTCCCGTCCAAAAGTTGGTAGAAAAGTTCTCCCAGTCTCTCTCTTTTTGCTTTTTGTTCGATTCCAATGATAAGCGAGCACAACATGTTGAAGGTAAGAACCTTCATCGATGGCAACACCTACATATTCAAACTATTCTTAATATATCGTGAGAAATTAAATTCACTTTGTCCAAAAATAAATTTATTATAAGAATTTCCTTCACTTGATTTGAATCCAAGACCTTCAAATTAAGTGTTTACAAATTCTCATTTGTTGAGATAACTCTTAAATATTTAGGTTGGGATTTACCCCAAGATAACACTTAAAATTATAAATATATCTTCAAATTATAATAAGCAGTATTGCTATGTTAACCACTGCTTTTTTTAAGAAAAATTTATAAACTACCTTGGAAAAGTATAACAATATTTACATATCTGTGTGCGCGCGCTTGCTACTTTTTTCTATTTTTTTTGTGAGAATAATTTATATTCAAATAATCTCTGTTTATTATATGGTGTAAGATTATATACGAGATATATTCAAAAAAATAAATGAATTACATTAGAAATCTCTAAGTAATCCTTGGGAATTGGCTTCAAGCAAACAGTATCTAATTAAAAATAAAAATAAAAAATAAAAAATAAAAACAAAGAAAAGAGATGACCTACCGAAACCTTTTGGTTGCCGTGCCAATGCGATGCAAAATGCTTTCTAATCTCTTCATCCATCTTTCCAACATATTGCTTCAACACTTCAGGCTTTAAAAATGATATAAGTGCTCCTCTCACACGCTTGTGCTCATGACCAATCAACTCAAAGATATTCCTTTCTCCAAAAATCCTTCTAAGCGTTGTCGGCTGCTGGCTCGAAAGTAATTTGGTATCACTGGTAAAGATAAACTTATTTGCAGCCTGCCCTTGAATGAATACTGTATTGTACCCCAGAATTCTTAGTTTTGAGACAGGCCCATATTTTTTTATTCTGCTTTTGAACCATTCTTCTGCAGTGTTCGTGCACATGGCACGGTGGAGAGTGAGGGATTGGCCTATAATGGGTAACCCTAAAGACCCTGGTGGAAGCTTTTTGGGGTTCTTCTTAGTCCTCTTCAGGACCAGCAGGAGGAGTGGAACAAGGAAAAGAAGGATCAGAAAGGAGAAATAAACTGGGGGAGCCATGAGTGATGTCGATGAAGGGGCCAGTTTAATTATTAGCTATTTGTATTAAGGCATGAGATTTGTGGACGCTGGCCGATAAGCACTTATAGGGGAGATCCAAGTTTCCATGTTCTAGGTGGGGATTTGAAAAATATTATTTTGAGGAAAATACTTGCTAAAATTTTTTAGGTTTGATTAAAATAGGAAAAAATGATATGTATTATTAAATTTCTTAATTTAAAAATAAAAAAAATTAAGTTATTAGATGTCGTCTGATCAATTGTATAATCATTTTGATGTGTTTAAATTATAGCCAGGTAGTTGCAAAGGTTTCTTTTTTTTTTTCAATTGCAATGAAGTGGTATCAGTTTTAAAGTAAGATCATGAGTCATGATTAGAAGACATATATATTCAATGAAGGTAATTATTTCGAGTATTTTTGGTTGATGTATTGTAAAAATTAAATATTGATAGAGTTATTATGAGAAAAGGACACATGTTATGACACATGTTATGTATTTTTTTTTTTTTTAAAAAAAATGATCGCACCTGTGAGTTGCAGGTAGGGTAACTGTTAATTTTCTTATTCCACCAATTTTAATGGAGATGATTCACTACCTAAGCATTATTGAGTCTGATTATCTCGTCAAACTGATTACGGTGTTAACGAATTTTTAATCTACAGTACATGACTCACAAAAGACTTCTAGAGAGCTAAGAGAAGACATAACCTCTAAGCGCAACTACATGTTAAAAATTGAAGTTCTAAAAAAGAAACAAAAATGATCTAAATAAATTGAAGTTTAAAATCAAGAGACAGAAATGAAAAATTTTGAAAATTATGAGACTGAGACACATTCTCATACAGAGAAAAGGCAGACTTGTGCAGTTCGTAATTTTCTTCTTAGTTGCTATTCAAGAGCTCGTATCAAAGATTAAAGCGGTAAAAAAGAAATTTAAGTCTACGAGGGGGTGCTCAAGATGAATATGAATTTAATAATATCATATTATGTGAGCTTTATATTTCATTAAGTATGAAGTTTAAGTTTAAATTTATTTGTGTGTTTAAAGTATTTAATTTTCTGATAAGATATATTTAAGTTAATATATTTAGTAGATTGAGATGTCTTTTTAAGTTTGTCGAATATTAATAATAACTAAAGGGTTAAATGTATATTAAGGGTGCAATATAAATTGGAGTTCTAATACTCATTATGCAGTAATAAGTGATTATCTTTTATATAATTTAAATATGTTATTTATATTATCCTCCCAGTCTAAATAACTTTGATAAGCATCTCTCTCTAATTCAAACACAGGAATATTAAAGTCAATTTGTTAACTCCAATGTATTTTTCTTTTGATAATAGAATTCTAAAGTACCTTTCAATGACTAATATATGTTGTTTAGGTCAATTTTTGACCGCTAACATTTTTTTTTACTAAGACAAAAGTTTGTGTGCCATACTGTGCTGCCGCATGAGGACACCCAAATGTAATCAATTACTAATAAAATATAATTATATTGATATCTTGTGTAAAAAAAAATTTTTAAAATTTTTTTTTTAAAGCATACTATATGATATATATTTTTTAAATTTTAAAATAATACACATCTAATTATAAATTTTAATTTTTTTATTTTATATTTTATTAATATAATTAAATTAAATTGACGATTAGCTACACTTTATTGCCGCAAATAGCGAAATTGTATAACTGCACAATGCAGGTCCAAATCCGCGCTCATCTCCTAATATAAGTGAGTGGACATCACCGTTTTTATATACGGCACCAGTTATATCGTGAGCTAATTGCGATGGACTCTGAGTTTGATTAGAAGGACGAGAAAAAATAGCCAGAAAAGCGACGGATTGGCGTGGAAACGATGGATCTCACGTGTTTTTCCATTTCACTTTTCTTTTCAAATTTTAATAAATGTGAAATGGAACTTTTTTTTTTCGCATTAAGAACCTTATTGGCCTGTTAGATGTTGAACAAAATTGATGATGCTGAGATATGCAACTAAATTGTCAATTACATTTTGTAATAATTTGTTACATATTTTATTAGTATTATTGTCCATTTAATCAGTCTTATCACACATCTAATCATTTTTTACAGAATTCTGAATTTCAGAAAACAAAAAAAAAAAAAATCAAAAATATGTGAGACTCACCTTGTCACCTATTACCAATTTAGCCCATCTCTCACCCCTCAATTTCTCATCCTCTCCGCGTAGTTTTTTCGCACTAGACTATATGCTGCTAAGCCAACATTTTTCTAATGAGTAAGTAATATTACATAGATTCAAATACATTGCAACAAGCAGGAAAATAATTTTATTTAATAATATTTGAAAGCTTATCTGTTTATTATTTTTCATGAATTTAATTATCTAACGATTCATATTATTTTGATATTATTTTAAAACTATTGCAGTGAAGCAACTAAAATATTTCTTTTTTCAATTATCTCTGGTTTATAAGAATATTACTCACGAAGTATTAATCAAAGATTAAGAACGTCGAGAAGAATTTTAGAAATTTTTATCGTGGAGTTGCGGACAGATTCCATTGGTGATATATACAGTTGAAATTTGAGTTATTTGTATTTTATTTTTCTAAATATTATAAAATATATAGTAAAAATATTAGTCATTATATATATAAATGAGATCGGAAGACAGCTATTGATATCTTCTTTTAACTATTTTTATAAGATGGACCTATTATTTAAATACTAGTGTCAAATGTGACTGCGTGATATTCTAATTTAAGTAAGCACGACAATGTGGAAAAGAAAAACTTAAGTAAGCACAACAATTATTTAATTTGAATTCTACAACGGCGGTATATCAATTCAACTAAACTATTGGATTGCTTGCTATGAAGACTAAAACATTCTTGTGGAATACATGGTTGAAAAAAGTCCATTAAGAACCTTATTGGCGTGTTAGATGTTAGACAACACTGATGATATATCCAATAAGTCTTCAATTTTATTTTATAATAATTTGCTATACATTTTATTCATGTTGTTAATTTAATCGGTCTTATTGCACATCAAATCATTTTTTTATTGCACATCAAATCATTTTTTTGAGAATTTTTAATTTCAAAAAAATAAAAAACATGCGAGTCTCACCTATTACCATTTCAGTGCATCTCTTACCCGTCAATTTCTCACCCTCCAGTTAGTTTTTCCGATCACATTATTTAATTATTTAAATTCAATTATTTAACGGTTCATATCATATTATTATTATTTTAAAGTTATTTAAGTAACTTTACTAAGATTTTTCTTTTTTTAATTATATATAGTCAGTAAGATTACTCCTCAAGTATTAATCAAAGATTACGAACGTCCGGAAGAACTTTAGAAATTTTTGTTGAACATGAATTAAAAGTATTTGTTTCCAAAGCAACATGAATATAACATTTTTTTTTTTTTTTTTACTTGTGATTTTGATTTGAAGTAAATATCAAGCAAATCAGGTCTACCGCGTAGCCGTAGGGGAATGAAAAGCACGACAAGCAATTGAGTGATCTATATGCACGACAAGCAATTTGAAGAGACGCATAAATATAGATATTAGTTATAAATCTGCGCGATGCGTAAATTTAATAATATTTATTAATAAATTTATTTTATTTTATTTAAAAATATAAAAAGGTATTCTAATTTTGAGTATTATTTTTTAAAAATTATTAAATTTTTTAAGAAAATAAAACAAATTTTTTAAGGAAAACACTTGTGAGTAATTTCTTTTTCCTTTCACTTTTGAAGAAATTTTAAGGTAACTTTTTTTTTTTCTTTTATGAAAAGATCAGTAAATTTGAGAGATTTTTTTAATCTCTTTTATTTGGATTAGAGAATAATTTTTCTTCTTTTTTAATATTTTCTTTTATTAGAAAATTTTATAATTATAGATATTTTATTAGAGTCAAAGTAAGAATATATAAATCAATAAAATTTTTATTTAATTACAATTAAATTTATATTATTGATTTATAGAATGCTAATTCTTATTGTAATAGATTTTTTATATTTATAAGCTATTTTAATATTTTTAGTTTGTGAATTTATTAGAAGTCGCTGCATGGTAGAAAGAAAAAAAATTGAGATTTTCTCTCAATTTTGCTTTTATATCCTTCCATAAAGATGTTATTAAAGTAAGACCCACGCGTTGTGTGGAATTTGTATATATTTATTTTGGATATAAAAAAGCACTTGACTCTGACCATTGCAATTTTTTTTACGTAGAGATTTTTATATGCAGTCCAACTTTGATATGTATTCTTTTCAAAATATGCAAAATCCTTAAAAAAAAAATGAATTCAAGATGTAAAAAATAAATAATTTGTTAAAACCCCTTATAAAAAAAAGTATAGAGAAAGAGAATAAAAGAAGAATGTAATCACTGACCGGGTAAAATCCTGCAAGCGTACAGGGCCGATCGTAGTAATAAAATCCTGGTGAATACTCCAGGTGTCGAACCCAAGGGAACAAAGAATTAATTATGATTTAAGTTATTCAAACTAAAGGTTTTATGTTGAGAAAATTAATAAGAAACAGAATTATTAAACAAAAAAATTAAACAATTTAACTAATGGAAAATCAGAGGCAAATTAATTAAAACTAAATAAGATAGAGGGTACCAGGGCTATGGGTTTTCACCTGGAAGGGCTGAATTACATGAATTTTGTGGATTAATGATTTGAATGTCAATTTCTCTTCTTTAGTAAGTGTTCTTTGTCAAGCAACCCTAACCGTATTCAATCTATTTATGATCTTCTCTCGAACTCACACAAAGTAGATTAAACCCATTAAGAACAGAGAATTTATAATGACATCATATAAACTTATCTCATGTCTGACTCAAAGTTCATATGTTTATCTATTTAGTGCACGATTGTGTCTCATCTGTCGATCTCAACACAAATCTTATGACTACTTTCATGATGGCCAGGCACAAAAGCATATTTAAGAACAAAATAGATAAATCAAATCGAGTTCTCAACAGATAATTGCAATAAAATCAAAAGAATATCTAAACATCCACAAAATCAAATAATCCAATCCTAAACTAGACTACATCCCTTTCGCCCTAGTTTAGGGTTCTAGCTACTCATACTAAAAACCAAAGATAAACAAATATCCAACATCATTAAGTTCAAAAGAAAAAGAAGGGAAAGAAAAGGAATCGAAAAACTCGTTTCTGATGTCTTCGCGTTCCTCCCTTATGCTCTTCTCCTCTTCGCTCTCTACGCTTTTTCTCTATCTTGTGTCTACAAGAATAGCCTCCAAAAGTCCCCTCAATCTGCTGTAACTTTTGTATTTATAGTCCCCTCAAATAAGCCCTAAAGAGTCCAAATTCGAGTCGGAAAAGGATTTATAAATTTTCTGGACAGTTTTGACCCTGTATCTACGGACCCAAATTTCGACCCCTTCCACGCAGAATCCGAAGTTTGTCAAAACAGAAAAGTTGTAGCTTTATCTCTTAGCTTCGATTCGGCTTAAGAATCATCCAATTCCGAGTTGTTTAGAGGAAGTTATGGCTAAAATACCGAACAGTGCGCAAAGCTGTGAAATTCTACCCGAACCGACCACATATTAGATTTCCAACCAAACTTTTGGTTTGGTTCTTTGGTGCTCGGCTTGTTTCTACTCCTTCAAACCTGATAGGTTCTTTTTTCCAAGCGTCAATTACTTCGGTTATGTCCAATTGTCCTACAAAGTATAAAACAAGCAACCGAAGTAGAATTTACCACAATTCACAATATTTACATAGTTAAACTATCCAAATAAATATAAAAATTATGCATAAACTTATGTAAATATTGAACCTATCAAATTCCCCCACACTTGAACTGTTGCTTGTCCTCAAGCAATTCAAAAATATCACATGACCTTCACGAGAATTCCATTCAAATCGAATTCTTCAAACAGTGCCTCATCAACACATTACAAAATCAATCTAAAAGTATCACTCAACACTTCACTAATCAAATATAATCAATAGTGTTCTCATTCCCCACAAAACATGTTTTACATTGATTAATCATGTGCAAGAACCCTTTATTAATCAATGATAACGCTTAGCTATCGTCATGTAGAAAGTAATTACACACACTCATCCAAAATCCAAGGACAAAAATTATCTTCTCTTAAAAATACAAAACCACATAAGGGATCAATAGAAATTAATTATTTTAACTTTTTTTTTTTTATGTAACAGAGGCTTTAATACTCTTCTCTAAATACTGACATGCTTTTTGACATGAATACCATCACTTGTGGTGTCGGTACCCGATTACTACTTCACAAACAGATATTTAGAGTGCTTTGCATACTCATAATTCAAGTTACTTTTTGACGTGAAGACCAACAATTGTAATGCCGACCCCCAATTACTCAGTAACTCAAAACAGCGGAGTAGATGACATATTAACAACTTGCAAGCCTCAATTTTTTTTTTTTTTTTTCAATTCAATTCCTAAATCATATCCCTAAAATTCTTTAAAAGAAGAGAAGATAACGTTTGTTCAAGTACTTTAAATGAGTGTACATAATTAAAAACTACATAAAAATCTCTAAAAGCTAGCATATCTCTTTAAAAGATCATCGCACAACTTTAAAAGTAAATTAGAAATAAAAATTTTTCAAGTGGAGAACAAGTTCACTACTAACTATCTCTAACTAGCTAATGTCAAATACTACTCAAAGACCAACCTTGCATGCATTAGTACTATCATCGACGTCCAAAAACTCAACTCAAATAGAATTCAAGTGAAGCTCATGTATAATCATGCAAGCACACAAAAATTAGCATTAAAGAGCAAAAAATTTTGGCAAAAAATTCAAAATAACATATCTCCCCCACACTTAGCCAACATTGTCCTCAATGTTGCAATAAAAACATAACTGAAAAGAAAAGAAAACAAAGAGGACGAAACTACCCGGACAAAGCGGAGGAGAAAAGCAACCCTCACGTGCGCCGCCATCATCGAACAAACAACCTTAGAATAAACAACAGGAGACAAGAAAAGTAAAGACAACGAGAAGAGAACAGAGAGCAAAAATATGTGATAGCCAAAATCCTAGAAAGCAGAGAAATCTAATCCTAAAGAATCTAAGTCATTGAGAAGGAAAAGCTAAAACAAAAATGACACAAGCAATAAAAAGAACTAGATTCAAGGAATCAGATAAAATCAAGGAGGAGGTGGGCGAGCAGCGAGAGCATCCATAAGTTGAAGACATTAGTGCTCTTGAGTCTCCAAATGCTGGTGCAATAATTGATAACCAAGGTAGAACCCTCTCTAATAAGAAGAAAAACCAAAAGGTTAGGGAAAATAAAATTAGAGGGCTTTGGGTAGAGGAAAGAAGAATGAGAGAAACTTGATGGATAATGGATGCTTGGGTTTTGGATATGGGAGAATAGAAGAAGAGATTGGTGAAAGAAAGGTAGCATTTGAGTAGAAGAAGGATGAATTGATTGAGATTGATTATAGAAGGGAATAGGAGAATAAGAAGAAGAAGAAGAAGAAACATAAAAAGGTAACATTGGGTTTAAAAAAAAAAAACGTGTAAATTTTTTTTTTTTTTTTTTACAGAATTGGACCGGACCTTGTCCGGACCTGGACCAGGTCCGGTCCAGCGGTCAGAATGGGACCGGACCTTGTCCGGTCCATGACCGGACCTGGACGTAAAATTTTTTTTTTTTTTTTCGGTTCCCCCTTGGGTATACATATGTATATATATAAAAATATTTCAATCAACACACAAATACTCATCAAAAAGAATTCTTTTTCTACTCATTCCCACCCCCACAATTAAGATAAACAATAACAATGAATCGAATAATAAGGTCAAAGGTGAGGGTAAGAATTACTCCCTGAACCAAGCAGCTTGTAATTTGTTGCTTTGTAATGAACATGCTTTTCCTTCCCAAGTTCCTACACACAAAAGAAAAGAAAAAAAAAAAAAACTAAATTAAACTTAAGCTTATCAATCTAATTAAAATATAAAATAAACATTGGGTTGCCTCCCAACAAGCGCTATGTTTAACGTCTATAGCTAGACGTTCTTCTCTTGAATTAAGGAGGATGATCGCAAAGAGGATGAGGCCTTAAGTTGCCTCCATGAACCTTAATCATCCCAGACTTCATGCTCCAAACATCGATCGCCCCTTGAGGATACACCTTGTGCACTGTGAATGGTCCCAACAACTTCTTTTTCTTTCGTTTCCACGGGATTGTCCTACTATAAGCATCATAGAGAAGCACTTTCTCTCCCTCTTTGAAGTCACTTCTTAGAGAATTATGCTCTGAGAGAAGAGAAGGATGCTTTAACTCTAAAGGAGTTGGCTTTGCAATGGATGGTGTTTGGCTTGGTTTTGCCTTTAGGATAGGTTGCTCAAATAGCATCTCGAATGCGCTTCCCAAGTCCATATTCATGTTCTTTGGGTCCTCTTTTAGTGGCTTCATTGTTTCCACCATGAAGCATGTATCTTTTAGTGATGGATTCTTCAATACTTTGAACACATGGAATACATGCTCTTCTTTTCCTACTCGGAATGTTAGCTTTCCTTGTTCTACATCAATCAGCGCCTTACCAGTGGCTAGGAACGGCCTCCCTAAGATTATTGGGATGTCTACATTTTCATCCATATCCAGTACCAGAAAATCAGCCGGGAAATAGAATTTTCCCACTTTAACTAGCACATCCTCAATCTTTCCATATGGATACTTGATGGATCGGTCAACTAGCTGCAAGGAAACTGAGGTTGGCTGCAGTTCTCCTATCTTCAACCTCCTGAAAAGAGATAAAGGCATCAAATTAATGCTTGCACCTAAGTCACACAAACAACGTTCAATATCTAAACTACCAATGGTGCAAGGGATAGTAAAACTCCCTGGATCCTTTAACTTTGGAGGTAGTTTATTCTGAAGAATAGCACTACACTCTTCAGTTAAGGCAACTGTAGCGTGTTCCTCGAGTCTCTTCTTGTTTGATATGATCTCCTTCAAGAACTTTGCATAATTTGGCATCTGTGCAATTGCCTCTGCAAAAGGAATGTTGATGTGGATCTTCTTAAACATGTCCAAGAACTTAAGAAAGTTCTTGTCCTCATTCCTCTTTTTCAGCCTGTTGGGAAATGGAATCGGCGGAACATACGGCTTGACTTGAGGGGGAGGAGTGGGTGGTACCGGCTCCTCAATGTTGTCCTGCCCTCCCTGTTCATTATCCATAACTTTCTCTTGCACAGGTTCCTCCTCTTTACAACCATCTTCTGTGTCATTGTAATTTTTCTGAGCATTTGTAGGATTCCCTACCACCTTCCCACTTCTCAATGCAATGGCTAAAACACTCTCCTTTGGATTCACTTCAGTATTACTAGGGAGTTGACCTTGATTCCTAGTCGAAATTGCTTTGGCAAGTTGACCCACCTGTACTTCCAAAGTATGAATCGAGGCTTGGTGAGTGGATGCAACTTGATCAATTTTTAGATTCAATTTCCTCAACTCAGCATCCTGTTGTGTCATTCTCTCATCCATCTTTGACATGTATTGCATGAACATGTCTTCTATCTGTGGCTTTTTCTCCTGAGGTTGAGATGATTGACCTTGAAATTGGGGTCTCGGCTGCTGAAACCCTTGTGGTACTACTTGCCTTGTATTTCCCTGCTCCTTCCAGCCAAAATTTGAATGGTTACGCCATCCCGAGTTATAGGTGTTGGAGTATGGTTCATTCCTCTGCTGTTCTCCAGCATAAGCTCCAGCATAATTAATCTCTTCCGCCGACTTTCCTGAGTCTCTACCCATACAAGTGGCTTCGGTGTGTCCAAAATGTCCACAATAAGAGCATTGTTCTCTCTGCATCAAGTCCCTGCTCAATAATAACTTCACTTGGCGAGATAAGTCGTCTATCTTGGATGTCACATCAACGTGTGAAGATATGTCATAAACTCCAACTCTTCGCCCTCTGATAGCTTTCTGTTGGGAGTTATCTGCCAGCAGCTCATAAATATCATACAACTCATCTGCTGACTTATTACCCACATAGCCTCCAACTGCCGAATCCACTAACATCTGAGAATTAGTGATGAGACCATCATAAAAGAACTGCATCTGGAGTGGCTTAGAAAATTGATGATGTGGGCACTGCACTAGAAGCATTTTGAATCGCTCCCATGCCTCGTGAAAGGGCTCAGCATCCATTTGTGAGAAGGAGCAGATTTTATTCCGAAGCTCTGCAGTCTTCTGCGGGGAGTAAAACTTGAGCATAAACTTATCATAAATCTGCTCCCAAGTATTAAATGATTCCTCTGGTAGGTTGATCAGCCACGTCCTTGCCTTATCCTTGAGGGTATAAGGAAAACACCTCATCCTTAATTCATCTGCTGAGCACCTCCCTGGAGGAAAAGTCTCGATAGTACTGTAAAAATCCCTAAGGAAAGTAAGAGGGTCTTCACTCGATAGACCATGAAACGATGGTAGCATGTTATAGAATATGGTCTTAAGCTCGTAGTTACGAGCTGCTGTACTCAGCCTGATGCAAGATGGTGAAGGACCAATCACTGGCCTTTGGATATCCTTCATGGTAATTCTAGTCTGCTCCCTCACCTCCTGCCCATTGTTGAGGGCTTGATCTTCTATCACCTGACCATCCCTGTCACCCACTCTTTCAGCCATCTCAGCTCGCTTTAATGCCCGGTTTTGCCGACAAAGCTTTTCAATCTCGGGGTTCAACGGAAGGAGATTATCGCTCTTAGATGCTCGCAATTGCATAAACTACCTGCAATCACGAGAATAGATAAGCAAGTAACTAAGGAAAAATAAAAAAAAAACAAACGAATGCTAAATAAATAAAATTAAAAACTAAATTAAATAAAAAAAATAACAAAGCAAACAAGAATAACAAAACTCAAAATTAACACTCTATTCCCCGGCAACGGCGCCAAAAACTTGACCGGGTAAAATCCTGCAAGCGTACAGGGCCGATCGTAGTAATAAAATCCTGGTGAATACTCCAGGTGTCGAACCCAAGGGAACAAAGAATTAATTATGATTTAAGTTATTCAAACTAAAGGTTTTATGTTGAGAAAATTAATAAGAAGCAGAATTATTAAACAAAAAAATTAAACAATTTAACTAATGGAAAATCAGAGGCAAATTAATTAAAACTAAATAAGATAGAGGGTACCAGGGCTATGGGTTTTCACCTAGAAGGGCTGAATTACATGAATTTTGTGGATTAATGATTTGAATGTCAATTCCTCTTCTTTAGTAAGTGTTCTTTGTCAAGCAACCCTAACCGTATTCAATCTATTTATGATCTTCTCTCGAACTCACACAAAGTAGATTAAACCCATTAAGAACAGAGAATTTATAATGACATCATATAAACTTATCTCATGTCTGACTCAAAGTTCATATGTTTATCTATTTAGTGCACGATTGTGTCTCATCTGTCGATCTCAACACAAATCTTATGACTACTTTCATGATGGCCAGGCACAAAAGCATATTTAAGAACAAAATAGATAAATCAAATCGAGTTCTCAACAGATAATTGCAATAAAATCAAAAGAACATCTAAACATCCACAAAATCAAATAATCCAACCCTAAACTAGACTACATCCCTTTCGCCCTAGTTTAGGGTTCTAGCTACTCATGCTAAAAACCAAAGATAAACAAATATCCAACATCATTAAGTTCAAAAGAAAAAGAAGGGAAAGAAAAGGAATCGAAAAACTCGTTTCTGATGTCTTCGCGTTCCTCCCTTATGCTCTTCTCCTCTTCGCTCTCTACGCTTTTTCTCTATCTTGTGTCTACAAGAATAGCCTCCAAAAGTCCCCTCAATCTGCTGTAACTTTTGTATTTATAGTCCCCTCAAATAAGCCCTAAAGAGTCCAAATTCGAGTCGGAAAAGGATTTATAAATTTTCTGGACAGTTTTGACCCTGTATCTACGGACCCAAATTTCGACCCCTTCCACGCAGAATCCGAAGTTTGTCAAAACAGAAAAGTTGTAGCTTTATCTCTTAGCTTCGATTCGGCTTAAGAACCATCCAATTCCGAATTGTTTAGAGGAAGTTATGGCTAAAATACCGAACAGTGCGCAAAGCTGTGAAATTCTACCCGAACCGACCACATATTAGCTTTCCAACCAAACTTTTGGTTTGGTTCTTTGGTGCTCGGCTTGTTTCTACTCCTTCAAACCTGATAGGTTCTTTTTTCCAAGCGTCAATTACTTCGGTTATGTCCAATTGTCCTACAAAGTATAAAACAAGCAACCGAAGTAGAATTTACCACAATTCACAATATTTACATAGTTAAACTATCCAAATATATATAAAAATTATGCATAAACTTATGTAAATATTGAACCTATCAATCACGACATCTGAAAAGTTACCCATGAGCAGAGCAAATCAATAGTAATAAAATTCAATTGCAAAGAATTAAAAATCAAAGTTTTGGAATAATAGACAAATTCATTGTCTCTTTCCCCTAATCTCTAAAATCCTTAAATCTTAAAAAACCAAATGTT
The DNA here is from genome assembly GCA_037832335.1 of Carallia pectinifolia. NCBI lineage: Eukaryota > Viridiplantae > Streptophyta > Magnoliopsida > Malpighiales > Rhizophoraceae > Carallia > Carallia pectinifolia. The sequence goes on from CM075454.1 coordinate 9,831,511, forward strand.
CATGGCTGCTGCAATTCTATCGATTAAGTCAAGAATAACGATTGAAGAATTGTCCTCCTTTTGTGGCACAATTTTCGACGATATAGGGATAAAGAGTTAGAGATGAGGTAAATCATGAAAATGAAAGGAATATTATGAACAAAATAAATTGCATTGTTAGTCATCTACTTCGTCATATGCATTTGTCTTTATGAAAGAAATGTAGGCAAATGTATGGGGCGGCGTCAATACAGGAAGGTCATGCTATTCCCTTTGCAGAAATGTTAGCAAATAGTATTGCTTCAATCCACGTGATGATGAGCATTACGTTTGAAATGTCCTTTTGGTGGTGCCATAGTTATTTCTACCTGTTGCTCTCGTTTGTCAAAAGTCAAAATTGAACATCAGTAGCACGTCAAAATCACTCACCAAAACAGCTTTTGCCAAATGTTTTCTAGTTCCATAAATGGCAAATGCAAATTAATTCTCCAAAAGCCATCAAATCACTCTTCTTAGCTTTTCCCAATTCCAAGAGCCACAAGCATCAGCAAAAAAAAGTCTACTATTGTGTGTTTGTTTTTTTCTTTAGGTGCACATGATGTAATTAACTCAATTATATGGTGGATGAATATTGTGTGATCTCTCTCATAAAAGGCAATAAATTTTGCCTTACGTTTATATGGTTAATAATTAATGGTATGAAAATTTGGCTACCACTTCGCAATAATAATTTATTTTGCCATATAACTGATGACTCATTAGCTTTAATTATTAACTTAAATAGATGAAATTATCTTTTTATGTGATTATTTATAGCAATTTTTTAATTATCATTAAAACTCACTTAAAATAATATTATTAATAAAGTAATAAATGATTAGTATGAATTAGAGAAAATTTTCTCTAAACTTTTTTTTATAATATCAATATTAGATAAAAAAAGTTAAATAGTTAAAAAATAAGAAAAGAGTCATTAAAATTTAAAACTCGAACATAGATCCAATAGATTCCAATAAAGTATCTTAATCAGTAGTACTAAGCCCATCATGGGACCTAAACTTGATTTTGGGTTGGCTTGAAACTGATTCAGAACCAATCATGAAAAAATCCGATGGGGAACTAACTCATAGCTTATAGTTTCGTTTAATCGAGGAGATTTCGCTCTGGTCATGGTTAGAGTTTCTTACCAATTGACCAAACCGATCGGGAAAGACTGGATCGAAACTGTGAACTGCCGATCGATAATTTGAAAAAAAATACGAATTGTCGTTCGATCATATGGTTCAAAATAAATAAATAGTAAAAAATGAAAACAGGGTGGCACGATCATAACAATTCGAAGCGGGCATCATAACCGGCTCGACCCAAGTCAGTAGCGTTAGGAAGAGAAGAATTGCTCCACAATGATATTATTTGGGGAGTTGCGGATAGATTCCATTGGAGATATATACAGTTGAAATTTGAGTTATTTGCTTTTTTTGTTTTGTAATATATATACTAATAAGATGCATAGTGAGAATATTTACCATGATCAAAAGTGACATCCTTATTTAACCATTTTTATGTAATGTACCTACCATCCCAAGACTGGTGCCCAATGGAGCCATCTGAAATTCTAACACAAGTGAATATAACAATTACCAAATGTGAAATCCAACGGCAGTACATAAATTCAACTAAACAATTGGCTTGCTTGCCGTGAAGACTAAAACAATCTTTTGGAATACATTGGTCGAAAAATTGGACATTAATTCATGGTCATCACCAACTCTTCTGGAAGGAACCAATGATAACAGGACATGAGTTTTCTGATTACTTTGCAAAGAATTCGGCTTGGCTACCGTTGTGCGGTGGAAGTTCATTACTATGCCAACGTTCTTCCTCACTCGAGAAAATAATATTTGTACAAAAAAAATTAAAAAATTGACCACTATAGTCGGCAATTGCCATGGAGAATGTGATCCAAGAATCAGTACTTGAAGCACTCATGCAGGCTTTAAGTCATCAAACCACTGCTTAGCCCCCACACTTGTCAAATTGAGGAGTTGAGGATGAGTCAAGTTATCATTATTAAATTGGCTGAAGTTGACGGTGTTGGGGTCATGTTTTGGCCACAGATTGCTTCTCCAAATAAATTAGCTAGAACTTGGTGAAGAATTTTCGGATATAAGATAATAGAGAATACTGGAAAGTTGGCCATTCTGTGTTTTCAAATGGAGCACGTCATTTGTTAGATTTCATTCCTCCCCCTCCCCCCACTTCTTTGATTTGACCAACCAAAATGAGAGCAATGAGTTTTTCAAGCACCTGTTGAATAATGACAACGGTCATTCTGTATTCAAATATTTGAGTAAATATTGAGTCTGGGTTCATTTTTTTGTAATTTCAATGTAGGTTAAGTGTGTTTATTGCTTCTGTTGGCAAGAATTTGTCTTGTTCAACAGTTGGAAATTTGTGGTAGACATTGTGATTAAATGTTGTTTGTTTGTATTTTACAGGTTAATGATCTTCGGTAAGAGCTGCAAATTTTGGCTTGCAGTAGATCAGTTAGCATTCTAACTGCAAGTGGAACAGGTTTTGACTTGCCCCTTCTCTTGCATTTGTATCTGTCGAAAAAGCACTTGTGTATTGCACCTTCATTTGTACAAGTTTTTCATGCTATGGTTACTCTGTCTCCCTCTCTGCGCCTCTCAATAATCAAATTTGTGTCTGAAAATGATTACCTTAAGGCTATGTTCTGAGTGGGAAATGATGTAGTTGATAATAATATTAGTAACCACATTTTTTTTCTCTATTTTGCCATGCATTTCGTGGCATGGAATCATTGAATTAATATTATTATTTTTCTAACTCATTGGTCTTGTTCTTGACGGAATAAACTTTGAATTTGTTTCATTTCCTTTTATTATTGTCTCAATAATAATAAAAGTATGTCTAAGTTTTTAAATAATTATATTTTATAATTTTGTGATATATTATCATAATATGATAATAAGATTCTTCATCTTATCCTTGTGCTTGTCATTTGTTTTAGGGGGAAATAATTGTAGTTTAGTGGTTGGTATCATCTAATCAATCAAATTAATGCTTTTTTTTTTTTCTCTTATTATAGGATGAAGATGATGATAATGAAGTCTAAACAAGGAATTTGTGGTGAAAGTCTTGTGAAATCTTTATCACTCTCTTGTCTTGACTTTATGGCTTTACATTTATGTATTGAGAACAAAATTTCATTTATTATGTTTATATTTGTATGTATTTTTTTATTTTATGAATTATGGTTAAATCGAGATTTTGGAGCCTCGTGGTTCTAATTTCAAAAGGTGCCACATTCTATTTTCTACAAAAAAGCATTTTATTAAATTAAAACCTCAGTGTACAGGTAAAAAAAAAAAAAGTTGCTTAAAAGCAAAAATGAAAAAAAAAATGTATGTTGCTCCAAAGTAAGAAAACCGCTGCCCCAAAGTAAGAAACCGCTGCCTAAAAGTAAAAAAAATTATTGCTTAAAAGGAAGAAAACCGCTGCTTAAAAGTAAACTAACTGCTGCCTAAGCACTATAATGCAGCGGTTATGTTTTCGCCGCAATAGCTCCGAAAAACCGCTGCCTTATACCATAAGCAGCAGTAATCAAATGAGGCGGCCGAGAAACCGCTGCCTTAACCAATAAGCAGCGGTTATTGGACTTTAAGCAGCGGTTTTTGACCGATGCAAAAAGTCCTATATGACGTAGTGAAGTGTAAAACAAGTCTTAATCATTTTTAAATCAGTTGTTTACAAGGGTAAATGAGTAGGGCTATTTACAAATTTAATCGAGGAGAGGCTGCACTTATGTAACGAGAGAGTTTGAATCGGTTGGCGAACAACAAAAATTAATAGAGCTCCGTGCACTTGCACATATGCAACAAGATTTACTCCTTGTTTGGGAAAAAAATTGGGGATAGGAATATGAGAAAAAAAAAAAGTGACAAGAAGTAAACATATCTAATCATTCCTATGTTTAAAAAATTATAATGTATTGAAAAAAAAATAAAATATTTTACTTGGAAAAGAGAAAAAAAAATAAGAAAATATGTATTATAATATTAATCTTGACCTATAAAAAATAACGAAAATCTTACTTGACCATACTTAAATTTGGCCAAATACTATCCAAATTAATATTTTGTGTAATAAGAAGTAGATTTTATGCAATTATAATAATATAAAATAATGTAAATAAATATTATTATTTTTTAATTTATATTTTTTAATTTTAATTGTATATAATATACTCACCGTTATACAAACTATATAATATCTGACTATTATTTAGTCAAATACATTTAGTTATGTAATAAAATTGATAAAAAAAAAACTGAAAGTAAAGTCGAAGGTCAAAAAAGTAATATTACTATAAAAACTGTCCCCCAAAGAACACTGATTTGGGGGGACCCACTCTCCCAAACACAAACTTTCTCGCAGTTTCCTCTCAATTCCATTCTTTTTCTCGCTCTCTCATCTTTCCAAACAAGGTGCTAGAGTATTTGAAAAAAATCATAAGTTTACCAATTACTTTTAGGCTTTTTAAAAATTTCTAACTTTTTTTTATTTAAGAATACCCTTTACGTGTCATCATCAACTTTTTTTTATTATTTTCATTAATTAAGAGTTAAATGTAATATATAATAATTTAGTTAATGATATATCATTCTATTCATAATTTACATTAAAATTAGATGATGACGTGGTAATTATAATTTTTTTTTTAAAATTATAATTTTCAATTTATTTTTTTAAAAATATTTAATAAATATTAAAATATTAAAATTTTTGATCTAAAAAATAATGATAGTACCAAACCGCACCGCACCGCACCGCAACGCACTGGGGAGGGGAAAACCAAAAGAATTTCGCAAACGGAGGCGGCGAGCAGCCCGCCGCCTTGTCCAAGCACGGTCACCGTCCGGAGAAACCCTCACCGAAAGGCTAGAAGGACTCCGTTCCCAAATCCTCCCAAGAATCACTTCTCGTCTTCGACGTCCACACCAATTTCAGAGCGTTCCAGACGTCCCTTCGTTCCAAATTCACCACATTCTTTCTATGGAATTCCCTGACAACCCCCCAACCAAACCTGAAGTTGCCCTCCTTCTCCACCTTCTCCGCCTCGTCGTCGTCCGAGAACCTTAAATTCTATCTCAGGATTCGTCCTCTGGCGCCTGCTAGCTTGTCTTCCAAGTCCAATGGCGGCAATGGTTTTGATCAAAATGCAAGGCTGAGGGTTTTTATTTTTTGGGCAGAAAAAAAAAGGTCAATGTTTTAATTATTTTAATATTTATTAAAAAAATTTGAAACAACCTAAACAGAAAATTATAATTGGCCTACTGGATTAGGTTCACGCGAGATTGAGAATGACTTTTAAATGATAACAAAGAAAAGGATTTCCTTTTTGAAAAAATATTAGTATTTTAAAATTTAGTTTTTTTTTATTGATATTCTAATTAAAATTAAAGTTGATTTTTTTAAAATAAAATTAATAATTTTGAAATATATGTTATTTCTTATTTTAAAAAATTATCAGTTTTGTTTCAAAAATATTAATTTTAATTTCAATAGAGATACCAATCGAGATACCAAATTTTAGAACATGTATTAGTGCTCTTTCTTTTTTAGTCAAAAAAAAAAAAAAAAATCTTCTTTTAAGGCTTGGGGTCGACCTTTTTCTATGCTTGAGTTTACAGATATGGAGAATGGACATAGGCATAATACAAGAACAAAATTATTAAAATATAGCTTAAATGTGAGATTCACTGATCAAATCAAATTAATTTTATTATATTTAACTTTTTTTCTTTTTATTCTATTGTTCTTGAGTAAATCTAATTCATATATCTATGAATTTTATTTCCCTATGTTTCGTGGTATATATATGTTCAAGCTTAAGTAGAAAGAGCAATAGCAGGCCCAAGCAAAATTAGTGGAATTTCCACCAAAAAAAAAGAAAAAAACAAAATTAGCGGAATCCATATAGAGTTACCCCTATCAGCAATAATAAGGAAGAAATACAAGCAGCCGCAAAATAAAATAAAATAAAAGAGTAATATATAAAAATATCACCAATTTTATTTAAAATAACAATGTTAGTACAAATTTTAAAAATAATAAATATAACACAAATTTTACCTAAAATAATAAATTTAACGCTAATTTTAAGAAGCGAAACAAATATATTTCTATAAACCTATCATCGAAACTGACAAATTTTATTCATATAACATCATTACGTATTATTTTCCCTAAAAAAAAATCATTATGTATTAGATTTATTATTTTATATAAAATTAGTGTTAAATTTATTATTTTTAAAATTAGTATTAGATTTATTATTTTTTAAAATTAATATTAAATTTATTATTTTAAATAAAATTAGTAGTATATTTATATATTAATCCGTGAAATAAAATAAAAGTCCTTCGAGATGGAAGCACAAGACAGAGCAGAGGATGAGGCAGAGGAGAAGGACAAAAAGGAGACTGACAAAAAAAAAAAAGAAAAAAGAAGACGGAAGGACAAGAAGGAAAACACGAAGAAGAAGACGAAGAATAATATGAAGAAAGGAAAAAAAAAAAAAAATGGCACCTGACTTAGCGTGGAAAGCAGCAGCGGGTGCAGCGGCTGCTGCGGTTTGGTCGAACAAGTGGAAGGGAACAGCGACGATGGCTGCTTGGTCGAGCAAAGATGGAGAGGACGACTATTAGGTTTTGAGGAATTGAGTTTAAAAAGTCTAGCTAAATAATCTGCGCAGCTGTTGTCTTCACGCATAACATGCCTTAGTTCTACCGTCCAATCCATACGCTGGAGATGCTCGTACTATGACAGCTAGAGGATGTGAGGATCACGTTAGTGTAGTTTTACCATTATATGCAAGTTTGCCTTACAAGTCGTAACTCGTCTCTTTCATATTAATCTCTCTATAAGTAGGCTTTGTCTGAAGTCTTTTCTCGAAATTTAAAAATAAAAAAAAGATCAGAAGTCATTTTAAAGACAAGAAACTTTACCAACACACGAAAAGCTGACACCCACATTTTATTTTGTTATAAGCACCAATACATATTATTTTAGGTGATATCTCGATCAAAATTAAAATTAATATTTTTAAAATAAAATTGATAATTTTTAAAATAAAAAAAAATATTTTAGTACAAGTTGGCACCCTAACATTTTTTCTTTTATTATTATTATTATTGACCCAACTATGCTGTTCAGTTATTTGCTTCTTACGGTAATGTTAATCTATAAAGGGACAAAAGTGTGGATATTCTACTTGCCTATAACATATTGTTTCAGTGATACATATAATATGACAGTAGCGCAGTTCATTTTAGGAGGAGGGAACCTTCTTTGGGTCGATCTGGATCTCTAGTCCCTTGTGAAAGTTTGGCATTGGCTCTCTCCGGTAAGAAAGGTCAGTGCTGCAGAGCTTCCATGCGAACTGGGTTACCAGGTGATGTATTGCAACCAAGGTTTCAATTCTTGCAAATTCATAACCTGGGCACATTCGTGGTCCTGCCCCAAATGGCACCCAAGTGTACGGTGGGGCCGATGTCTGCTTCTCTAGTCGACTTGGATCGAACTTTGTTGGATCAGGGAAATTGTTGGCATCCATGTGTGTCATGGTTGAAGAAGTAGCTACCTAGTACAAGTCAAAAATAATTTCGAGAAATACTAAAGTGTTGAAATTTTTAGTAATATTTTACATAAACGGTAACAACATATATAATGAATGTGGATCAGTTTTAATTTCTTCATAGGTTGACGCATGATAATTTCAATAAAAACAATACTGTGTATATTTAATTAATTCTTCTTTGAATTTTACAGTGTGAAAGTTTCGTATAATACAATATCGGTTTTACATGATAATTGCATTGTATATCATGCTAGTTATCCTTGACAATGTTGTATGACTTAATTATTAGGCCACGATTTAAGTTATGAATACTTGCTACGACAGTGGAAGCCAGTGGGAACGGCCTTTATACTCACTGCAAATTTCTTAGGCATGGTATCAGTCAATTTACTTCACCCACAGGACAATCTTGTGAATTTTTCCCTTTTTGGGGCCACATATCTAATTGTTAAGAGAGTCAACCTAATAGTAAGAGTTTAGACTTCCATTTATAAAAGTTTTTGTAAAAGTTTTGGATTTTAATCATACAAAGAAAAGAATGTGTAATTTATAAGAGGAAAGAACTACTCCTCTTGTATAGTTTATGATCTAATAAATCTTTTAATTAAAAAAATATATATATTACAATCATCTTAAATACTGAAAATTTTGAGTTCGAAACTAATTAATCAAAAGAAAGAAGATATTTATGAAGTGTTGAATTGTATTCAATTTGGCTGCCTACTTCTCAAATTTGAAATTTCAGAAGTCTAACATGTTGAAAATGTGGAAGAAACACAAGCAATTAATTTCTCACCTGCCAGCCTTTGGGAATACGGTATCCTTCGTACTCAAAATCCTGAACCACCCTTCTAAAGGTAAGGAAAGCAGGAGGATCCATCCTCAGAGTCTCCATAGCTACGCTCCATGTATATTTCATCTTCGCAAGATCATCCCATGTCAAAAGTTCGCCTGCGGCCTTATTCTTAGCTTTCTCCTCTTGTTCTGTAGTCACAAATAGCGATGACAATAAAAAAAAATAATGTCTACAATATATAGTTGATGTTCATAAAATTTAGGATTAATCTAAAAAAAAAAGAAAACCATGAACTTTTCAATCCTTTTCAAAGTTATCATGAACTTTTATTGTTTTTGGACTACAACACAAACTCTTTAATTGATTCCAAATTTACCATTCGTTGTACCATAAAAACAAATTTTATATCTATTTCTAAGATTTTAACCTTAAAACTCTCCAAAAATCATAAATTTTTTGTTTTTGAATTAAAAATGGAGATGTAAGGTTGAAATATTTGAAATAAATATCAAATGTGTTACTATGAAATAATGATACGATCCATTTGGAACAAATTGAAGAGTTCATAATATATTCCAAAAAAAAGAAAAAATTCATGATATGTTAGAAAAATCAAAAAGTTCATTTAACCGTAAAATCCAACTTAATTTTGAATAGAACAAGTCGGGACAAAATCGTGACCCTTTTTTCGTCTTGAACGACACTACATAAATGGTGGGATATCAATATTTTTAATCCTAAACCTTTAAATTTTTTTTACGTTTGAGTTCTAAATTTTTTGATTTCATATTATATCAGTCTTTTAAATTACAAAAAGTAATCAATCGATTAATAAATAAGTTTAACTTAATGAAAATCATTTAAAAAAGATTAAATACATGAATTAAATATTTTTTTCATTAACAAAATATGCACATTAAATATTTTTTAATCAATAAATATACGAATTAAATAAGTAATATGCATATTTTTTATAAAAAAGATATTTAATTCATATATTTAATTTTTTTAAAATAATTTTTTATAAAATTAAAATTATTTTTTAATAAATTGATCATTTTTAATAAACAGAGGGACTGATTTAATAAAAAATTAAAAAATTTAGGACTCAAATAAAATATCAAAAATTATTTAAAATTTAAATATAAAAATATTTAAAAAAATTAAAATTAAAAATATTGATATCCTATAAATGGTGGATTCAGTAGCCAAATTTCTAACCATAAAAGTCAGGAGGGTGGAGGAAGTATCATGCCCGGCTATCATGACGATCGTGACATTATCGACGATCTCCTTGTCCGACATTACCGTTTTTCTCAGGGCGCCATTAAGTTTTTAGATAAAATTTATCTGAATTTTTATTTGAATAGCAATAAGTAGTCATTTTTTTGCAATAATATTTATTTTATATTTTTATTTTATAAAATATTAAAATAATTGTAAAAAAATAAAATTTTATAGTAATTAGGTAAAAACTCGGAATTTTTGTCTGAAAATATAATTTTTTGCTTTTCTGAGAGCGGCACCAATTATACCGTCAGCTAATTGTGATGGACTGTGAGTCTGATTGGATGGACGTGAAAAACTAGACACGAAAAGGGACTGATTGGCGTGGCAAGATAGATCTCACATGTTTTTTGATTTGTTTTCCTTTTGAAATTTAAGAGTGTTTGAATTTTGAAATTGGGTGTAAAAGAAGGTTATGTCAAAAAAAAAAAGTAATTAGTGAAAAGATGTAAATATATATATATATATATATATATATATATATATAGGGATAAATATTTTTTTGTTCTAAACTTTTAGATTTTTTTACGTTTGAATTCTAAATTTTTTTGACATTTCATTTTAGTCCTAAATTTTTTGATTTTTTACCAAATCAGTCTCTATGTTTAATAAAAGTGATCAATCTATTAAAAATGATTTTAACTTTACAAAAAAATTATTTAAAAAAGATTAAATATATGAATTGAATATTTTTTCTATCAAAAATATGCATGTTACCTATTTAATTCGTATATTTGTTGAGTAAAAAAATATTTAATATGCATATTTTGTTCATAAAAAAATATTTAATTTATATATTTAACCTTTTTAAAATGATTTTTATTAAGTTAAACTCATTTATTAATGGATTGACTACTTTTTGTAACTTAAAGGACTGATGTAGTAAAAAATCAAAAGGTTTAGAACTCAAATGAAATGTCAAAAAGGTTTATAACTCAAACATAAAAAACCTAAAGGTTTAGGACTAAAAGAATACTTATCCCTATATATATATATATGTTTGTAGTTATTTGGATGAGTTAGAAAAGTAAAAGAAAGAAAATGGATGTAACCACAATTTTTTTACTTGATATTGTGAGAAAGTGATAAAAATGAAAATTAATATTCCGAAAATATCATTTATGTGCTTATTTTTCAATTAATGTTGTAAATACGTTTTTTAATTTTTTTCAAAAAAAAGAAAGAGACAATGTCAATAGTCGGCGTTGCCAAATTCAAAATTGGCAACGCCGACTCAAAGAAAAAGAAAAGATTCCTTTCGTATGTAATATTCACATGGGAAAGCAGTCCTATAAATAGGTCTCCGCCTCCCAGTTCAAAAGACATTCAGCAAATATATAATTACAAAAATACAAAGAATTTGAGAGAAAAAGAAAAATTTGAAAATCTCTCAAGAAAATTTTCTCTTTTCTTACATGTTTTACTCTCTAGTATACTCTTCAAATTCAAAATTGGCAACGCCGACCCAAAGAAAAAGAAAAGATTCCTTTTCTATGTAATATTCATATGGGAAAGGAGCCCTATAAATAGGCCTCCACCTCTCAGTTCAAAAGTCATTCAGTAAATCTGTAAACAGAAAAATACAGAGAATTTGAGAGAAAAAAAAATTTGAAAATCTCTCAAGAAAATTTCCTCTTTTCTTACGTGTTTTACTCTGCAGTATATTCTACTAACTCTTTTTTTAGAGATATCTTAGGTGTAAATCCCAAAAAATTTGTTTTTTTCCATTTCTAAGTTTATTTTTGGGTTTATATTCTCTGATTGCTCTAAATCTGAATTTATGAGAATATAGATCTAAAAATATCAAAATATTACAAATCAGGCTGAGATTAAATTTCATGCGGCCCTCAGCAAAGTCCAGGCAACTCATCTGATAATAAGTCCCTTCGACCCGCGGTGAATTCAAGTCAGATCGGTTTAGATCAGATCTCTGCAGTTCTTAAACATTCAGTCTACCCAGTTCAAGAAAAAGCTGTGGAATTTGCTGCTGTTAAGATCAAGCTCGTGCAATCCTTAACAGGAGTCACAAAGGAACACTAATCGGAGGAATCACGAAGGTCGATCCCACGTAAATTTTCTTTTATTTTAAATTTTTATTTGTAATTTATTTTTGTATTTTCGATTCTAATTATTTTAGACTCGAAATTTACGCCCGTTACAAATTTTTGGTACACTCGGTGGGACCTCTTCTCCTCTCATCTCTTATTCCTAAAAAAAATTTAAAAAAAAGCAAAAAAAAGTAGCAAAAAAAAAAGAAAAAAAGGCAAAAAAAGAGAAAAGAGCCCATAAAAGAAGAAAAAAAGAAAAAAGAAAAAAGAAAAAGAAAAAGAAAAAGAGGAAAAGAAAATATAGGAAAAAAGACAAAAAAAAAAGAAATTTTTAACAGGAATCCAGTTCATCAAATGACACTAAAAAAGAGTACAACTGCTGCCACAAAAAAAAAAGGCAACTGCTCCACTACCTGCATCAACTACTCTACCTTGGTAAGCAAGTCCAGAAATTTGCGAACGGACACAATTTCTTGCCATCCAAACCCGACAAAATATCGAAACGGATAGTCCACAGCTTGCACAACAACAGCATTTCTCCCCTGACTCTCTTACCAAATGGAGGAGTCGATCACCGACCCTGATCGAAGTCGAGGGCAATACGACGAATCCTGCTAAACAGAATCCAACTCATTTTGTAGAGATCCATACAAAGGAATCAGAAGAGCTCTCTCCCTAGTCTTTCGTAGAGCCTCATCTGTTGTCGTCACGATGACCAACACAACCAGCACAGAAGAAAGGATTTCAGAATTGGAGAACAAGATTTTGCAGTTAATCAGAGACATGGAGGAAAAAGATCAACATATCACCGCTCTGAAAGGAAAAGCACCGATCCAAGTTGATCCCAAAGTCCGCGATGAGCAACCATATCCACCCGGTTTCACTCCAGAAGTCGAACTAGCTGACGTCTTCACTGCAGAAAAGCAATCAGGTAGTTCAACACAGCTGCCACCCTCAAATTCTGTAGCTTCACTATCTGTTCAACAATTGCAGGAAATGATAGCTAATACAATCCGCCTACAACAAGTTATATCCTTCCAAGGATCACAGATGTACGTCAACCGTACACCAGACGGATCGAAAGTCTCAACATGCCTTTGGGCTACTAGCTGCCCAAATTTCAACAATTTGACGGACGAGTCGATCCCAAATAGCACATCGCCCACTTCGTTGAAAGTTGCAACAATGTAAGGACTTACGAAGATCTCTTGGTGAAGCAGTTTGTTCGTTTGCTTAGGGAGACCGCTTTCACCTGGTTCATAAATCTTGAACCAGAATCGATCGACAATTGGGAACAGCCACAATGAGAGTTCCTCAACAAATTTTTCAGCACTCGAAGGACGGTAAGTATGATGGAACTTACCAGCACCAAACAAATGAAAGAAGAGCCTGTTATCGAATACATCAACAGATGGTGTGCCCTCAGCTTGGACTGCAAAGATCGTCTGACGGAGACTTCTACCGTAGAGATGTGCATCGAGGGAATGGATTGAGAGCTGTTATACATCCTGCAGGGCATCAAACCCCGAACTTTCGAACAACTGGCGACCCACGCACATGATATGGAGATAAGCATCCAGACTTCCGGGGGTACAGTTCCCATCCAGTTCGACCAGTAAGGAGGCAGAAGGGAGAATAAGAAACCCAATAGTTCAGGAAAAGGAAAAGAAGTGATGTCTATTGAAGCCGCACCAGTAAAAGTGGGAGCCAAATCTAAGGTAAATCCTCCGACTCAAATAACTCAACCAAAACAACAGGGAAGGCGGAATGTGACATTACGAGAGTTGTAGTAAAAGCAGTATCCATTTCCCGACTCAGATGTCCCAAACATTCTTGATCAACTCTTGGAGGCGAAACTGATCGAACTCCCAAAATGTAAGCGACCAAATGAAAAGGATCGAGTGAACGATCCAAGATTTTACAAATATCACCGCATAGTAAGTCATCCAATAGAGAAATGTTTTGTCCTAAAGGAGTTAATCATAATGCTCAAGAGCTAGAATAAAATCATTTTGGATCAAGAAGGCGTAACCCCAGCAAATCAGACCACCATCACTTCAAATCTATCAGAAGAGGTGACACACCATAAGGAGGAACTGCTTAATGACAAAAAGTTGACAATGAAAAAGGTATATGAAGCTCTTTAAACTCTTTTCGCTAACCCTCAACTGTTTGCAACTTTGCAATCAACAGAAGTATGGCAGATTCAAGTCAGCAACACTCTCCATACCTCAGCTGGATCTCTTCCATCGAGTAATTCCAGCTCGATGGAGCATCAGACGGCCCAAAATCAAGTTGGATGTTACTCTGCTATCTCATTTTCAGATGAGGATCTCCTGTTGGGGTCCAAACCCCACAATTGGTCGCTGTATGTATCAGGCTGTGCGAGAGAACAGAAGGTCCGACGTGTTCTTATCGATGATGGCTCGGCAGTCAATATTATCCCAAAATCCACCGTAAAGGAGCTCAGCATCGACATCGATGAGTTATCAGACAGCCGCTTGATGATTCATGGCTTTAATCAAGGAGGACAAAAAGTAATTTGGATGATTCGCTTGGAGCTAACTAATAGTAATCTCACTTCTAGCACTCTATTTCATATGATCGATGCACGTACCACGCATAAGATGTTTCTAGGACGACCATGGATTCATGAAAATGGAGTTATGCTCTCAAGCCTGCATTAGTGCTTTAAGTACTACAATGGTGGCGTTCAAAAGGTCAATGCTGACTTAAAGCCGTTTGATGACACTGAATTATATTTGGCGGATGCAGTCTTCGACACCGACAGAGACAATCCGAAGATCATTCCATCAAAAGCTACTTGGACTGGGGGCATGCACAAAAAGGGAAAAGTTGTCGAAGACCCTGCCAATGCTCAACCTCAGGCTCCGACAAAAGAAAAGTTGCCACAGCTTGCTGAACTTCGTCCGAAGGATGTTGCATTTTCAAGCTCCACTCCAGTCCTACGCTATGTGCCGAAGTTACAACGCCCAGAAGGTCAACCCCCTTTCTCTTATTGTGTTGATCCTAAATAGGAGTAAGGACACAGCCAACCCAAGACAAAAGAACTGCACAACTTAAAGGAGACTTACACTCTGCCGATACCAAAGATTGAGCCGATTTTTTCCTCAAAACTATTAAAAGGCTTCGTCAAACCACACACGGGGTCAGTCGAAGGCGGCTCACTTTCAGAAATAAGAACACACAAAGGATCTGATCCTCTTGACTAAGGCGGGCTATAACTTCTCAAACCCGAGCACAATAGGTACACTGCCATCGACAAGTGATGCCATTGCTCAATCTTCAACGTCCCAACCTGGCTTAGGCTATCAGGAGAAGTCACATGTGCGAATCACGCTAAAGAGCCGAAGCCGAGTAGCTGATGCACGTGCCATCACCACCACCACCAAACAAGACAAGCATATCCAGTCAAACAAAGAAGATGGAGTTAGGGGCTCTACATTTCATGTCACAATTAGTGAGAAGGTTGATTCCGGCTCATCAGACGGCGGAAGATCCCCGACCTACATTTGTAAGTGCTTTACTTACTGCAGAAGAAGAATAAGAATATGTTTAGGTATTAAGTCAATGCAAGGACATGTTTGCATGGAGTTACAAAGAAATGTCTGGACTTGACCCGAAGATTGCAGCGCATCGTCTAGGAGTAAAGAAGGGTGTTCGTTTTGTCAAGCAGCCACAATGACGGTTCCGCCTGAAACTCATTCCACAAATCGAGGAGGAGGTTAACAAGCTGATCAATGCTGGCTTCATCCGAGAGGTCACCTACCCAACGTGGATTGACAACATAGTCCCGGTAAGAAAGAAGAATGGACAGTTGAGGGTATATGTTGATTTTCGAGATCTTAACAGGACCTGTCTGAAAGATGACTTTCCGTTGCCCATCACGGAGATCATAGTTGATGCAACAACGAGTCACGAAGCATTGTCCTTCTGCTACAAAGTTATGCCATTCGGATTAAAAAAAGCTAGCGCCACTTATCAGCGTGTCATACAAAAAATTTTTGATGACATGCTGTATAAGATAGTAGAATGTTATGTTGATGTCTTAATAGTAAAGACTAAGAAGCGCAAAGACCATCTTGAGGATCTCAAAACAGTGTTTGAAAGATTTCGCAAACATCAACTCAAAACGAATCCTCTCAAGTGTGCATTCGGTGTCTCATCAGGCAAGTTTCTTGGGTTCCTGGTGCGCCATCGTGGAATCGAAGTTGATCAGTCAAAGGTTGAGGCAATTCAAAAACGAGCATGGAAAGGAAGTTGCCCTGTATTACTTGAGTAGAACACTAAACGGTCTGGAGCTGAGTTATTCGTCCATTGAAAAGACATGTCTAGCACTGTTCTTTGCCATTGACAAGCTGAGGCACTACATGCAGGCTCACACGGTACGTCTCATTGCCAGAGCTGATCTTGTCAAATATATCTTATCTAGACCAATCTTGTCAGGACGACTTGCCAAGTGGGCAGTAATCCTACAAAGTTACGACATTATCTACATGCCTCAAAAAGCAGTCAAAGGACAAGCTCTAGCAGACTTCCTTGCAGATCACCCTATTCCGTCTGATTGGGAGTTCACAGATGATCTTCCAGATGAAGAGGTCTTTTACATTGAAACACTGCCACCATGGACGATGTTCTTTGATGGTGCAGCAAGGCGTGATGGTGCTGGTGCCGGCATAGTGTTTGTCACTCCTCAACGACAAATACTACCATATGTTATCATTCTCGGTGAGTTATGTTCAAATAATGTTGCTGAATACCAGGCTTTGATCATTGGTCTTCAAATGGCTGTCGATATGAAGATTCCAACTATAGAAGTCCATAGAGATTCCCAGCTCGTCATCAACCAACTTACAGGGCTGTATGATGTGAAGAAAGAGGATCTTGCGCCTTACCATCAACGTGCTCGACAGCTAATGGATGAATTTAAAAGCATCAGCTTGGAGCATGTGCCTCGACGAGAAAACACTCAGGCAGACGCGTTGGCTAACTTGGCCACCTCTCTTGCAAAGTTAGAAATCCAGGCTACAATTGTTGCTGTATGCCAGAAATGGATAGTGCCACAGAAGGATGATGAAGAAACTACAGCAGCCAATGCTGTATCTGTACGTCTCGCGGAGAACGAGGATTGGCGCCAACCAATCATTGACTACCTACAGCACGGGAAACTGCCCGAAGATCGTCGTCATAAGACAGAAATTCAACGATGAGCTCCCCGCTTCATCTATCTCAAGGATGCTCTGTATCGAAGATCTTTTGATGGAGTTTTGCTTCGCTGTCTAGACAATGAAGAGGCAAAACAAGCTCTCACGGAAGCACATTCTAGTGTTTGTGGCGGACATCAATCAGGGCCTAAGTTGCACTTTCAGCTCAGAAGGATGGGATACTACTGGCCAACTATGGTACGTGATTCAATTGAGTTTGCTAAAACTTGTCAAGCTTGTCAATTTCATGCCAATTACATACATCAACCACCGAAGCCACTGCATCCAACTGTCTTATCCTGGCCCTTTGAAGCTTGGGGTCTTGATTTAGTGGGGCCCTTACCAAAGTCATCCCTGGGTCACCTTTACATCCTCGCAGCAACCGACTACTTCTCAAAATGGGCTGAAGCCATTCCAATTAGAGAGGTAAAGAAGGAGCATGTTGCCAATTTCATCCGGACTCAGCTGATCTATCGCTATGGAGTCCCTCGATTCATCATCACTAATAATGGTAAGCAGTTCTACAACAGCTTAATCGACAAGCTCTGCGAGAAGTTCAAGTTCAAGCAGTACAAGTCATTCATGTACAATGCCCCGGCAAATGGCTTGGCTGAAGCATTCAACAAGACCTTATGCAACCTGTTGCAGAAGGTAGTCTCTAAATCCAAAAGAGATTGGCATGACAGAATTTCGGAGGCATTATGGGCGTATCGTACAACTTATCAGACTCCAACAGGCGACGCCATACTTACTTGTCTACGGTGTCGAAGCAATACTACCGTTGGAAACACAGATTCCATCTCTGCGCATGGCTGTTCTGGAAGGACTCACACAGGAGGAAAATGCTCGCCTACGTCTGGATGAGTTAGAAGCCCTTGATGAAAGGAGACTTGAGGCACAACAGCAACTTGAGTGCTACCAAGCTCGGCTCACCAACACATTCAACCGCAGGGTCCGCCCTCGATCTTTTCAATTCGGAGACCTTGTTCTTACAGTGCGACGACCCACCAACATGAAGCATCGGCCTGGTGACAAGCTTACTTCCAAATGGGACGAGCCATACTTAGTGCAGGAGGCCTACACTCACAACGCTTACATACCGTCAGATCAAGAAGGCGTCCGAATCGGCCCGATCAATGGTAAATTTCTGAAACAATATTATGTGTAAATATGTTTAAAAAAAATCAAAAAAATAGAAAAAAGAAAAAAAATATTAAAAAAAAAAAGTTGCGAAGTCCCGATTTGAAAGACCAAGCGAAAATCCAAACCCAAACACTTGAGCCCAATTCAGAGTCCAACACAAAAGCCTGAAAACCAAATCCAAAAATCCAAGTCTAGAAGTCCAAACACTCGACCCAAATTCAAAAATCCAAGTCTAAAAGCTCAAACACAAAACCCAAAAATTTCAAGTCCCAGACACAGTCCAGAACTCAAGTTCAAAATCCAATCCTACTCCTGGCCCGCATGAGTATAAACTGTGAACGGCCCAAAAATATAAAAGCGACGGAGGGTTTGAGTCTGAAACTCAGCATCAGTCTCAACCGATTTTCACCTTTGCTCCTCTGCCACAAGAAAGATGGAACCAGTTGCAAAACCTCAAGACAAGGGAGAAGAAAAGTCACCCCGCACAAGATGGCAACCAACCATGGCACAATTGCAAATTTTGGAGGAAGTCATCCACAATAATGGAGGTATTATTCCTAATGCATCTCAAATTTACCAACTTGTCTCACGATTGCGCCCGCTCGGGGCAATCGAAGGAAAAAATGTGTTTTATTGGTTCCAGAATCGGAGAAGCAGGAAGAAACCAGCACTGAGAACTGCTTTTTTCAAAGAACAGTCTGTCGTTCCGATAATAGATCCCACCGGTACAGCTTCGCCCTCAAATGAAGCAGGTCCGAGTTCTTCCATTGCAATGGTCTCTCCACGGTATGTTCATCAAAGCCGTAGCCCATGGGAGCATGCATGCTGGTCCTGGTAGTCTTACAGAGTCAGCCAAGGGTTCATCCCTCCTAGATACTTAAGTCTATGAGGAATTTTTCTAGCAGAAAGGAGTTATTCCGGCGAAATTTTGCCTCTCTTTCCAGAATATTCCGGCAGCATCAACCAGCTGGAAAGCGACGTCGACGTCAACATCATCGGCCCACCAGACGAGGTCGAGCTTGACTTGGAGTTGCACCTCGGGCCCCGCTAGGACGGCCGACAAGATAAGGTGCAACGACTTTGGCAGCACACGGTAACGACTTCTGCAGCACACGGCAACGACTTCTGCAACACACGGTAACGACTTTCGTGACACGCGTCAGCCGCTGCCTCTTTTGTCTCTTATGCAGGAAAGGGACGTGGATGTCTCTACTCGATTCTGCGTACCTTCTTTTTGACTTTTCAAAAAAAAAAAAATCTTTATCATATGTATATATATATCTTGCATTCCCGAGTTGTAATACTCACCCCTCAGCTCTTCTTTCTCAAAAGAAAATGGCTAGTCTCTGCACTTGTCTCAGGAAGTTCTTCGATTAAGAAGTTGGAGGCGCACGAACTAAGAAAAGAAGGAGTAGTCTTCCTCGAGGGATCCCTAAAAGCCCTCGAAACTCAGTCTCCAACGCCATCGGTGTCATGGAGTTCCAACTACTCTCCTTAGTTCACATCTACCACAGAGGGATGAGACGCTGCAATCATCCTAATCTTCCTTTGGATGCGGCGATGTACGGGGAAGTTCTAACTACTCTCCTTACGTCGGGGCAGACTTGGGAATCATCACTACAGTCAGTCTCTCTGTGTGCCGGTTTTGAAGTTCCAAAGTGCTGGGCCTTCCTCTTGGGGAGGTTCAAGTTCTTTGCCTACCGGATCATCCTCACCAGAGTTTTGGAACTTCAAAGAACCTTTGTCAGCCTTTGCGAGCTATGGAAGCTCGAATGCACCTGGAGCCAAGGCTTCAATTTCTATATTGGCTGGGCTGCTAACTTTCTCAAGATCGTATCGGATTCCTATTGCGATCCAACAACAGCAGACATATTCAAAGATAGAAGACTCCAAGATTCAATGTTCATCAGGACGTTTCCAAATTTCAAACTGGACTTCAATACTCGGTTCGAATCATCTCTATAAAAATCTTCCTTACCGACCCTTGAAGTAGGGCATTTGTAAACAAATAAATAAATAAATAAGAAAATATAATAGTGGTTGGCAGCCGCCAACCTTGAAGTCAAGGTTGGCAGCTGCCAACCTTTAATGCTGCCAACCTTTAATGCCACCAACCAAATGGTTGGTGGCAGGCAGGTGGGGGAGGCCTATAAATTGGCCTCCCCAATTGAAAGAAAAGAAGAGCAGCGAAAAGCGCAGAAAGAAGCGCAGCGAAAAAAAAAAAAGAAAGCAGGCAAAAAAAAAAAAAGAGAGAGATAGCAAAAAAAAAATTGTGTACTCTGTGATATATTTTTAACTCTTTTGAGAAAGATATCTCATGTGCAAAGTAAAAAAAAATTACTATTTCCGTTTCTAAAGTTATTTTAGATTTATATTCTCCGATCGTTTCAAATCTGGATCTGTGAGAATATAGATCTAAAAAATATCAAAATATTACAAATCCTGCTGGGATTAAACCTCATACGGCCCTCAGCAAAATTCAGGCAGTTCATCTGAGAACAAGTCCCTTCGACCCTCGGTGAAATTAAGCCAGATCGGTTCAGATCAAATCTCTACGGTTCCTAAACGTAACTCAAACGTCTAAATCAGATCCAGTTTCAGTCTACCCAGTTCAAGAAAAAGCTGTGGAAATTATTTCTGTCAAGATCAAACTCGTGCAGCCCTTGACGAAGTCGAAAAAGGAACACTAATCGAAGGATCTACGGAGATCGACCCCACGTAAATTTTTTTTTATTTTACAATTTTTATTTGTAATTTATTTTTGTATTTTCGAATTTAATTCTTGTAGACTCGAAATTTACGCTTTACAAGTTTATCTTTTTTTAGTTTTTCATGAATTAAATCATCTAAGAAATTTATATCACTTTATTGTTATTTTGAAGTTATCTAACTAAAATTATCAAATATTTTCCTTTTTTTTTTTTAATTATCTCTGGTCATGAAGTATTAATCAAAGATTTGAAGAGCTAGGAAGAACTTTAGAACTTTTCTTTTGTTTTTTTTTTCGATTTGGGTGTGAATAATTTGTGATTGTTGCTATCATTTCTTGAACTCGTGATCTTAAAAAGCATCATGAATATATTGCTATCAAGGCAACAAGAGGTTGGTAACTTTAGAAATTTTTATTGAACATGAATTAAAAATATTATTTCCAAAGCAACACGAACACAACTTTTTTACTTTCATGCAATGCAGGCTTCGCTACAGTGTAACTTTGATTTGAAGTAAATATCAAGCAAATCAGGTCTACCACGTAGCAGTTGGGGAATGAAAAGCACGACAAGCAATCGAGTTCTATATGCGCGGAAAGCATATACATATATATATATATATATATATATATATATATATATATATATATATACATCCAATAGTTAGAAAATGAGAAAAAAATCATTAAAATTCGAATATAGGTCTAATAAATGTTAATATAATATCTTAATTAGTTATACTAAACAAACAAAAGTTGACTCCAATTTTGGGTTAACTAGAAACTGAATTAGAACCAATCTTGAAAAAATTTGATTGGGAACTAACTCACGTATTATAGTTTAGTTTAAAACTCTAACCAAGGAGATTTCTCTCTGGTCACTTTTGGAGTTTCTTTCCGATCAACTAGGCCGATCGGGCAAGACTGGACTGAAACTTTGAACTACGGATCAGTAATTAGAAAACATACGAATTGCCATTCAGACCTACTGTCCGAAAAAAGAAAAAAAAAAAAAAGGCAGCACGATCATAACAAGAAGAAATGAATTGC
Source organism: Carallia pectinifolia (assembly GCA_037832335.1). NCBI lineage: Eukaryota > Viridiplantae > Streptophyta > Magnoliopsida > Malpighiales > Rhizophoraceae > Carallia > Carallia pectinifolia. The sequence goes on from CM075454.1 coordinate 9,853,415, forward strand.
ACCCCAATAATATTATTTGGGGAGTTTTTTTTTTTTTTGATAAACCAGTACGAATTGATTTTATTAAAAAATAAATATAAAGATAAACAGTACAATTATTTGGGGAGTTGCGGATAGATGCTATTGGTGATATATACAGTTGACTTTTGAGTTATTTGCTATTTTTTTTTTAATATAATTATAAGATGCATGCTAAGAATGTTGATCATTACATACATATGCAAATAGAGACTGGAGGTGACATCCTTATTTAACTATCTCAATAAAATATACCTGCTGTCCGAGCATTGGTGCCAGTGAAACTATGTGAAATTCTAACACAAGTGAACATAACAATTACCGAATGTGAAATACAAACACGGTGGACAAATTCAACTAAACTTTTGGCTTGCTTCCCACGAAGACTAAAACAATCTTGGGATACATGGGTTGAAAAATTGGACATCAATTCATGGTCATCACCAACTTTCTGTACGGAACCAGTGATAACATGACATGAGTTTTCTAATTACTTTGCAAAGAATTCGGCTTGGCTACTGTTGTATGGTGGAAGTTCATTACGATGCCCACGTTCGTCCTCACTCGAGAAAATAATATGTTCATATCGCTCTGAAAGCGTCCCGAGTTCATGCATTTACGTGGCCATTTCAACACCACGATTTTTGCATATACATAACTGTAGTTTCAATGACTTTAAAATTTCGATATACTTGGCTGGTCTAATTCACTAAGAACAATGACAATGACTTAATAAGTTCTTTTTTTTTTGGCATATTCAAAGCTAATTGAGTTCTCAACGATTTTTTCAACCGTTTGAAACACTAAAGTATACTTAGGGTGTGTTTCTTTACCGTAAAATATTTCACAGAAAAAATTTTTTCTCATTTTTCTGTGTTTATTTCACGTAAAATATTTTATAATAAAAAATTTTGAAAAATTTGGAGGTTTTAGGGAAAATAATTTCTCTTTTTTCTGATTTGAAGTTATTTTTCAAAAAAAACACAAAGTGTATTTTAAATAAGTGATAAAAAAAAATCATTATTTTTACTGTAAATATTTTCTTCTGCAAATATTTTACAAAAGTAAATTATTTTATAGCAAATAAATAGACCCTTAAGGCTAATTTTCATTTTTTTTTTTTAAAAAGTGTCATTTTAACATAGGCTTTGTTGTAATGGAGCCTTAGCATGGAATGATTTTTAGGTAGATAAGCTATACAAAGTGGCTATAAATTTTTTTAAAAAAAATGTTTTAACGTATTAATTCAAAAAATGATACTAGCTAGTCCTTGTGGCTATTATGCTGAGAATTAATTGAGTGTTGTGGTCCACTTTTGCATGGCTACCAAGTCTGATTTTTTATCAGAGGTTTATTGAGTTTTTGGTTGGGATAGTGGCTCCTATCTTTGTATGGATATTGATCAACTTGTGGCCATTATTTTTGATACTAGCTTTTGCCAGCCGCCCTTTCCACTGCATTCTACCCATTTTTGGGGAAAATGCCTTTTGGTGGGGCCAAGGATGGCCCCATCCCATTTTTTCCTTCTCCTTTCCTTTCTAAACACAAGCAATGTAATCAACCCACCCTAATTCTATTTTCTCTGTATGAATTCTCTCCTCCCAAACACACTCTTAAGATTATTCTGCTTGTTTGTTCTCTGTTATGACACATTTTTGTACTGGGAATAAAGAAGAATAGGGAGGAAGTGTGTTATTTGATATGTGGTGATTGGTTATACAAATGAGACTCTTGTTTTGGCTGTTATGCTTTTGATATATTAATTTAAGGTTGCTCTGTTAAAAAAAAAAAAAAAAGAAACCATTAATTCATAGTTATCACCGACTATTCTGTAGGCAGCAATGATAACATGACATGAGTTTTCTATTTACTTTGCAAAGAATTCGGTTTGGCTACCGTTGTGTGATGGAAGTTCATTACTATTTACTATGCCAACGTTCTTCCTTACTTGAGAACGAAATAAACAAAAAAACAGAATCAAATTAAAATTTTTTTTTTTATGGATATCAGAAAGGGCCATATTGGTAATTTAGTAAAAAGGTGTCAAAAAGCCCTTCTTTCTCCACTTTTCTGGGCAATTTCATGAGAAGTAGTTGCATTACAAAAATTTTTGGAGAAATTTTCCTCCGGACATATAATGGTGCTCAAAATTTCCTCCAGATATGTAATGGTGTCAAAAAAAAAAAAAATCAGAAGTCATTTTAAAAACAAGAAATTTTACCAACACAAGAAAGCTGACACCAACATTTTATTATCATTGACTCAACTATGCTGTTAAGTTATTTGCCTCTTACAGTACTGTTAATCTACAAGGGGACAAAAGCGTGGATGTTCTACTTCTCTATAATATATTGTTTCAATGATGGTAGTTCAGTTCATTTTAGGAGGAGGGAACCTTCTTTGGGTCAATTTGGATCTCTAGACCCTTACGAAAGTTTGGCATTGGCTCTCTCCAGTAAGAAAGGTCAGTGCTGCAGAGCTTCCATGTGAAATGTGTCACCAGGTGATGTATTGCAACCAAGGTTTCAATTCTTGCAAATTCATAACCTGGGCATATTCGTGGTCCTGCCCCAAATGGCACCAAAGTGTACGGTGGGGCCGATGTCTGCTTCTCTAGTCGACTTGGATCGAACTTTGTTGGATGAGGGAAATAGTTGGCATCCATGTGCGTCAAGGTTGAACAAGTAGCTACCTGGAACAAGTCAAAAACAATTTCGAGAAACACTAGGATTAATATAAAGTGTTGAAATTTTTTAATAATACTTTACATATATGGTAACAACATATATAATGAACGTGGGTCAGTTTTAATTTCTTCATAGGTTGACATATGATAATTTCAATAAAAACAAGACTGTGTACATCTAATTAATTCTTCTTTAAAATTCACAGTGTGAGAGTTTTGTATAATAAAATGTCGTTTTTACATGATAATTGCATTGTATATCACGCCAGTTATCCTTAACAATGTTATACGATTTAATTATTAGGCGATGATTTAAGTTATGAATACTTGCTACAAAAGTGGAAGCCAGTGGGAACGGCCTTTATACTTACTACAAATATCTTAGGCATGGTATCAGGCAATTTACTTCACGCACAGGACAATCTTATTAATTTTTCCTTTTTTGCGGCCATATATCTGATTGTTACTAGAGCCAGCCCATAGTAAAAGTTTAGATTTCTATTGCAAAAGTTTTGGGTTTTAATTCTACAAAAAGATGGCGTGTAATTTATAGAAAAAAAGAGTTACTTTTATTATGTAACTTATGATTTAATAAGTTTTTTAATAGAAAAAAAAATGATACTAGAATTTTTTTGAATACTGAAAATTTTGAGTTCGAATTTCAGTTAGAAGTAATTAATCAAAAGAAAGAAGATATTTATGTAGTGTTAAATGGTATTCAATTTCGCTGCCTACTTTTCAAATTTGAAATTTCAAAAGTATAATATGTTGAAAATGTGTAAGAAAGACAATCAATTTAATTTCTCACCTGCCAGCCTTTGGGAATATGGTATCCTTCGTACTCAAAATCCTGAACGACCCTTCTAAAGGCAAGGAAAGCAGGAGGATAAAACCTCAGAGTCTCCATAGCCACGCTCCACGTATATTTCATCTTCGCAAGATCATCCCATGTCAAAAGTTCGTCGGGGGCCTTATTCTTAGCTATCTCCTCTTGTTCTGTATTCACAAATAGCGATGGCAACGAAAAAAAATAATGTCTACAATATATAGTTGATGTTCATAAAATTTAGGGTTAATATCAAAAAAAAAAAAAAAACCGTGAACTTTTCGGTCTTTTTTAAAGTTATCATGAACTTTTATTGTTTTTGGACTACAACACGAACTCTTTGATTGATTTCAAATCTATCATTTCGTCGTTCCATTATAACAAATTTTGTATCTATTTTTAAGATTTTAACCTTAAATCTTTCCAAAAAATCATAAACTTTTAAGTTTTGAATTAGAAATGGAGATGTCTGGTTGAAATGTTCGAAATGAAATGAAATATGTTACTATGAAATGATGACATGATAGATTTAGGACTAACTGAAGAGTTTGTGATATATTCTAAAAAAAAAAATAAAAGTTCATGATATATTAGAAATATCAAAAAGTTCATTTAACCCTAAAATCTAACTTAATTTTGAATAGAACAAGTCATGTTACAAAATCGTGACCCTTTTTTCGTACCTTGAACGACACCCGCATAAATGGTAGGTTCAGTGGCCAAAATTCTAACCATAAAAGTCAGAAGGGTGGAGGAAGTATCATGTCCGGCTATCATGACGATCGTGACATTATCGACGATCTCCTCATCGGATAATAAGGGCGAATTATCCTCGTTTCGGAGACTAAGCAGGCTAGTGATTAAGTCCTTCTGAGGAAAAGCATTGTGCTGCTCCAGAGCTGCCCTTTTCTCACTTATAAGATCCAATATCATGCTTCTACTTTTTGCCCTTGCTTTGAGACTGCGATTGAATCGGGTGAAAGGCAAGTTGATTGGTATTGCTATGACCCCGTCCAAAAGTTTGTAGAAAAGTTCAGCCAGTTTCTCTCTTTTTGCTCCTTGTTCGATTCCAACGATAAGTGAGCACAAAATGTTGAAGGTAAGAACCTTCATGAATGGTAACACCTACATAAAAAATATATATATATATTCTTAATATATATATCGTGAGACAAAATAAATTCACTTCGTCCAAATATAAAGCCATTATAAAAAAATCCTTCCACTTGATTCAAACACATAATCTCTAAATTAGATGTTTACAAATTCTCAATCATTGGGATATCTCTTGTAAATTTTTTTAGGCTGGGAAGTAGCACGAGATAACACTTACAATTATAAATATAACCTCAAATTCTAAAATACAGTATTGTTAAAAAATCTTAAATCGTGAAATTGGAGAATCCGCTTTCAGGCAAACAATGACACTTAAAAAAAAGGAAGGGTTCCATTAGGAGGACAGAGGCTAAAAGACGGAAGATTTGTCAATAATGTAATAATTATAAATATTTGTGAAACAAAATTAATAAAATATGGTATAAGAAAATATAACATTATTTTTTGTTGCACAAAAAATCAATACTGTTACACAAATATGTTTTATCGTTGCATTATTGACATTTTATTGTCTACCTCTTTATATCCTCCAATGCTTTTCCAAAAAGGAAAAACACAAAACAGAGATGACGTACCGAAACCTTTTGGTTGCCAAGCCAATGCAATCCGAAATGCTTTCTAGCCTCTTCATCCATCTTTCCCACATATTGCTTCAACACTTCGGGTTTTAAGAAAGATGTTAGTGCTCCCCTCACACGCTTGTGCTCATGACCAATCAACTCCAAGATATTCCTTTCTCCCAAAATCCTTCTAATTGTTGTCGGCTGCTGGTTCGAAAGTAATTTGGTATCACTGGTGTAGAAAAACTTATTTGCAGCCTGCCCTTGAATGAACACTGTATTGTATCCAACAATATTCAGTTTTGAGACAGGCCCATATTTTTTTATTCTGCTTTTGAGCCATTCTTCTGCAGTGTTCATGCGCATGACACTCTGGAGAGTGAGTGTTTGGCCTATAATGGGTAACCCTAAAGACCCTGGTGGCAGCTTTTTGGGATTGTTCTTATTTCTCTTCAAGACAAGCAGGAGGAATGGTACGAGGAAAAGAAGGATCAGAAAGGAGAAATAAATTGGGGGAGCCATAAGTGCTGTGGATGGAGGGGCCAGTTTCTTAGATATTTGTATTAAGGCATGAGTTATGTGGACACTGCCTGATAAGCATTTATAGGGGCCGGGTTGCTAAGTTACCGTGTAGGTGGGGATTTAAAAAATATTATTTTGAGGGAAATATTTGGTAGAGTTCTTTAATTATGATTAAAATATAATTAAAGTAATATAGATAATTCAATTATTAAATTTAAAAAAAATAAATAAATCGTTAATTACTGTTAAATAAATTGTGTAGTCATTTTAATACCGCCTAAGATACATGTAGTTAAGAGTTTTTTTTTTTTTTTTTGTTTAATTGCAGTGATGAGGTATTAGTTTTCTTTAAAGTGAGATCACGATTACAAGATATATATTCAATGAAGGTAACAGTTTTAAGTATTTTCGGTCGATGTATTGTAAAACTTGAGTATTGATAGAGTTATTTGGAGAATAATACACGTCATAAATTTTTCGTTCTTTTTTTTACGGTAAAAAAATTTCATTGCTAATATATTCGTTATATCGAATATGTGAGTCGAGATGGGGATCATTGTTGCTTTATTAGTACAACTAACCTTTATGAAGAAAATCTATCATTCGAGTATTATTGAGTCTAAATAAGTCTTTTTCAGACTAATCACAATATTTATAAATTTTGAATTTACGACACGCAGCTTACTGAAAATTTTTAGAGAGTTAAGGGAGGGCATTGCTTCTGAGCGAAATTACAAAAACTCCAACATAGGTCTAAAAAGAGAGAAATATATCGAAATACTAATCAGACAATCACTTTAAATGTGTTATGTATTTTTTTTATTAATCAAATAGTTGTTTTCATAAATTAAAAAATGATCATACCTAAACGTTGCTCAAAAAAAAAATCATACTTAATCCAAGATGTAAAACAAATAGTTGACTGAGTTCCAAAGAATCTTCAACGACTAATGTATGCTTTTTAAGGTCAATTTTTAACGTAAGACTTTTCCGATGATATAAATGATGGGACGTCATCGCTTTTCTGAGCGGCACCAATTATACCGCGCCCTAATTTTGATGGACTCTGAGTTTGACTGGATCGACGAGAAGAAGGAAAATCTTATATTTTTGGATAAAATAGTATTTGAAACGTTATTTAAATGTAATTAAGTAGATTTAATATATAACTAGTTAGATTTTATGTGTAAAAAAATAAAAATGATTTTTTTTCTTTTTTTTTGTTGCACTTAAAATTCAAACAGTTGTAAATTACATACAATCAATTGCACTTAAGCAGTGTTTTAAGTATTTTTTTTGTCTGAAAATGTAACAGTGCTCTAAGAAGAAATAGACAGAAAACTGATGGGTTGGCGCGGCAACATGGATCTCACATGTTTTTTTTTTTTTTTTTTCCTTTTGAAATTTATGGGTGTTTGAATTTTGAAATAAGATGTAAAAGAAAGGATGTCAAAAAAAGTAATGAGAAAAAAATATGAAAAAAGAAAATTATGTTTCTATACGTTTATTTGGATGAGTTAGAAAAAGAAAAGAAAGAAAATGGATGGAACTATAATTTGTTTACTTCAAATTGTGAGAAAGTAATAAAAAAGAAAATTAATATTTAAAAAATAACATTTATGTCCTTTTTTTTAATTAATGTACTTATCAAGGGTGATACTATGTGATTTTATTTAAATAATTTTAAAATAGTTATATAGTCTCATCAACGATATCTGATAATTTATCTTTTTTTTTTAATGCAATCATCTAATAATCTACATAATTTTGAAACTATGTAAAAGAAGCTATTAAGTTTTTTCTTTTTTTTTTTTTTTGTGAATATAAGAAAGGGCTCTGTTGGTAATTAAATAAAAAATCACATCAAAAAACCCTCCTTCTTACCACTTTTCTTGGCAATTGCATAGGATAATGAACACTAACATGAAAAAGAAAAGTTGTTGCATTGGGTGTGCATTTTATTCCACACAAAGTTTCCGAGAAAATTCCATTTTCTCATTACTCTTCTTTCTCTTGCAATCTTTCACACACTTGCGAACAAAAACAGCTGTAAGTTTTTGGTTAAAATTTAATAGATGTGAAACGACACTATTATTGACCTGCTAGATGTTAAACAAGACTGATATATGCAATGAGTCGTCAAGTGTATTTTGCAATGATTTGTTATATATTTCATATGTGTTATTGCAAATTTAATCAGTTTTATTGCATATCTAATCATTGTTTTTGTAAATTTTGAATTTCAAAAACAAAAAAAATAAAAAATAAAAACCATGTGAGACTCACCGAATACCTATTCAGGCCGTCTCTAACCCGTCAATTTCTCACTCGCCATGTTGTTTTTTCGCCTTGGACTATATGATGCTACGCCAACACTTTTTTAATGACTAATACTAAATAGTTTCAAATAAATTGCAATAAATTATAATACAATTTTATTCAACGATATCTGATAGTTTATCTCTTTTTAGTTTTTTTTTTTTACAAATTTAATTACTCAATAGTTTATATCATTTTATTACTACTTTAAAATTATCTCAATAAAGCCAACAAAATTTTTCCTTTTTAAATTATCTTTGGTGATGAAGTATTAATCAAAGATTAGAAGCGTTTGGAAGAACTTTAGATTTTTCTTTTTTTTTTTTTTTATTTGAGTGTGAGTAGTTTGTAATTGTTGCTACCATTCCTCGAACTCACAGTCTTAAACAGCATCATAAATATATTGCTATCAAGGCAATAAGAGGTTGGTAACTTTAGAAATTTTTATTGAACATGAATTAAAAATATTATTTCCAAAGCAACATGAATATAACCCTTTTTTTTTTTTTTGTTTAACTTTCATGCGATGCAGGCTTCGCTACAGTATAACTTTGACTTGAAGTAAATATCAAGCAAATCAGGTCTACCACGTAGCAGCAAGGGAATGAAAAGCACGACAAGCAATCGAGTTCTATATGCACGGCAAGCAATTTGATATATTATTGGGGAATGCATTGCACCCCAATAATATTATTTGGGGAGTTTCGGATAGATGCTATTGGTGATATATGCGGTTAATTTTGAGTTTTTTGCCCTTTTTTAATATAATAATAAAATGTAGAGTACGAATGTTGATCATTATATATGCAAATAAAGGTTGGAGGTCACACCCTCGTCTAACCATCTCAATAGAATACACATAATAGAAGTATGTGAGATTCTAGTACAAGTGACCATAGCAAATGCGAAATCAAACTGCGGTACATAAATTCAACTAAACTTTTGGCTTGCTTCCCACGAAGACTAAAACAATCTTGGGATACATGGGTTGAAAAATTGGACATTAATTCATGGTCATCACCAACTATTCTGTACGGAACCAGTGATAACATGAGATGAGTTTTCTAATTACTTTGCAAAGAATTCGGCTTGGCTTCCGTTGTGTGGTGTTAGTTCATTCCCATGCCTACGCTCTTCCTCGCTCGAGAAAATAATAACGTTCATATCGCTTGGAAAGCGTCCCGAGTTCATGCATTTACGTGGCCATTTCAACACCACAATTTTTGCGTAGAAATAATTGTCGTTTTATTGACTTTTTTTTTGAACACGTCATTGCCTTTAAAATTTAGGTACTTGGCTGGTCTAATTCACTAAGAACAATGACAATGACTTTCAAAGGGGTTTACTGAGTTTTTGGTTGGAATAGTGGCTCCTATCTTCTTATGGATATTGATCAGCTTGTGGCCATCAGATTTGATTCTGGCTTTTGCCAGTCGCCCTTTCTGGGGAAATGCCTTTTGGTGGGGGCCAAGGATGGCCCCATCCCATTTTTTCATTCTGCTTTCCATTCTAAACACGACCAACGTATCCAATCCACTCTAATTTTATCTGCTCTGTATGGATTCCCTTCTCCCAACTACACTCCTAAGATTAATCTGCGCCTTTGTTCTCTTTTATGACACATTTTTGTACTGGGAATAAAGAAGAATAGGGATGAAGTGTGTTATTTGATATTTGGTGATTGGTTGTACAGACGAGACTCTCATTTTGATTGTCATATTTTTTATATAAATGGTATTTTTTATAGTCGTAATACAAAACATTTATATGTTTTAATTAGTTTAATCAATTACATGATCTACCAACTATGTCCTTTTTTTTTATCAAATAATAAGTCCTTGAGTATGAGATAGTTCTAAGATAAACTTTGTAGGCTGTAATGGTGATTGCTCCAAAAAGACAAAAGGGCTTTGTACTGGTGGTATTGGGCTTTAAATATAATGTATAAAAGTACATTATAAGTTCTTCTAGTAATAGTTGCATTACAGTAAATGGATGGTATTCTTTTTAACATTATATATATATATATATACAGACATTGACAGATATATAAAATAAACATATGCTTGTATATAAATATAAAAACAAAGTAAACAGAAATTGTTACTTAGCATGTGCAGCCCACAATTTATTCTCTTAAATAATATTTTTTTATTCTTGTGTCTCTTATTGTACATGTTCTCTATATTCTTATATTGAAACTTTGCATAAAAATTGGGTAAAATCTAATATCTAATATCATATATAAATATTTTGAAAGAGTTGCTCAAAAACAAACACTTTGGTTAAAATGAAACTTTCTCTAATGTAAAAAAAACTGGTCTTTATCTTTGGCTGCAACATAATTGAAGGTTGATATATAAGTAAAAAACACTTTCTTAACCTTGCCTCTCTCTACTAAGATCTCAAGCAATCTTTCTCTCCACCAAACTCTCCAACCACAAATCACATATCTCTCTATAAGTAAAATGATATTCTTTTTCTCCTTTTAATAATAACAATAATAATAATAATAATAAATAATTTTATAATACAATAAAAATAAATATTTCTAAACTTATGATAATAATTAAATTATAAATTATAATAATTTTTTATAGTTATAATTATCATTGATTTATTGATAATAAATTATCTTATTATTTATACAACACTATTTCTGTTATAATAACAATGATAATTATTGTTGTGCGTTTTTATCATAATTTTTAATTTTATTTTCATGGTAATTTAATATTTTTAATTTGAAATTACATTATAATATTTTTTTTGTATTTCATAATTTTCAATTTAATATTTATAATTTTAAATTTTAATAACATTTATTTTATTTTTAGTGTGACTTAAATATTATCGTAGATTTAATATTGATTCTAATTCTAAACTAAAATAAGTATTTATAAAGAATTTTGATTCCAATTTTAGAATAAACTAAACTTATTATAAAATAAATAATTTTATTTCCAATTTTGCTCGCTTCCAATTTCAATTCCAGACCATAACCAAATGTTGCTAATACTCACATGTGGTCCATATCACTGCAATGGTTAAAGGCAATTTCACGCTTTTCTCATATTGACTTAAGAGCGTGTATTGGGACCATGGAATTGAAAATCGGACCGGACCGGTCGGTTCAATCAAAAAAATTGGAAACCGGTTCTAGGTCCGGTCTGGTTCAAGTTTAAAAATGGAATTCGGACCGAACTGAAAAAAATCGGTCAAGAACCGGAAAAACCGGTTAAAAACCGAGAAAACCAGAAAAACCGGGACCGGTTGAACCGGGTGAACCGATTCAATTTAAATTAAAAAATTTTAAATTATAATTTAACCCAAAACTTTATCTAAATTATAATTAAAACTCTAATTTTAACTAAAAATTCCAATTTAGTCCTCAATTGATTAAAATTTTCAATTTAATCTTTAAAATTTAAAAATTAATATTTAATCACTATTTATAAATATTATTTTTTAAATTAATTTTTATAAATTATATTTTGTTAAATATACTAATTGTAATATCTTTAATGTATGTAAATATTAGTATAATTCTTAAAATACACTTTATTTTAAATATTTATTATCATTCTTATATAATATAACATTTTATATAATTATATAAGCTATATAAAAATTTAATTTTTATATATTTAATATTAAATACCGGTTTTACCGGTTTAACCGCGGTTTTACCGGTCGAACCGGTTGAATCTTGAACCTCTCAGCTTTCCGGTTCAATGACCGGTTCGGTTCTAAGAACCTTGATTGGGACTCAAATAATTTTGCTAAACAATTTTATCATACTAACAAATAATAAAATGTAATCAATATTCAACTTATACAATCACATTGATATAATATAAAATAATAAAAATAAATATATCTTATTATTTTATTTTATTCTTACATAAAATAGCAATGTGCTTGCAATAAATTGATAATTTTTTGCATTTTATGTTATTTGATACGACAAAATTGTTTTTTTGATAAAATAAATTTATTGTAAGTATATCAATCATCAAATCTATAAACAAAGGCTGAGGTAATCCTTATTTTTTGGTATCTCCTTCAACAACTCTTAAAAGAACCGACCTACTGCTTCAGTACAAATAGAGACAAGCATAACTCTGCCGCAATATACCATGATAATTATTAAACTGGACTACTGTGCCACACTTTAACACTTTTTTTCACAAAATGTAGACACTCGGCATTTGTTTGGGAGCACAAATGCAAAGGCTTAAACTTATGTCTAAAACACGTTGATTTACTAATTACCAATTCAAATTGTACCACAAAATTGTTCGGTCTGTAACTTTTTCGTCTAACCTATTGTCATTGTCAGGCGCGCCTTCGCTTCAATTTCAAAAATTCAAAAATAAACTTTCCCTCCCTTCCATTTCTCCTTCGCTCTTGATCGCCAACTGCTCTGGATCATCATCATCATCACCGACGTGCACGCCAATGGACGGTGACGAACAGCCGTGCCGGTCACCGTATCCGGAGTTTTCTTCTTCTTCTTCTACATCTTTCTCGCTTCTGAAAGACGTGTCGAATTTCAAAACCCCAAAACGCACTTCTCAAATCCCCAATTTCCCCTCTCCTTACTCCTCCGACCGATTCTTCACCGCCTCCAAAAATACGCCGCGCTCTTCTTCTTCCTCCTCCTCCTTCCACCGCCGCCACGACTACCACCACCCCCAGCACCGCCGTCCTTCCCTCTCCGGCCGGTCCAAGTCCAAGGCTGCCGCCACCGCCCGACGACTCAAGGCCTTCGAGCTCGAGCAGTCCCAGTCCTCCCGCAAGGCACAGTTCAGGAAAGAGCAATCACTCAAGTGTCTTTCTAAATCACTCACTACGTGGCTCAATTTTCTCTTCCAAAATCCTAGGTCCTGCGGGTGCGAGGTACTCACCAATGGAGATCCCAATCTCGGGCCCGCGGGTTTGGGGAAGAGGGAGGGTGGCACTAGCGGTGGTGATGTTGCGGTGGATGCCACGTGGCGGTGCCCTAAGAGGCAGAGAGATACCGCGTGGCGCGGCTGCAATGATGTGGAGATTAAGGAAGATGGGTTCTGGGTGTCCAGAGAGTACGATTTGTTGAGGAACTCGCTCAAGGATGTGTGTAGTTTGGATGATTTGAAGCATAGGATGCGGGCTTATTTAAGCTTGGACAATTGTAAGGAAATTTTCGATGCAATGACCCGCGTTGTTAAGGTTTGCTCTCTTTCAAATTTCAACAAACTACTGATTTATACGTTATTGATTAATATATTTCTTTTTTCCTACATTTGGATTTTGCAATAGAGAAGAAAAATCATGTGTTGGATTGATTGAGGCTTTCATTGATTTATTGTACTCTTTTGAAGCGATTGAGGACTGATTACCATTGTTTAATAATGCCTAGAGTATCGATGAAGGGAGGCTGAAAATGAGGCCACATTGTCCCATGGTAACGGATGTTGGAATGAAGGATAAGGCCACAAGAATTCTCATGAGCTATAACCCGGTTTGGCTTCGAATTGGGATGTATGTTGTTTTTGGTGGTGACTCCTTGTTGTCGGATGGAGATGTCAATTCTGATCAAGAAATTGCCTTCTTGAAGATGGTAATTGAGAAGCAGTTCTTCTCGCACGCTGGCCTTGCGAGAGCTTATGCTTATAACAAAATGGTTGATGGATTATACAAACCTGGTTATTATGAAAATCTGGGGAATGTTATCTTGAAGAGATTTTTGATGCTTGTTCTTGTACTAGATAGAGCCAAGTCTCAGAGCAGTCTTCCTCTAAAGTATGGTCTTGATGGAATTGATGGGGGTTCTCCTCTCTTATTCACGCAGCACTCCTCGATCAAGTCTAGTCGACAACTGATTAATGGTATTTTTTTTTTTTTTCAATTCTTTTGCCTGTGAATGTTTGAAGGTTAACATGCAACCGTTCTCTACTCATAATAAAGGTGACTTTTCTCTTTTGATATGAACCAGACTTTCTCTCCTCAGATGTAATGCATGGAGAAGGTAATCTCCTTGCGCATCTATTGATCATAGGTTACAAAGTATCTCATCAGCAGGTATGCTGTTCAGTCAAAGTTGTAATTAGCTTCTATGCATGTAAGTTTGAGTGAAGATATTGGTGATACACTAATTTGTTTCAAGTTTATTTTAGGTCTTTTAAATGAATAATGAGGCAGAGGCATAAAACTAAAAGTTTATAATATATGAATGTGATGAACCATTTTCAAATTGAATTGGGATTAAGGCTTAATAAACTTGAGTGATTTTCACATGAATGATGTGAACACAAATTCAAAGTAGCTTCACGTGAACAATTGTGCTTATAATGAGGAATTGATCAACAAAAGCTTCATGCTGGCAGTGCCCTCTTGTTGAGTATGAATTCAGAGTGTCAGATTTGTTCGTAGATTTCCAAGATGGAGTCAGGCTCTGCAGAGCAATTCAGCTCCTGCAAAAGGACTCCTCTATTCTTATGGTTCGTCCTCATTTTCTGCGAACTTTTTTTTCTTTCTAAAATAAAATAAGAATTCATAATTTTTGCAATTTTTTAAAGCAGTGAATGACATTTCATGGCAGAAAATGGTAGTTCCATCCGATACTCACAAGAAGAATTTGGTGAACTGTGGCATTGCCCTGCAATATTTGAAACGTGCTGGTGTGAAGTTGGGTGATGAGGATGGAATGACAATTGTAGAAGATGATATTGCTGAGGGGGACAAGGAACTAACTGTTTCCTTGCTCTGGAACATGTTTATTCATTTTCAGGTCTTTAGCTTTCATTATTACTCCTGCAAAAATTTTAAGTCTAGCACTGAGCATCATTAGTGTTGATTGCATGTTCATCTGTTGGTATACATTTTACTTTATCACCAATTTCTGCAGATCCCACTTCTGATAAACAAGGTAAATTTAGCTGACGAAATCTGGAAAATTCGTGGAACTAATGAGGTATGCCTCAAATGAATTGAATCTCTCTAGTTTATCTAGCAAGAAGTTCCATTACAGAAAAATGTGGCATACAGTTATGTTTTTCATGTTACTTTTCTGCGAACACGAACAAGTTAGTAATTGAAAATTGGACCTCTTGGTCTTAAGTCTTAACGACACCTGTTATGCTAAAGCTCAAGTCTTTGTGCTTTAACTAGTTTAAGAACTAGCTAGGGTCTTCCAGATAAAAGTAGTCTATGGATTTTGACTTATTTGAAATTTGGTTTTTCACATGTGTCTATTCATGAGTTTGGCTCGGATTTAATTGTTTCATATGCATGGAACTTGGTCCTTCCTTTTAACAGGAAACTATGCATGGCTACAATCCCTGTACCTCTCTTTTGGAGTTGCTTTTGAATTGGATCCAGGTAATATTCTTATTCTGATAGCACATCCATGCTATGATACTTTCCTTCCTCCAACCTTTCCCATACATGTCATGACGCCTTGCTGTGAACACTTATTTGGTGGAGCCCCTACCTCTCTCCTGCCCGCAATCTGTAGATATCTTATTGTGTCTCATTGAGTAGCTGCTGCTCTTCTCGTGACAGTGTAAAGTGGTTTGGCATCCTTTTGCAGGCAGTCTGTGAAAAATATGACTGTAAGACCAATGATTTTTCTTCCTTAGTTGATGGAAAAGCCGTATGGTGTCTGCTTGACTTCTACTTCCGAAAGGAACTTTGTTGTTCTCATTCTCATAAGGTGCTGTGTAACCCCGGGCTTATTGATTGTTTGCTTCTATAGGTTTTGTTTTCTCCTTTATCACAATGTGTCATTTGCTCACAGGATTCTCATGAAAATAGTGGTGAGGAATCAATAATGTCAGCTAGTGATTATGCAGATTCATTCTACAATTTTATATTATCACAAAAGCTAATAACATTGTTGGGAAATTTTCCAGAGGTGAGAATTGGAAGTTTTCATTGGTTTATGCTTCTCATACAGCTTGACTGATTGCTTATAATGCTTCTAATTTGAGATAAATGAACCCAATGGAAAAAAAAATGGGCAAGGAAGGTCATCTTTTTGGACAAGGAAGAGAGCTTTTATGGACATGAAAATTTTGGTTATGGAGACAAGATAATTGGATGACATGTGCAACATAGTTTGATGCTGTATCAGCAGCCAAAATTGACTCATTTGAATACTCTGAGATATTGCTTATTGTTTGAGATGTTTTAATGCAGGTTTTGCAAGTCAGTGACATACTTGAACATGGTGGGGCAATTAGTGACCGGAGCGTGGTAATTTTATTGGTCTTCCTTTCATCGCAACTGACTGTAAAGAAACCAGTGGTAATGCAGGTTTTTGCTGAAAAATGTTTTGATGATTCTCTTTGGCCAAGGAATTTTCTCAACGACTGCTTTTCTTTTGACTAGGAACAGCTGAACTTTCATAAACTGCTGGGTTGTGATTGTCAAAGTCCAAATAGGAGACACTCAAACAATGGAAGGTACTCCACTTGTTCAAATCTTGTGCTTGATGAAGAAGGAACAGATGGGCATAGTATTGAAGGTTTCTGTTCTTTACCCTTTTGTTGCATTTTACTAATTGCTTGCATAGACAACCTGTTTCTTGTTCGTCCAGAAATTTGTTTTGGAATGAATCGGTGTAGTTACGAAAAGTGCAGAGATTGAAAAGTAGGACTTGCATAATGTTTCCTGGTTGGATCTTGCTTTGTTAGGGCGATGGAGTGACATATTTGACATTCTATTTGGCTGGTTGGCATGATTATGAAGAGTGATGATGTTTGCGTGTTTCGTTAAAATACATGAAGACTCTTACATTATTGGATCCTCTTTTTTCACGTGTTTCAATCCTCTGTGAATTCTGATGAAATGGAAGAAATATCTGACGTTTGATAATTGAGAACTGCTTGCATGGGTGGCAGAGCAATTGGGATAGAAATGTAATTGCACTTCCACTTCTTCCCTGTCTGTCTAGCCAGCAGAACATGAAATACGGCTCGGAGGCTCTTACATATTTGCTTTTATGTTATGTTTCCTTCGGCAGATGCTGCCAGAAAGTTCAATTCCATTAAGGCTTGGTGGCAAGAAATGGCTGCACGGAATAGTAAGCTTGTTGCAAAACCTGCAAATTCTACTCTTCAGAACAATTTACCCAGCCGACCTAGCATTGACATTCAAAGAGGTTATCTGCATTTTCTTCTTGATTTCTTGTTTTGGACAGTCATACTTTCAAATAACTGATTCGTCCATCATCCTCTAAGCTATTTTTGGTAGCTATAGGTTTAGTGTAGAATGTTTTCTTCATTTCATTTCTGTAGAATTTTTATTTAAATAATGGGAATTTGACGTCTCTATTTATTACCAGATATTGCTTCATTATTGAATTTTTACCCGTCATCATTCCTCATTGTTCTTGTTTCCTTTTTAGCTTGACCTAATTATGCTTCAAATTTTTATTGTATCTTGTTTGGCCCAATCAGTTACTGTTGGAAACCGGAGTCTTAATGATGCCATGCTTCTTTTTGGCTTCTTGCCAATCTTAGTTCATCATGCAACATTATACTATGTGTCGTCAGCCTATCCAAATTGCTTCCCTGTCACTCAGTAATATATTTGGCCTCTTGTCTTGGCTTTCTGACTTGCTTTTAGCTTCCTTCAGAAAATGCAGCAAAAGTTATACAGTCACAATTTAGGCGATCAGTAGAATGCCGCAGGTTTTTGAAGATGAGACATGCAGTTTCATTCTTGCAAACTATTGTTCGAGCTTGGTTAATGGTGAAGCAGAAATCAGTGATTTTCGAACACGGCATTTTGGTCCAAAAGTTTGCGCATGGTATTTGCTTATTCAACTTTTGTTTTCATGTATTTATCAATTTTTTTTTCCTCTTTTTGACACTTGTTTGGTTTGCTTATTTATCATGCAGAACAAAAGAATCGCTCAGAAACAGTTGAGAGATATGTGAAGTATGTTGTTGAAAGACATGAGTTTGTCAAGTTGAAAAGATCTGCTCTTCTCATTCAGAGAGCAGCAAGGATTTGGATGACCCGAAGGCACAGGAATGTAAGTGCTAGAAGCTGTTGTGGATCAGCACAGGATCTAGTCATTGCTGCAATTGCTGTTCAGAAATGTATCCGTGGTTGGATAGCAAGGAGTAGGTATAATGTTGCTCAGATGGAGAAAGCTTCATCTGTTTGTAAAATCAATGGTTTTAGGAACCTTGAGATAGAAGCAGCTGTTAGAATTCAGCTTTCTTGGAGAAATTTCATTTCCAGCAGGTCACTCCACATTCAGCACCTTGCTGCTACCAAAATTCAGGGTCAGTTCCGAGGTTGGTTGTTAAGAAGGAAATTTATGTATCAGGCGCAAGCAGTAATCAAGATCCAGAGTCATTTCCGGTGTTTAAGATGGTGGAGGGCTTATAAACAACTTAAAATTGCTGCAAGATCAGCAACTATTATTCAATCTCATGTACGGGGTTGGATTGCACGAACAGCAGCTAAGAGACATTGGGATCTAGTTGTCATACTTCAAGTAAGTTGCACTGCTTCTTTTCTGATAATGTGTTTTGGCTTGGATCATAGTCATGAGATACATTGTGCATCTGCTACCACTATTATGTATGGATTCCATTCATTTTCTCGCAATGAGACATGAACACATGCATTGACAAAGGACGTCGACTGCCCCGACTTATTTTTTATGATAAGCTTTGCTTATTGGCATAAGCCTGTTTTAGCTTTCCATCTGGCTGAGTAATTATCATTACATAAGCAGAATCACACCCCTTGTGCGGATTTCTATTTTGACTCGCCTAAAACATGAGTCAAGTTGACCAACTTCAAATGTGAGTGAAAACAAATAGTATAAGTGGGATCCAGTAAAAATAAAAAAAAAATTATAAAATCAATTTATGTGTTGTAAGATCATGTGTGATTTATACTTGGAAAACAATGTAAGTACGAATAGCAAGCACCTTTTTTATGTACCAAGGAAAAAGGTTTTGTAAGTTTTTTTTTTTTTTTTCCTTTCCATTCACAAGAAATAAGAACTCTTTTCCTCAGTTCATGCAAAATCTACTCGAATTAAAGGATGAAACTTTCATTGCTGAAGCTATTTATTTGATCCTCTCAATCTGTTGACTGACTGAAGCATATAGATGCTCTTATGATGCTATGCATGCATTAATGGGTTTTATTGGTCCGTATGATGCCCACCGATGGTCATTCTACTTGATGAATGACATTTGTAAAATGTGTAATTGGCTCTAATGATATCTCTCTCCGTCCAATTGGCTGTTACCCAATCCGGATGTTTGAAGGCGATTATAGCACAATCCCAACTTTTGCTATTGTCTTTTGGGATTACATTATTTAGTTGTAAAGATAACCTTTTAGTTGAAACAAGTAAGGTTTTCCCCAGATGTTTTACAGCTAGTATTTTGCTTGAGTGAGTGAATGCAGAAATGCTGCCGTGCTTGGCTGACAAGGAGGAACTTTCTGCTAAAACGAGAAGCTGCAATAAGGATTCAAAGTGCTATCCGATGTTCAAACTGCTGGACGGTATTTCACTGTTACAAAAAGGCTGCTATTGAGATTCAGCAGTTTGTTAGGGGGCAAATTACTCGAACTAGGTTGTTAGGTACTTAATTATAATTTCTCCCAAACGCAATCTGCCTGTTTATGTTCCTTGATACTCTTGAATGCATGCTTTGAGTTGTATTCAAATTCTGTTTGTCTTAACAATAAACATGTTTTAAGTTGGGCTCTATACAGGGGCTCATCCTTTACGTGCAGCCACCATTTCCTGTTACAATGCTAAAGGTGGTTGCCAGAGTTTTGAATTGACAGTAATGTTGTCTTCAGTCCTAAAGCTGCAAAGGTGGTGGAGACATGTTTTAGTCCTAAAACAAAGAACAAAGTCCGCAATCCGCATACAGTCACATTTTCGAGGTCATGTTGGCAGGCGAAAGGCCTCGAGAGAGAGGCAAAGTGTTGTTCTGATCCAAGTAAGACCAACACTTCCTCGAGCTCCGCTTTGCTTTTGTCTAATTACTGTCCAGGGATAAGGCTTGCTAATTTGACTGCACTTACCTCATTGAGACACTGCAAAATAATATGTCCAACCAAGTTATTGCTTGAACATATATCCGAGTGTTTGTCACGATGCATACATGGCTTAGGTAAATATAATTTAGTCTACAAGCTTTTGTTTAGAGGTGTCAAAATCTGATCCGACCGAATGGGTTGACCCAACCCCCCGAAAAAATACGACCCGAACTCGAACTAAAGAATGACCTAACTTAAAATGACCCGAATCCGAAATGACTCGAAAATCTTGGGTCAAAATTAAACCCAACCCTAATCTCGACTTATCTTACCTGAACTTTTTTTTTTCCTTAAGAGAACAAAAAAATAAAATAAAAAAATTTAGCATATTTTATATTATAAAAAGTATAGATTTTATTATTTTCAATATAAATCTTAATTATAAAATTTTTGAGAATATTTTGAAATTTTTTATACAATTTTTAATTTTTATTTTAATTTTTTAGAATGTTTTAAAATAAATATCTTCAATTATTTTTTGATTATATAATTTTCTTTAATTTTTAAGAATTTTTAGCACGATTTTTGAAATTTTTAAAATTTTTAAAATTTTTAATAAAAAATGTCACGTCATCATTTTTTATAACGTGACCAACCTGTGGGTTGATCCGAACTCGAACTAAATTTAAAGTAACCCAACCCAAAATGACCCGAAGATAACTTGACCTATAAATAACCAGACCCAAAAAGACCTGCATTCGAAACGACCCAACTCAAATTCGACCCGATAACTCATTTTGATTCCTATACTCTTGTCTAATCTAATTGGAGATAACATTACAATGTCTTATTATGGGCTGATGGCCCTTAAGCCACAATTAATAGTTTGTAGGTAATCATGTTTTCATACCTTTCCTTATCTACCAAAGCTTAACAATTCAATTTTCTAGGTGAATTGCAGAAAACATTATTGCAGACTGGACATTCCTTTTGTCTTGTCAACCTTTTGACTTGGTTTGATTATTTTTTACGTATGCTGGAGTAAATATTACTTACCTTGTTTATATTGTTCAAGTCCTTGTCAGTTTATATAGATTTAACACATCATAAATTATGCAGTCATACTGGAAAGGGTATGTTGCACGGAAAGAGTCAAGAGGGCAGCTGTTGGATTTGCGCATGAGAATCCAAGAATCTGCTAAAAATGTGGATGATAGCATGCGCATTATTAACAGACTTAAAATGGCACTATCAGAATTGCAGAGCATCAAAAGTGTTACAGGAATTCTCCATATATGTGCAACTTTGGGTAATAATCATTTTGTGAAATTTCAATCTATTCCTGTTATGCTTTTTTCCCGGACACAGCGTTACTAATGTCACATTTGAGTTTAATGGTCTTCGTCTATGTGATAGTATTCTTTATACTCTGTACTGCTATATCATTTTATGGATAGTATTTCCTCATTTTAAAGATTACTGGCAGACATGGCTACACAGCATTCTCAGAAATGTTGTGAGGAACTTGTGGCTGCTGGAGCAATTGGAACTTTATTGAAGCAGATTCGTGCTGTCAGCAGAAGTATTCCTGATCAGCAAGTTCTAAAGCATGCACTTTCCACTCTCCGGAACCTCACCCGCTACCCACATTTAACCGAATTGCTTATTGATAGCCGTGGCTCTGTAGAAACACTTATGTGGGAGTTGCTAAGGTCTATTCTCATCTTTCAGTTTTGAACGCGATGGTGTGTTCCCCATTTGCCCATAATTTAATGGTGCTGAATACTTTACAGGAACAAGGAGGAAGGGTACTTTATAGCTTTGGATATTCTGAAGAAGATTTGCTCAAATCACAAGGGTGCTGTGACGGTGAGAAAGCTGCCTGGTCTCTTAAAGAGATTACAGAGTCTTGCGGAAGAACTACAAAGGAAGGCAGCAATTGAAAAGAGGTAAACACCCAGCACTTTAATGAGAGAAAAGATACTTGCAAGATAGTGAAAATGTGCTATCATAATTTTTTTTTTTTTTTTTTTGTCAGGACGTCCCGGGCTACGGCTGCGAGAGAGAACACAGAAAGAAGATTAAGAGAGGTTGTTGAACTGCTTAAACTGATAAACTAAAACCTGATATTGTACAGACTCACAAGCAATGAGCGAGAGATATGTATCATACTTCGGATTCTATTTGTTGTAGTGCCATTGAAGCTGCATGGAAGACAGTAACTTGTATAAGTTTCTGTGATTGTGTCAGTTATGGTGCTCTTCCCTTTACCTGAAAGGTAGAACTTGGCATGTGTGTGTGTGTGTGTGTCTGTCTGTGTGATTAATCGTATTTTTATTTATCTCCTTTATGCAGCAACTCGTATTTCATATACTTGCTTGTCGAGGCTTCATAATGCATGCGCAAAAATGAAGCCATCTATGTGATTTTTTTTTTTGGATAAATCAAATGTTGGTGAAATTTAATATGCATTTGAGGTAAGAATGATATGTATATGTGTTGTAGATAGGATTTTTATTTTTTCACCAACATGGAGATGTCAAACAGATTAGGTTTCGGGGTATGAATTATTTTGAATTAGGTTATTTTTTAAAGATCAACTAAAATATTTATTTATTATTATTATTATTTTTTTTTACATCCAGATTAGATTTCATATACACAAAAGTATCTGTCAAGCATTAAGGCCCTGTTTGGACAGAGTTGGAGGTCGGTTGTATTATGGGTGTGATTTTGGACGTAAGGCTCGCAGGATTGTCATTTTTGCTGGCTTATGGGCCATAAACGATCTACCCCCTGCACCATTGTGACATTATGTCGAAGAGTATTAATATATGTCTCAAAATTTAGTGTCTCGATTAATATTTTGATTGTAATTAAAATTAATATTTTAAAAATAAGACTGATAATTTTTAAAAATATAAAAATACTAAGTATTTTAAAAATTATTAATTTTATTTTAAAAATATCAATTTTAATTTTAATCAAAACATTAATAAAACACTAAATTTCGGACATTAACATTTTTTCATATCAAAAACTATGAATAACTGTGGACTTAGTTTTGCCGAGTTCGTTAAGGTTATCGCTCTACTTAAACTCTTGCTCCTTTCCCCACTTTTTCATTTCTCTAAAGGATACCTTGTATTTTCTCCGCAGAAAAAAAAAATGAATAAATGTACCCGAAAAAAAAAACACAATGAATAACAAAATATTGTTCTACTCTCTTTGCTTAACAGAAACCAATTTTAAAGAAAAGACCCATATTTGGACCAAATCTATTGGGGTGAGGAAAGAAGGTAATATATTATTTTTATGACATTGGTATAATATATTATTCTTCAATTTTATTTATTTATTTATTTATATTATTACTGCTAGCATCTGGGGATGGTGATCAGTAACCTGTAGGGGCTGGTGAGGATTACCAACATCTAAAATTCCTATTTGAGAACAAAATCCCTCAATTGCCGAATTAGAGGACCTTTAATCTCATGAAGTTATGATGACTAGGATACTCTTCCAACGGTGTTTAAATGACTCACATGTCTCTTATGTTTTACTAGTTCATTTCCTGCATTATTTTGTTCAAAAAAAGATTTGTAGCGGAATATTTAGTGGTTCAAGAACTTAAACCTAGAGGTTTTGGATTTTAATTTAGAAAGAAGTATGACGTTTATGAGATTAAAAAAAATATACTTATTGCGTAACTCACAGATTAATAGGTCTCTTAAAAAAAAAAAAAAAGAATATCGAATTTCATTTTAGAAAATTCGTTATGGGGACTTGGAATTATAACTATTAACTAGAATATTTTCAAACCAATAGAGGCTAAGGGTCTAAACTTAAAAACTTTATTGTAAATCATCGGAAAGAACAATGGCGGAAGTTTTTGAACCACCTAAGCAAAAGCAAATGCAAAACCGACAACAAGAAATATTATTAAGATAAAGCCGAGATGTAACAATCGAATAATGCATTAAATTGAATGTCATGTATTTATCTTAGTTGACATGAAAATATGAAATGGAAAATATCTTGACGATAACTATCCAGATTCTTCACATTTATTTAGTTCGAGTTCAATACTTTGACAAAATTGTTAGGTATCATTTTCTTTTTTTTTTTTTTTTATAAGAAAAAAAATTATCTTGGTGGTAAGGTATAATTAACACTTGTGAGACTTGGTTCTGAGCGGCACAAAGCAATGTACTTGACCCTCGGCAAAAACCGTTAGAGCTACTTTTTCGGTACATCTTTTAGGCATCATTTCTTAACTGCAATCAATTTTTTAAAACATAGAAATGTGTAAAAAAAATTATAATGGTGCAATATATAAATCCGTGTTTAGAACACGTAAAATTCACCAAGTATATGTAACTTTTCCGATAGAAAAACAAAGAATGAGCAAAGAATTTGACCATAAAAAAGCTAATATTGAACAGAAGGTGTTCCAAGTGGCGAATGAAAAACATATAAAGTTTTGCTCTTTTACAAATCCGATTGGTGCCCATGTTAACCTTTACAAAGATGTCTGCTTCCAATTCATTCCAATATGAAAAAGAAAATGGAAACTATCCTCCTAACTACTTTTTCTGCTTCTACCGCACCTTGGATTGTTCAACAGGTTCGTTATAGGCCATCTCTTTGCAGATATAGTAGCTACTGAAATAAACTTTTCAAAGTTTTCCCATTTTGGTACAGAAAATTATTACTTAATTGGAAGCCAGAAGAGGAAATCACAATTAAGAAGACATGCTTATGACAATTTAACTTACTTTTCAAGGACAAACATCGCTAGTTACAGCAAAGGAATGAAACACAAAGGTTGTTCTCCATTGGACCTGTGCAGCAATAGTTGATAGAAAAATCTTGTGTATGCCCCATGTCACTGCCAAATTTCAGTTCTTAATGATCTCAACTCTCAACTCATGTATTTACACCAAGCACAAAACCATTGCTGTATGAAGGAAGATTAGTGGATGCGCTACTTATCTTCACAGGCGAGCGGAAAGGGTTTGGTGTCACGGGATGTGTTATGTGCAATCCAGCACTTCGGAGTACCTGCTTTGCATTTGTGCATGAAAGTTCAGACTGCTCGGTTAAGAATGTCGGGACACCCATCACTTTGATCAAATCAAGGGCTCCACCCCAATCAGTGTAGCCATCCAATCCACAGTTCAATGCGACTATAACATGGGGAGAAGGCAGGTAGGTAGCTTCTTCCTGATAAATGCCCCTCACAAGGTTCACCCTCACTCTGCTGCTTATTCCTGAAGTTGTTCCTGACAAATTTGTGGGAACTTCCGGTCCCACCATTACAATGTGTATGTTGCCCGATCCATTGAGCAAATGACCAATCTCCGCAAATGCTGGCATCCAATCCAGTTCACCTTCAGGACCAAGGTAGTGGAGAATCACCTCCTTCCCTTTGAGCAAGAGATTCTTTGAACTGATACTAAGAGCAGTCAATACATAGTAAACTGTCAATGGATGGGAGAGAATGTCTGCAACAGGACTTGACATTGGCAAGGACCGGAGATTATAATACTCTGACCAACCAGAAAGCAAGATCGGGGTTGATATCCCATCTCTTAAATGGTTAAGAAAAGGTGAATCTCGAGGATACTCTTGATCATCCAACCCACCCCATGAATCCCATAGCCCACCTTTAACAGGAAGGAGACCAAAGGGACAGTGAGAATAGCAACCGCATTTTCTCCTCCACATGCCTTTCTGATGGATGTCCAATGACTCGAGCCATTTACATGGCTGGTCGGCAGAACAAGGAAACATAAAGATTTTCATTGCCAGCTCTTCTTCTCTTTCCATCATAGCCTTGTAAAGACCACACATGCTTTTATGAGTTTCCTTCCAATGCTGCTTCTGGCAGACAGAACCACAATAGACGATCGCTCGACATTGCCCACAACAGAGTGCCTGTTCGCCACTGACTTCTTTCTCACACAATGAGCATTGTCTCGGGCTGGAATTTGAATTAATCTTGACATCAAGAAAGACCTCCTCCCTAGGTGGGTCTGCATACTTAGTGGGCGTCGAGCCAGCTGTGGAGCCTGCCTTTTCCTCATATGCCTGACCAGGTGGATATGAGATGGTAACTGCAACAATATCGTAACCCTTGGCCATTTCTGGTGGCCACTGAACATCAACAGTCTCAATAAATGGTTCAAAACATGTCAACCTTGACCACTTTGGGCCACCATCATTATCTTCCTGAAGTAGTGGATGCACCAGAGACATGGCTTTCATGAATGCGTACACAAACCTAAGCTCTTCAAGAGTTGGCTTCCTAAATCTGAGCTCACCAGAAGACATGCAACAGGCAACATCAATTACTGGATATCTATCAGCTCCCGATACTTCCAAAGACAAAATTTTTATCATTTTCCTATTGGAAGAAAACATCAAGGACTCGGGTTCATATGTGACCCTCAAAAGCTCTACATTGGGAACACGAATGGTCTCTCTCGACCCTGTCATCTTCTTAGCATCATTTTCAGATCGAAACATGTGAAATCCAACATTTCCACCATCACCACCTATGAACTGAATGCACGGAAAAAGCTGTCTCTTGCTAGACCAATCCAAATCCTTGCCAATTCGAACACCAAAAAGATGTCCTGGACGCAATCTCTTCCACGGATCAGTTCTATAAAGAGCAGCAGATGCCTTAAACACCGCCTTAATGAAATTAGGAGCAATGCCCTCTACTTTCATTAGGCAGCTCCCCGATCCAGGACCAAGCCCCGGGCCAGACCCAAACTGCCCCTGAAACCTCTCAAACAGGTTCTTCAAATGCAAATCCATTATGCCCCCTCCTCGTATCAGATCTAACTAAGTCCTCAGAAACTCCCTAAACCCCAACCACACCAGTAAACCCAACCCAACCCAAAAACAATAAAAGCAACAACCTTTACTTCTGCAATACAATGTATGAGAACTCCTTTGAGGCCAGACCTCAAAAACAACAAATCAACATATTGAATTCCCAAAAGGGTCTAGAGATCCAGCAAGTAAACATTACATTAGACAGACCAATGACAAGAAATGCTCACAGTCGCAGTCCAACTAACATGTATGTGTGTATCTATTCACCAAAATGAACACTAATTGCTACTCAGTGAGAGTGAAAGCAGAAAGAAATATGGCAATTAAAATCAAAAGGATTCCGTCAAATTGAAAGATAAAGATCAGAGCTTTTATAAACCAGAAAGCGCCACCAGAGAGTCACTGTGCGAGCGAGTGAGATCCAGAGAGCATTGACTCAATGGCCAGTCAAAAGGAAAAGGCGGACACTTCACTTCAGCATTCTCTTTGCCACGTTTATTACTCTTTATTTAGGGGAACAGAAAACGTAAGTAGACGCGCATAAATAATAACGTAATGGATATGAAAAGATGTTAAATAATAAAAAATTTATTAAATTAATTATATATTTTTTATATACTTATTTATATTTATTTGTATAATCAAACTCAGGAGCTGAAAATAAAGGCAGCAGCCGCAATAGAATAGCAAAAGGAAAGAACAATTTTACTTCTCAAAGCAGTTAAAAAAAGGGCTCATTTTGAAAAAAATTTGCACTTTTACACTTTTTAACAAATTTAATATAATTTTTAAAAATTTATAAATTTAATATAATTTAATTATTTTTTAATAAATTTAGTATAATCTTTAAAATTTTATATATCTACTACAATTTAATTATTTTCTAACAAATTTAGCATATTATTAGTTAAAAATAATTAGTTAAAAGTAACCGAATCTCTTAGTATATATATATATATATATATCGTACATCTATATCTAAATTTAGTACAGTTTAAAACCCTTAAATGACATATATTCATATGTACATACTAGAAGATTCGATTATTTTTAACTGACAGTATACTAAATTTTTTAATTTTTAAAAATTATACAAAATTTATTAAAAAATTATTGAACTGTACTAAATGTATACATTTTTAAAAATTGTGTTAGATTTATAAAAAAAAATGTAAAAGTAGTAATATTTTTTAATATTAACCCATAAAAAAAATAGAAAATTCAGTATAAGCCGTCACTTTTTACTTTTTTTTGCAACTAATAATTAAAAATTAATATATTAATATTTTTTTAATAATAAATATTTAATTTTATTTTTTTATAGTTAATTATTATATATCATGACTTAAAAAATATCTATTAGTAACAAAATTTTAAAAGATTGATACATATCATTATTATTTATTATTATTTAAATATAATTATTAATTTTACTCTAACAAAAAAAATACTGTGAGAGCTTAATTTTAAAAAGTTTTGCTGTGAAATAAAAAAATATAAATTATTTATTTTTTGAAACTATTACGATTTTTTTAAAAAAAAAATAGACTATGACGAATTTAGTGTATCAATAATGTTGATAGAATAAAAAAAGTATAAGAAAAACTTGTGAGAATGGGACCCACCAGGTAATCACATCATGTTTTTAAAACCAAGAATCCTACGGTCAGAAAATAATTTACCAATGTAATCTTGATAACCAGGCACGTAGCTAAGATTCTTACGTGTCCTCTAAATTCTTTTATTATTATTTTTTAATAATATAAAAAAATAAATATACAAAAATATCACCATTCCACTTAAAATAATAATTTACTATCCAATTTAGAAATAATAAATTTAAAATAATTTAATATAAAATAATAAATTTATCACATCATAAAATTTTTTAAATGAAATTTATTTATTTTAATAATATATTATTAAAATAGATATATTTTTATAAATCTGTCATTAAAATTTATAAATTTTATTTATATAAAACAATTACATATTAAATTTATTATTTTAAATAAAATTTATGTGATATTTGTTATTTTAATATATAATTTTATTAATTTAAATAAAATTAATGGTAAATTGGACGCGTGTCCTCATATAAAAATCCCCCAATTATTAGCCACCTCTATCTCTTTCTTATGCTCCGGCCTAGGGTTTCTGTCTTTTCAAAAGTGAAAAGGCTGCTTTCTCTCTCTTTCTCTCTTCTCGCCGCTCTCTTGCTCTCTCTCTAAATAACCGATCTTCGCCGCCGTGATGCAGCAACCAGGAGGCGGAGGAGTTGCCCCACAACCGCAGCAGCATTACCAGCAGGCCGCCCCGCCACCAGCCCCTTACATGATGATGATGCCTCAAATTCCGCAATCTCAGCCTCCTCCTCCGGCCATGTGGGCCCACCAGCAGCAGCAGCCGCCGCCGCAGCAGCAGCAACAGCCGGCCAGCGGCGATGAGGTTCGGACCCTTTGGATCGGGGATTTGCAGCACTGGATGAACGAGAACTATCTCCAGAGCTGTTTCGCTCACACCGGAGAGGTATAGATTGATCTTTTTCTTACCCGATAAATTTCGTTTTTTTTTTTTTTTTTTTTACTTTTGGGTTTCTGCGTTCTTTGATTTTTGGTTATTTTCGATTGGATTTTTCCTTGCGGGAGTTTTAAGAAACGATAGGTTCTTTGGTACTTTTGATGTGTGTCGACCTTTTCTTCTTTTTTTTTTTTGGTTAATCGAATAAGACTGTTTCCTTTTGAGGGTTTTCTCTTGATTCTTGAATGAAAAAGATGCACTGAATATATTTTTTTTATGACATTGATTGAATATTTTAATTTTCCTTGTTTGGTCTATGAAAAAATTCATGTAGTGGACCCCAATTATATTTAGGATTAAACCTTTGTTGTTGTTGTTGTTGTTGTTGTTTTCGTTGTTGTTTGGTCTATAATTTTTTTTTTTTTTTTTGGGGTCTTGGTTTGGTTGATTTGGGCAGTTGATACGAAAGCTGAAATAATCTAATGCTAGGTTGTGTATTTGTAATTAGCTAGATTTAGCTGTTTTAATGGGCAGAATGCAAGAACCTGTATGATCTGTTGTGTATCCTCAGGAACAGCTGAAATATCTTTACGGTCTTGTAAACTTGGTTATTCTTTATTTTTTTATGTTTGTGGCATTTTGAAAAATATAATGAAAATTCTAAAAGAATTACGCAAATCTGAACATTCTAATGCATGTTTTGTATTCATCTTGTTAATCTTTGGAAGGTGTGTTTTTTTGGCTTGTTAAGGGTGCAATCGGTCCTTTTGCTAGTCACCTTGAACTGTGGGTGGACTTTTGTTATCTGCTTACAAATGTGTGCAACATGCCTAAATGAGGCTCGTCTTTCTCTTTTACTGAGGATGTTTGTACTTGCAGGTTTGTTCTGTGAAAGTCATTCGTAATAAGCAAACTTCCCAAGTGGAAGGTTATGGCTTTATCGAGTTTATCAGTCATGCAGCTGCAGAAAGAATACTGCAGACATACAATGGCACTCTCATGCCTAATTGTGATCAGAGTTTCAGGCTGAACTGGGCATCTTACAGCGGGGCTGAGAAGCACGATAATAGTCCTGACTACACGATATTTGTGGGTGACTTGGCTGCTGATGTTACTGATTACATTCTACAAGAGACATTCAGGGTCCACTATCCCTCTGTTAAGGGTGCAAAGGTTGTAATTGATAGGCTTACCGGACGCACAAAGGGCTATGGATTTGTCCGTTTTGGAGATGAAAGTGAACAGTTGCGAGCTATGACTGAGATGAATGGTGCCTTCTGCTCAACGAGGGCTATGCGAATAGGTTTAGCCACAAATAAGAAGGCTGTGGCTGATCAACAATATCCAAAAGGTTTGTTTCTATAATGTCATTTTCAATGGTCACAGTAAATTCCAATGTCCAAGACTCGGAGCTCTTCATTTTAAATTAACAATAGTAATCATGGATTTGCTCTGTTTGATATGGTAGGGCATTTGTATGAATTTCCACTATCTTGTTATGTGTTATGTGAATTATGCTTAAATTTTTTTTGTCACGTTTCCTTCCTTTCAGTTATGCCTTTTCAAGATAGGCCAGCAGTTTCCAAAGTCATTTCCTTGCCGCATTTTCCTTTAATGTTTGGGTACCATAAATTCTATTGTAAGTCTTGAGACTTGCAAAAACTTATAGAACTCCTGTTGTCTCAAAGCAGGCTTCAAGAGGCTCTATCATGGGCCTGGAACTGATTTCAGGTGAACTGGTTACCCCTTTAGTGCGTGGCCTCATTTAGGTCAGTATTTTAGTTTTTGTCTTGTCCTTTATCTCAGTTTTATGTGGCATATTTTATGCTACATTTCTCCGAGCACATTTTAAGTCCTTTACTTCAGTTCAGTCGAATTTCCAAAAGATTTGTCAGCTCAGCAGTGTGCAGTCTCTGGAATGTCTCTAGCTTTCAGCTTTCATTTTCTATTTTGAATTTTGGAATCCTTTTTCCCTTTTTGTTTTTGATTGATTCCAAAAAATATTGTTGGGTTTTGTTTCATCGTTTACAAATTTCTTATTCTGATTGTTGGTTTTAGGTTTATTTGGCCATGTAAATTTCTAGACCCTAGTTTGTAGGTGGTGACTTGCTGTGGCTGGAAACTGCTCATAGCATACTGATTATGGTTCTAACCTATACTTGTTACTACGTTCAGCACGTTTAACCTTCCCTAACTAGGTATCTTGTGGGACTGCTACCCCTTTTTCTTGCTTGCGTCACTCTTTGCGTGAGTCAAATGGTTGATCCGAATGTTCAATATTTAGCGTTTAATTTGTTGATTTTTGCCACATTCTAATGATTATTTATGGTTCTATTGGCAAGTATGTGGGCGAATGTCTTTTTTTCCCCAACAAATTGTTTTTGTATGGTTCAGTAGGCTAAGTAATATGTGTGATCAATGGCCCTCAATTAATGTAAATTGATCATATTGCAAATATTTGTCTTTGGAGTGAGCGCAGCATTCTCAATTGGTTTATATGCCATTAGAGATTAATGTATTGTGGAATGTGATGCAACATCATTAGACTAGCAGGACATTTTTATTTGGTGTGCACTAAAACAGCATGTTTGGCCATCTGTGGCCCTTTAACACGTGCTGAGAAGCTGGTGCAGCATGGAATATGGATATTATCTTCCTTTTGTGTTTTCTATTCCCGAATTGCATGTGCTTCTATTCTTAGAAACTGGTCTTACGTGATACGAGGACTAACTGTTGTGGTGCTCAAAATGGATTAAAATGCGGAATCTAAACTTCTGGCAAAATGATGGCTGCATGAGTCTGTCCTTTCTCAGTTACTCTGACAGACTCAATGCTGTACAATGCATTTCTCGTTTATTTCTCCCTTATTTTCATATGCAGCTTCATATCAGAATCCTCAGGCTCAAGTCGAGAATGATCCAAACAATACAACTGTGGGTACTTCATTCATCCCTAGTTTAGAATTACAATTTTTGCAGCATGGTTATCACTTACTTGAATTTCAAAGCAGATATTTGTTGGTAATTTGGATTCTAATGTCACGGATGATCATTTGAGAGAACTTTTTGGCCAATATGGGCACCTGACTCATGTCAAGATACCTAATGGAAAACGTTGTGGGTTTGTTCAATTTGCTGACAAGTAAGTGATTCGGTCAAGATTTTTGCAGTGTATGATGATCGTGGCACATCTAATTTGGATTTACCTACTGTAACAGGAGCTGTGCAGAGGAAGCATTGCGGATGTTGAATGGAACTCAGTTGGGTGGACAGAACATTCGACTTTCATGGGGCCGTAGTCCTTCAAACAAACAGGTCATTGACTGATTCCCACTGATATCTACTTAAAAAGTATTTTTTGCTTGCCATTGAGTCTGAGAGATATGCTGGCCATCTTTTTGGCATTTCAGGCTCAGCCAGATGCAAACCAGTGGAATGGTGGATATTACGGATATCCACAAGGATATGAAAATTATGGATATGCCCCTGCCACACAGGACCCTAACATGTACTATGGAGGCTATCCTGGTTATGGAAACTATCAGCAGCAGCAGCAACAGTAGCAGCAAGTGGGATATAGCTGAGAAAAGTTTTGGTCTGCTAATGATAGATTATGATCTTATTCTGAGTGAAAAATTGAATTTTCTTCAGCATCTTTTTACAGAGAAGCCTCTTAGGCTGTGTTTTTCTCTTGGTTTTAGTACTGCTTAAACTTCTATCGTGTGAAATTTTGTGCAATTGTCATAGATAACTGCTTTCAGAACTGTTTATCACAATATGCGGATATTCTCAGTAAATCCCTGGCGGGATCGAGTATAGGCTTCAAGCCCTTATGCAATGGAGATAATGTGAAAATGTGATCAGGCCTAAACACTTTGAAGAAATGAGTCGCTATATATGCGAATTGGGTGACCAGGGCTTGCATTTTCCAGTGCAATAAGCAAGCTATGGCTGCCTTGTTTCTGTTATATACACCGTAAAAAGTGTGTGAAAGTATGGGTGGCACTCTAAACCTACCAGGGCAAAGTCACCAAGTTTTGAAAAGCAATCTCGCGTCTTAATAACTGGTCAGCTGTACGTTTGGTCCTCCAGCTTAACTTGTATGGCTCGAATTTGTGACCTCTCACTCGGAGACGACGTGAATAGCTCGAATTTGTGCTCACACGAAACCTTTAAATAGTGCTGGTTAGTACAAAATATAATTTAAGTGTTCGTTTTCGTCACCATCTTTTCTTCGGCTTGCAAACATGGCTGATCTTTAAGTGGATCCGTGATTTGGAAAGGCATGTCTAGTCTCATAATTTTTGGCCGCCGAGTGCTTCTTGTGAGCATGCGAAAATTTAAGGTGTTAATCTTAAAACAGTTAATTTTTCCTCCCCTGCAATTGAGGGCGATCTATGTAGAATTGGGCATGATAATTTTTAGATGGAAGTTGGTTAAATAGCATGGTACAAGACCAATCCTTGTATTAAAAGTTCCAAAATTTCACTTCAAGGCCTAGAAAACATACTTATATACAATCCAAAGGAGCTCGCCTGCATCCAAAACCACGTTCCCATTTTCAATCTACAAGACTACAATAACAACAACAACAGCATGATAATTAGCAAATGACTTAAAAGCAGTTCCATAGAACTTGATGTTATGGTGAAATCACTTTTAGCGTCCGAGTATGCCCGGCCTTTCGTTTGTGATCAGCAAGTGAGAACTAGATTTTTCTCAATATGATCCAAGGATAGCAATAAACCAAAAGGATGTTAATTTGGAATCAGAAACTCCAAGATCATTTGTGCCTTATAATTCAAGGAAGCTTTATGGATCATAACATCGATCAATACAAAAGGCTGCAAAAAGTTGTCATCAGAAATAATCTCCGTTTTTGACCGGAAAAAAAAAGAAATAATCTCCTTTTAAATAATGAACAATTAATGGAAGTAATGTTGAAGCAAATGCAAAAATAACTAAGCAGTTCACAAAAACCAAAACCATTCAGAGCAGAAGTTTCAGACTTCAAATGTATGATCAATTTCAACTTTAGTACCCAGAACAATGCCAATGAGCAGCATTGCCTTCTTATTTATGACGCATATATCAGTGTTTTCTTCTCTATAGTCTTCAAAAATAGCTTGTCAATAATGCATCCGGATTGTCTTGAGACTACCGGTTAATAATCTAAGATTCTGTAGGTGGAAGGGAATCTTTAATGTTACGATCAATGTTATTGGCAGCATCTTCAGAACCACAGAAATGGGTTTCAGTCATCAGAGGAAGAACAGGTCCAGCAAGCTTGGTTTCTGAAGGAATAGGTTCTCCTTCCAACGGAGTTCCCGGTAAGCCAGTTGTTGCTGCAGTGTCCGAGTCTGCCTTCACACTGTTTGTGACCACAGAAGAAGTGGAGAACTGAGATCCAATCAATTGTTGAATGGG
Source organism: Carallia pectinifolia (assembly GCA_037832335.1). Taxonomy (NCBI): domain Eukaryota; kingdom Viridiplantae; phylum Streptophyta; class Magnoliopsida; order Malpighiales; family Rhizophoraceae; genus Carallia; species Carallia pectinifolia. Next base: position 9,888,266 of record CM075454.1, read on the forward strand.
AGATCCCTCAACGGGAAGGTTTGCTTCAGATGGAATGGTTTTGCTCTCAAATATTGTTACTGAAAGGCCAGACTTCAGTGCAGACTGTGAGTCTTTCTCCCTAATATCAGCAGCATCGCTTGCTTGTCTCCCATTTAAGCGATAATCATCAGCTCCACTATTTGCCTTTAGACCAAGCTCTTGATGGAAAGCTTTCACTGGAGAACCTGGTTTTCCCATCTGGTTGTTGAGTGCAACCGGTTCAGAAGACACTGCTGAAGGCTCAGCCATTATAATAGGTTGCTTGTCCTCATGAACCAATTGATTTGGCTCCTGGTCATTACTGCCAGTGTTAGTCTGATGCTCATGTTCAAACGAAACATCAGCAGAAAGTGAAAATTGCTGTTCAGTTTCTTTTCCATTTGCATTAAGGTCTTTTTCTTTGGAAGACTCAAACTTCTGCAGCCCCTCACCCTGTTCAGCAAATTTGCCATGCTCCATATGTCCCACAACAAGGGCAGATTGTCTCTGAATTCCCGAATCCAAATTTTCCAATGGCCTTACTTTCACTCCCAAGGAAGGTCCTCTGCTGCTCAGTGAGCTACCTGCCAGAGGTAAGGTAGCTGTCAGAGGCAACATAGAGTCAGGATGGTTCTCCTGTGCAACAGGAACATTAGTCAGCTTGGTTTGTGGCCCTGGGACTTGAACTGAAGGTGCAAGGTTCTTAGGCTCAGCAGGTTGCTTGCCACTCTGCTCTGATGAAGAACCAGGAAACGGCATCATTGAATTTGGCACAGGCATGGGTATGTCTGCCCTTTTATACATTTTTACTTGCGGAGCCACATCATTTGCAGCAGTGATTGGTGTGAATCGCCCTGGTAGAAATACAACGCCCCTCAGATGAGTGTCACTATCTCCTACCTTAACTTTAACCAGATATCCAGCATCGAAAGAACCATCAATGACACCATAGATCACTTGACCAAGCATGTCAGCCCCAACAGAACTAGTTGTCCCCGTACTCTGTCTGCTTTTCTTCACACTGTCAGATCCAGGCAATGGAGGAGAGTTCTCCCCCGGTATGAGATTTTCATCCTTGCGGGGACGACCACGTCTGCGCTTCAAGGGTGGGTCTGCTGGAGAAGAAGAGCTGGTCCCTATGTTCTGTGGATTCATCTTGCACAATGGACAAAGAAAAGACTGTTCCTATACCTGTTTGGTAAAGTTTTCCTCTGCAAAAAAGATAACACTCTATTTATCCCACCTCATCTATATCCAAAAAGAGTTAAAATGTTATGGAATGAAAAGGGGAATTTCCATTTGCATGAAGATTTTGAGTTTAAGCAAGCAAAAACCAATGCCTTAGGTGAAAAAAACCATCACGCAAGGGTTAAGGAAATGATTTTCCATGTATGCAGTAAAACATGCATGTAAATAGCAATCAACAATGATAGTTGCAAACGCTAATATATCACTGAAACTCTCAAGTGTGAAAATGTCATTTTAGCAAAACAAGGATATGAATTACGAAACAATCAAGTTCAGGCAAACAATACAAGTTCATACACTGCATAGACTGCATATATTGGTTTTATGTTGCACACTCGGAGGAAGCTGAAGCTGAAACTTATGGTCTCCGACTACAGTGCTCTCGCAAGAAAAACAAATTCTTTACTTCCTCTTTCACTTTGCCTTTTTTCCAAAATGAGTTTTATTTGGACATGTTGGACAGAAACAGCCACACATAAGACATTAGCATGAGAATTCTGCAGAGAATAATTGACGCAAACTATATTAAATGATTGGAATAAACTACAAACAATTAGGTGATCATCTGGTAACCATGAGGCACCTTATTTGACCATTCAGCAAGTCCACAAGTTTCATCATCCACAAATGACAACAACAACAGAGACTTAATTCCAAATTTAATGGAGGTTAGCTGCATGGATCTTTTCTTACCATTCCGTTCTATTATGCACTGAATTAGGTATGAGTTCTAATTGTTCTAAATCTTTCCTAACTAAAGATTATCCCATCAACCTAGGTCTTCCTCTCCCTTTCCTCTCGCCATCCACCTAGGTTTGATCACCCCTTTTAATTGAAGCATTGGCTGGTCTATGTTGGACATATCCAAACAAATGCAAATGCCACTCCTTCAATTTATCTACTATGGGTGCCACAGTTACTTCATACAAATGTCCTTATTTCTTATACGGTCCTTCATGGAGTGACCACACATTTATCTAGTATTCTCATTTCTACCACACTCATTTTTTGGACATGTTTTTTCACATTCCAACACTCACTGCCATAAAACATCGCTAGATATTCTCATTTTTATCATCTACAAACAAGAAATAATAAAATAAAATAAAAAAACGCATATAGCCCAAACACAGATAGCAAAAATAAGCCTCAAAATCTAGATTGAGTAGTAGTGATTACATACATCCAAACGTAAGGGATAATAAGTTTGACAGCTATAACACCAATCAATAAACAGATTAGGTAGTCAAGAATGAAATACAATAACTTTCTCATAATATTCTCAATAATCAAAGTATTATTATAAATATGTCCACAAAGAGCTGATGAAAAAATTGATATCGGATGTTTTTCATCTCAACAATAGAGAATGAGAATGAAAACTTCTTACTGATATTGACGACTGAAATCAAGGACAATCTAAGCCACTGGCATTACTCAATTCTTCACAATCAAATCAAGCCCAAAAATGTTTATGACTTTCTATCTGAGCAGATCTTATGCTTGAATGAATTTTTACAACCAAGGGAGGCGGCCGCACAAAGATGGGTATTTATATACGAAGAGAAGATTGATTCTTTAGAACCCTATCGACATTTGGCAAACATGAACGTTATTAATGCTGTGCAACTCTAATACCGCCCATTAAACAACTACAATTAACAAATTTACCACGGAATACCTACAATGTTGGATTGGATTAAGACGTCATTAGAATGGACATCGTCATAGGTCCACAAACTAGTCCATGATTAGCCCATCCTTAGTTTTCTGTAGCTAGCCCATATTAATTTCAACATCAATAGAGGAATGCTAATCAGGTGGAGAAGCCAGTCCATTTAAATTTCAACATCAATAGAAGGATGCTAATTAAGTTCCACTTGACTGCTCTATTCCATTAGCAAATAAGAGGTTCATTTCCCTACTACTGTAAACCAAGTTCCTAGTTTCCAAAATTTCCATAAGTAGCGTTAAAACTATGAATGTACTGTCAAACATATAAGCATCTGGATCACAAAAAATGCTGATATATTTCATGTATGCGAATATCTGCTCGCAATTTATGAGAGAGATTGACAAAATATGATACCTATTTGACAACTTCAAATCAGGCACAATAATGACTTGCATTCAGATTGCTCAGTTTTCCCATTCAGAAAGGTTATATCCTTCCATTTGCATCTGCCACTAGTTCTGCACCAACAATGTCCATAATCAAAATTGGCAGACCCTAATCCTCAAAACAGAATTAAGGGTTTACAGATCCATCTGCTGAGAGCTTATTATGTAAAAAGACTCCAAGTCAATGCATACAAAGAGGATACTTGTTCGGTATTTGCTGTAGCGTCTCAGTTTAAGTGTAATGAAAATCAAGCATCCAGCTCCATCCTTCCTTATCATAGAGAATGTTCTGCCATGCTAAAAATAGAAATAAAAATGATTTAGAATTGGCATATCATGGATCATTTATGTTATTTTGTCACCAACTTAGAAAATTTCAAGCCTTCTTATTTCTTGATCCCCATTTTCTTAAAAATTTTAATGCAAATGGCTGAGGACACATTGAAAGGTAGTCCACTCTCTTTTCAGCACATTATGACCCCAATTAAACACATTGAGCAGCTTCACTGGCTAAGCCAGTTTACACTCGCATTCGTGGTTTCCATTTCTGTGCTCACTACGGCATACTTCTTTATCCCAAGTGTATCATGGATTATCAAGCTCTTGTTGCCCAATTGTCTTTTACATAAGCTAATTAATGTGTTTTCTAGATGATCTCATCACATCATCCCAATTTCCTTGTATGTTTCTTCACTGTATTAGAAAATAAATGAAGTGAGAAAAGGTCGTTAAAGAGTTTTCTTGCCAAGAAAATTGAATACATACTCTGAAAAGAAGAGGAAAGACACGGCAGATATCACCAAAGAAGAGCAACTTATCTCCTACTCAACTAAACAAAGATTTTGAAAGTCACACACAGATCACAACACGCGACATCATACAATTAAGAATGAAAGCAGGAGAACGAAAACCCTATTTCTTTTGTTTTTTTTTTTTCTTTCTGGTCTGCAGTGGAGATGGTAACCTATTATTGGAGAGGGGGCAGGTAAGCGAGAGAACGAGAGAACTAGAATTCGAACCAAGTCCTCTCAACACACATCTTCCACCACTCCAGCTAAACTAGATCCTCTCACAAACCCCTTTCTTATAAATACAATTCTTGCATTGCTGAAAACCACATTTGCTGGTCATTCACATATAACAACGTCAGTCCCTTTACGGAAAAGGTGAATCACAGCTAAAGCTATGAGCTAACCCTCTAAAGATTGACAAAAGTTGCAATCTTTCTTCCTCATTAGCATCAAACCCGCGAAAAATCCAATCATATTCATCCATGTTTCCATTCAATTTCCACATTAACAATCCACAAAGAACTCAAACCATAATCCAGCAGTGAGGAACCCAAGTACCATTTTATCCAATTAAAAAAAAAAAAAAAACAGAGAGAGAGGAAGACTTACCCAACAATGCCGTATAAGATCTGAATCACGGGAGAAGTAAAATGGGTGTTCGAGAAATCAATGAGAATCCCGTAAGGCTTTACCGTTTGGAAAAAGTTTTCTGCTTGATTACATATTTTCTTGGCAATTTGGCTGTTTGGTTCGTGGGAAAATAACTGTCAATCCGGGAAGCCGAAAAGTGGGTACTTAGGTACTAGGTACGGGTTGCTCGGGATCCTTAAATAGGTCCCCTTCTGGGACCCAATTAAGTGACACGTGGGTACATTTTCCGGGAAACTGTTACAAATTTTACCATTGAGAAATTTTCAACGGAATTGCAATTTGTCAGGCCTCTTTTGTTTTTTCTTTTAAAAAATCTTAAATAATTGTACTCGTAAAGAGCTTGTATATACAATATAATAAAAAAATTATATGACATATTAAAAAAATTATATGACATGTAAATTTTTTTTTTAATTTTTAATAGTTAGTTATATGTCGTATACTTTTTTTTAGTATATCGTAACAAAAAATTAAAAAAAAATTTAATTTTTAATGATTAATTATACGTCGTATAATTATTTGTAATATATCGTATAATTTTTTTAATTGATCTATAATATCGTATAAATTTTTTGTACTGCATTATATATAACAGTTATAGAAGCTCCCAAACATGAAAGTCACGTAGTATTATTATTATTATTATTATTTTTTTTTTTACCCAAAAAGAAAGGAATTGCAATTGAGACTTGAGACTTGAGAGATGGGCTAAAACACATTTTAGTTCAGGAATTGTATTGTAGAGGTAATGTGCGGATGAGATTGTGGCAGGGTGTTTGGGGTCTTGAAATATTTAGGTTTTAAGTATTTCGAGTTTTAATTTATCAAATTTTAAATTTTTCGAGTTTTTTAGTAAATTGAATTTTAGGTAATGGGTATTGAATTTATTTGAGTTTTGTGTTTATTGTGTTTTTTTCATACATATGGTTTAAGTTCTTCAAATTTTGGATGTATTAGGATTAAGGATTATAATCTTTGGGACATTAGGTTTGGATTTCTACTCATTTAAATTCAAATCATTCGAATTTCAAATCAATCAAGTCATAGACTTTGCCAATGGGATAAATATTTTTAAAGTCCTAAACCTTTAGATTTTTTTACGTTTGAGTCCTAAACCTTTTTAACATTTCATTTGAGTCCTAAATCTTTTAATTTTTTACTATATCAGTCCTTTAAATTACGAAAAGTAGTCAATCTATTAATAAGTGAGTTTAATTTAATAAAAATCATTTAAAAAAGCTTAAATACATGAGTTAAATATTTTTTTCATCAACAAAATATGCATATTAAATATTTTTTTAATCAAAAAATATACGAATTAAATAGGCAACATGTATATTTTTTTATAAAAAAAACATTCAATTCATATATTTAATCTTTTTTAAATAATTTTTTGTAAAGTTAAAATTATTTTTTAATAGATTGATCACTTTTGTTAAACAGAGGGACTAATTTGGTAGAAAATCAAAAAGTTTAGGACTCAAATGAAATGTCAAAAAGGTTTAGAACTCAAACGTAAAAAAACTTAAAGGTTTAGGACTAAAAAAATTCTTATCCCCTTTGCCAATCAATATGAATTAATTTGAGTTGAGTTTGGGTGAATTAAATTAGGTTATTTGAGTTGTTCACTTGCTGCAATCTTTAGACAAGTAATAACATAATTTATTTTGGTCAAATTGGAAACTTTTTCAATCTAACTTATGTTTAATTGTAGCCTATAATGCATGGTTATGAACACTGGAACATAGATACGACATAAACGTGATAAAATATGAACACTTAAAAAATTAAGTTACGATACAATATAAACACAACTACAAAATAGATATAAAATATATTATATGTAATTTCCAAAATTTTAAAGGTGATATGCATAATAATTGTTTAAAGGTAGAAAATAATAAGCATTAAAAATATTTTATTGTAACAACTATCTTCGACACTTTGATTTGTAATTTCTTAAATATCTTTGTTGTGTGTGTGACATAAAAAATTGTACAAATAATCTGTTGAAAATTTTAAATTATTAAAAATTTCAAAATTAACTTTATATGAATCTGATATACATAAGATATACTAATTAAAATTGTTTAATATATGTATAACAAACAGGTTAGAAGTGTCTGATAAAATTTTTTACATTTTTTAATGATTTCGGCAGATGCTTTTTTAAGTGTTGACACATATCCAAAGTATGTCAAATGAAAATTGTGTCCAACACATACCTTAATATAAACACACATAATTTTAAAAGTATATGTGATTTATAAGGCGTAATTAATCATCACATTTAAAAGAGAGTAACTTTATTGCTTAAAATAGTGGAATTCTTGTTTATTTACTTATTATTTTGTTTTTTTTTTGTTTCAAAACATTTTGTTCTATTTGACGTCTTATAACCAATAATTATGAAAGAAAAATTCAGTTGTTGATCTAAAAATTTTCTAAGTGGGGAGGGAAGATATTGTGAAATATATTCATTGGAAATATTTATTCTGAAAGAAAATAATGAAGATAATAATTCAAAAGTACTTGAAATACATGAAAATTTAATATTGGAGCTTTTGGACAATATCTAAAAAACATAATTTTTTTTCTACTCCAAATATAATTTAAAATTTGATTATTTAAGGACAAATTCAAGACGAAAATATCTTAAGCATATGTGAAAAGAAAAATTCTTATCATTTTCGTAGCTGGACAATAAAGCAATGAGTTTGATTATTATTTTGAAAATTTTGATTGAAAGGCAAATATGTTTTAGGAAATTGTTTACATGTCTGTTGATAAAATAGAGTTTTTTTTTTCTGTACATATTTATTAAAATTTTTATAGAGCATCTAAGGTATTTTTGTTCGTACTTAGATTAGTGGAGACATAAAATAGTTTAAAATGATGGTAACATTAAATTTTGATTTTTGACGTTTTGGTGAGGAATTTGCTCTAACTAATTTTCGTTTAATCGTTCCGAAATGTTTTTCTTGTCAAAATTAATAATTTGTCCATTTTTTAATTTTAAAAAGAAAATGCCACAAAGGTGAGTGTGTGTGATACAGGAGTCAATCGTCAAACTTAAGGCCAGCAAAAATCCAAAATTAAAAATAAAAACAGAAAAGCCTTTTTTTGGAGTTATGATATTTTATTCTGTGTACACAATAATATTATCTCGGAGACTCCATAATTTAAGATAGAGAAACAGTTTTTGAAGGCACTAATGTAGGTCTGTAATTGTATGGTTGTGAGAGAGATTTACCACTAAGGTAGCACAGAGTTTGCTCTTCAATAATATAAAAGTTCAATTTATTCTGCAGTACATGTTTTGAAATTCTCTTTAATAGGACTAGCCCTCATATTTTCCTATTTTATTGCTAAAACTAAGAAACAATTTTTCAAATTAAAAACAAGGAAAAAGTAATATGGCCATATAATTTGGTGGTCAAATATTTTTTAGATTCACATTTTATACAATAAGTAAAATATTTTGTGTAATTATAATAATAAAACAAGATATAAAAAAGTATTACTATTTTTTCGATTCATATTTTTTAGTTACAGTTATATAAAATATGCATCTTATCACAAAAATTCAATGTCATTTGGATGCAATTTGACTATCAATGTCTGGCCGCGTAATAGTGCTGAAAAAAATTAAAAATTAAGTTATAATTATAATTATTATTATTAGAGTCTTATCAAAAAAATATAAGAAATAAATTTTAGTCTCTAAAAAATAATGAAAAATTTATTTTATTTTAAAATTAAATTTTAAATATATTACCCATACACTTATTTAATATTACCTTAAATTTTAAAATAAAAAAAATTTCAATTGCCTAAAACAAACATATGATTATTGTTTTTCCGTTATTATTATTATTATTATTATTTTTATAGGTTTTAACGTGCCGTTTTTCCGGTTGTGCCAGCCACGCGACACAGGACCATGGCGGCGTCTCTGCTAGCGGCGAACGGCATCGCCGGCGGTTTCTCTCCACAACCCATCTCCGATTCTTTGAAACTCCTAAAACCCACAAAACCCTTTTCGTTTTACGCAAAACCAATCACACCCACAACCTCAAAATCCTCTTATCTCGTCGTCAAGATCCGAGCTGATGCCGGGTTCCATTCGGATCCTCCAGGTAATTCCCTTTCTATTTCAACTACAACAGCATCGCCAACAACCACTACTACTGCAAGCTCTGATGATAAAATCAGGGAAATTCTCCGAAATCGGGATTACGAGAAGAAATGGGGGTTTAATGTTGATATTGACTCGTTTTCCATCCCGAAAGGTCTCTCAAAGGAGACAATTAGGCGGATATCGTCTCTCAAAGAAGAGCCCGATTGGATGCTTGAGTTTAGATTGAATGCTTTTGAGAGATTCTTGAATATGAAAGAGCCTAAATGGTCTGACAATCGATACCCACCAATTGATTTTCAAGACATTTGCTATTACTCTGCTCCTAAAAAGAAACCAACTTTGAATAGCCTCGATGAGGCCGACCCGGAATTGCTTAAGTACTTTGAGAAACTGAATGTGCCTTTAAATGAACAGAATAGGTTGGCTAATGTTGCTGTTGATGCGGTTCTTGATAGTGTTTCGATAGCTACTACTCATAGGGAGACCTTAGAGAAGGCTGGTGTTATCTTTTGTTCGATATCTGAAGCCATTAAGAGGTACCCGGATTTGGTTAGGAAGTGTTTAGGGAGAGTTGTGCCTCCTGAGGATAATTATTATGCAGCTTTGAATTCTGCTGTGTTTAGTGATGGGTCCTTTTGTTATGTACCGAAGGATACTAAATGCCCGATGCAGATTTCTACGTATTTTAGAATTAATGCAATGGAAACGGGGCAGTTTGAGAGGACCCTGATTGTTGCCGATGATAGGAGCTTTGTGGAGTATTTGGAGGGCTGTACTGCACCTTCCTATGATACTAACCAGCTTCATGCTGCTGTCGTTGAGTTGTATTGTGCTGAAGGGGCAGAGATTAAGTACTCCACTGTGCAGAATTGGTATGCTGGTGATGAGGAAGGTAGAGGTGGGATTTACAACTTTGTTACAAAGCGAGGACTTTGTGCTGGGGATAGATCTAAGATCTCTTGGACCCAAGTGGAGACTGGATCCGCAATAACTTGGAAGTATCCGAGTGTTGTTCTCGAAGGAGATGATACTGTGGGAGAGTTTTATTCTGTTGCATTGACAAATAACCATCAGCAGGCTGACACAGGGACAAAGATGATTCACAAGGGGAAGAACACGAGAAGTCGTATCATTTCAAAGGGAATTTCAGTTGGGAATTCAAGGAACTGTTACAGAGGGCTTGTCCAGATTCAGCCTAAGGCAGACAATGCCCGAAACTCCTCACAGTGTGACTCAATGCTTATTGGTGACACTGCAGAAGCAAACACCTATCCTTACATTCAGGTACTCTCTTACCTTGTTGATGTTTCTCGTTGACATGAGTTATTCCGGCTGACTACTCAAGCATGAATTATGCTTAGCCTTTTTCATATGGGTTTATTTGTCTATTGGTTTTGAATGATGCCAATTTTATATTTGAAAAAATCCACCATAGTATGATTGTTATTTTGCTGTGCTTGTTTTCAGGTTGATATTACTTGATGGCCTTGTGTAATTCTTTTTGGCTGAATTTTGTTGTCGATTCTGTATCTGTCATAATAAGCCATCTCCTTCATGAGTGAACTAAAAAAGAAGGTACTAAAGGATTGTTCATAAAGCAGCATTGCAAAGGCCATTCTGGTGTTTAAACTTAGTTTCAGATTTCAGTTCCATTGCTATTATTATATCTTTTGAAGAAAGTGGTTTAAAGAATTGCAGTTGGTTTGAGTGGAAGTTTGCAGTGCGAGGGTATATAGGAATATTAAAGGAAAGTTATATGGATGGAAAAGTATATTTTTCAATTCTTTTCTTGATTATAGGTTTCAAAAACGGATTTATGTTACTACTAGTTGTCTGGACTTCCCCATTGAAGGGCTGAATGTGGTTTGGAATCCACCCTATCACTTGACCGCCTTCTATTTTATGCTTGGAACGTGAATTCTTAAGTCCTCGGTGAAATTTTGTCGTCTCGGAAGTTGTGGGTGTATTTCTTTCTTTTTGGCATTTAATTTTTTCACCTACAACCCGTAGAAACGGTTCCTTTTTTATTTGGGGTGTGTGTCTGCACAAAACTGCCTTTTAAAGTCTAATAGCTATTAGTTCAGTTCTCATCCAATAAGAACTGCCTTTTGGGCAGGTTGTTTGAGATAATTAGAGCTGCATCATACGATAAAAATCGGCTTTCTGTAATTATTGCACGTAGTTTTCTCCATTAGCAGCTATGCATCACTCAACTATTTGTCCTTCTATGTCATGTCTGAGAAAATCCGGACTCCACATTAATCTCTGGTGTCCAATAGGTGAGGAATCCCACAGCCCGTGTCGAACATGAAGCCAGCACTTCCAAAATTGGTGAAGACCAGCTATTTTACTTTCAGCAAAGGGGAATGGACTACGAAAAGGCCATGGCTGCCATGATTTCTGGGTTTTGCCAGAATGTATTCAATGAGCTTCCTGATGAATTTGGTGCCGAGGTAAACCAGCTGATGAGCCTGAAGCTTGAGGGATCCGTGGGCTAGCCAGCAATTTTTTGTGCAAGTTAACAGAGGACCATGTATATTCTTCTCCACAGGTGCATGTTTTACATTTTCTCTCTCTCTCTCGCTCTCTCTTTTTTCCAAGGTCCATCAGAAAACAATGTTGTTGTATAATTTTGTGGCCTGATTAGTGGAAGCAACAGCAAGAGTTGACGTTAGCTTCCAGCACCCTTCTCCCTGACAAACACGGGGTAAATTTGGAAGGCCAATAGGATGATTCAGAAGGACTTGTAAGGCTCATCTGGACTTGTGAACATGATAATGAGGCAACAGATACATACATAATCTATGCATTGTAGGTTTTCAGGCTAGTAATTGATGGATTGTGAATTGTGGTTTTTGGATCTGAACCTGTGATCTAACATATTCACAAAGTAGAAAGCTTTCTGTCTAATGAATTGCTCGTATATTTTGCTTAGTTCCATTGACAACGTAAGTATTTGAATCAAGTACAAGTTATTTCTCCTATGTTCTCGTGGTCTTTTGGAGTACTACCGTATGTTTGTCTTAGATTTTATCAAAAAAAAAGAAAAAACTAATTATTTTGGCTTTTGGTATTCTCAATTTTTTGTGAGTAATACTAAGCATATGAATAATTTTTACAGAAATTTATGTATGTGGCCTTCGCTAGTAAGTCGGAAAATAATGGAGAGCAATATTTGGAGGATAGGAACAAGCAACATTTACTGAATCGTGACACTATTTTTTATCCAAAGCCTTATAACATTGGGTTATGGTTCAGTTGGCCATATGAATAATATATATTTTGCTTGCTCCTTCCATCCTTTTGTCATATGGAACTGTTCTCCCATTTGCTTCTTTGCTTCTTTCTCCTCATGCTTTCTATTCTCTTCTAGTTTTTCTTTGTTCTCTTCCACGTTCACACTTGATCTCCAAGACAAACTCACTCCTTGTGATTTTGGAGTATTACAGAAAGAATAATTTTCTGGTAACGTAAATTTCATGGACTCAAAATGATTTTACACTATAGATACACTGATTTATCTTACGTAAATAATATTTTATATAATATACACGAGATTTATAATAAAATCTATATAAACAAAAATATTACCAACACACAGAATGAACACGAAATTAAGTGCTAGGAAGAGAATGTCAATGGCTACTCAAGAAAGGTGATCACCTGTAGAAGTCTTGAAAATTAAAAAAAAAAAAAAATTGCAGAGATTTAATTTCATATGATAATGCAGGGGTTGGAACCTGCATCGGAAATTTGTATGACACGAGTGTTAATCTGCAGCAATTTCTGTTCTTCCTTCTTAGTGAAATCAGTTTTGAGGGGACGAGCTTGAGTTCAATGGTAAAATGATTCCATCCTAATTTGAAGGTCACCGAAAGAAAAATGAATGTAAGGTTGGGCGAATCCGTCTTTTTATTCAGACCCTACATTTTTGAGAATCTTATACACAGGAATGGCGAGCTTCGACGACTGATTCATTAGCAATCTTCTTGGTGCAATGCACGTTTAACTACAAATATTGCACCTTGCACTAATCGATCTATGCGGGGATACGCGCACGAGCTTTGATAAAATCTATTAAGCAGCTCACGAGGATGAGCTCAGTGTTTAAATATTCAGGTTTTTTTTTTTTTTTTATATGTGGTTTATATCGAATTCTACTAACTGTAATTAATGTCGGGATATTTTTTTTATTTTTAAACTCTTAAAATTCAAAAAAATAAAAAAAAAATAAAAAGTGTCGCTAGAAAGGAAATTGATAGATCCATCGACGTGGGTTTTTTTTTATTTTTTTAATTTGAAACTCAGTATTTAGCCCATTAGGTTAATTAATCTCCACCGATCCGGTGAGAATTCTGAAAGGCAACAAAACTCTTTAAATAAATATTTAATGCGATTGTATTCTTATAGATTAAAAATTTTGATTAAACGAGAATGGACCCTATCATCTGTGATGACGCTTGCTGGTGAGTTTTTGCGACAATGGCAATGGTTTTTTCAAGAAAGCGCTAGCTCAAATTTTAAGCACGGTTCCTAGCGTTCATCTCAAAAGATTTTTTTTTTTTTGTTCTTTTCAGTGAGAAAGCAGCCTGCTGATATGAGAGACAAAGAAAAAGAGGTTGAGAGAGACAGAAAAAGAGAGAGGGTGACTCTACAAGCAAGAAAGACGAAGGATGAGCCATGAAAGAGAGAGAGAGAGAAGGAGAGGAGATGACTCATGTGGTTTTGTTTCAAGACAATGAGTAATATATTTCTCAGAAAAATATATTTTTCTGAAATATGCTTTTCAGAAGGATCATGATATATGGCATGAATTGGTTTTACGGACTCTTTGGGAAAAAGTTAATGGTAATACTTTTTTCACAAATGATTCGGCCATTTTATAATAATATTTATATTTTTTATAATAATAATTATATTTTTTTAACAAAAATTTATATTTAATTTTTTTACTACAAAAAGTATGTATGTTATTGTAAAAAATATATATGTTGTTACAATATGATCGAATCGTATGACAAAAAACGTATGTTCATTTAACAGTACTCTTCTAACATAATACGTAGAGCTCCATAATTTCTTTTATAGGATGACAATTTCTTTTATAGGATGACGGTTATTTTGAGTCCTAATTTGTTTTTTTAAATTAAAATTTTACTAATAAAACATATTAAACCCTAATTAATATTTAGTATTACCTTAAACGTATTTAATATTACTTTAAAATATTAATTTAAAAAATAAATCTAAGTAATACTTAATATTATCTTAAATATGTTTAATATTACTCTAAATCATGGTTTAAAACAAGTTGGCTTATCCTTTTGATTTTTTTTTTTAAAGAAAGAAAGAACATCAATGCACAAAAGTCGGGAGGAATCGGTAAGTAAATTTCCTGCAATAAATCATTATCATTTTCGGAGAAATTAGAGAGACACGAAAAGTAGACAGTATGAGAGATGCAATCCTATATTATAACCGGGGCAAAGTTGAATAATTACTTATTAGGTTTTTGCGTTGGTTATATATTTTTCCTTCTCATTAAGATTGAAAAAAATGGGTTTCTGCATCCTGAAATTGAAGAAAGAAATTGGACTTTTTTTTTTCGTAATTTTTTTAATTTATTAGATTATAATAGGAATATCAAGAGAGACAAGATCGATGACAGTGTGTATGTATTTTAAACCGATCATGGTCAAGTTTAAATTGCAGGAAGTCAGCTTGATTCTAACAAGAAAGCCATGACCATCCAGGTACCTTTCTTCTCTTGGGTTCTGCCCCTTCTATTATATTCTTCTTCTTTTTTTTTTTCTTAATAATTTTCTGGCTTTATATATATATATTCGCTTTTTTTTAACCAAATCATAGTTTTATTCCATGCTACACAAATCATTAATTTTAATATAATTTGCATTTTCTAACACTTTTGTTAGAGTTAAATGCATTAAATTTTCTTTAATTTGTTAGAATAATTGATCTTAATTAATATTTTTTAATTACATAGAATTGTTTATTATATAAATAAAGTAACTAAATCACTTCAATTTTTACTAATAAGTGATATCATTTCATTTTTAAGAGTCATTTAACCCAAAATGAATTTAAACATAATATCCATAGTTACACAAATTGTTAATTTCAATACGAAATGCATTTTCCAATATCTTTGGTCGAGTTAAATGCATTGAATCTCTTCTAACAAATGAATAATTGATCTTAATTAGCATTTTTTAATTATATAAAACCATTTATTACATAAACAAAATGACTAAATTGTTTTATTTTTTTATTAATAAGTGATTTCTTTTCATTTTTGTAAGTTATTTAACTAAAAATAAACTTAAATATAACATCCATGAATCTAATGTGATGGGATAATGAGATATTTTACGCTGAACTTCTTAATCGATCCATACATTTTCCATGCATCATTATTTGAGAAGTGGCTGGTTCTTGTCTTCCCATTTGTCTAAACGCTTCTGTGCTTTCTCTACCTGCAAGATATATTCAACATTTAGAACTGCTAAGTAATTGATTCAACCAGTGACCAAACAAGCTTATACCACATAAATATACATTTTTTAATTTTTTATTCTAAGTGAACTTAATTTATTGTATAATATAAGATAATAAGTAAGTTATATTCATTAAAAAAAAGAATCAGATTAAAAATCCTCATATAATATAATGTTTTTGACATCTAAAATATATTTTTTTGAATTATAAGCAAATATAAACATTTTGATTATAATTATATGAATAAAAATACGGGAAAGGTACGTACTGTAGGCACCTTTTTCAATATTGCATGATGAATTGATTATTTTATCGTAAACTATAGGCACTTTACTGTAAGATACTTAAATAAACTAATTTTTAAATCTAGTTAAAATTTATCTTGATATTTTAATATTTTAACTTTTAGATTTAAGTATTTTTAGCGGTAAATTACTTAGTATAAATTCTAAAATAAAAAGTCAAAGTTGGAAAATAACATTTTGGTCTCGGTCAATGTCGGATCACCATGTGAATTAAGTCAATCCGAATTAAAAGTCTATCTCTCTCTCTTTTTCTTTTCTTTTTTTTTTTGTTTTTTTGAAAAGCCAATCCGATTTGGGGTTTAGTTCATAGATCCAAGCAAGGCTATATAATTTAAATAGCAACAAGTAACAATTTAGTTTTATCTAACGACATGTGATATCTTATCTAATTTTTTATCAATTCAATCATATGACATATCTCGCTTTATTACAATTTTGAAGTCACTCTTGTGAAGTTAAAAATATTTTTCTTTTTCTCTTAATTTTTTTAACTCTTTCCTTTATTCATTTATAATTGGATTTAATAACACTATATTTTATGAACGTACCTCCTTTTTCCAGTCCGTGCGAAATGTTACCCATAACAATATCAGGGTTTGCATCAGCGTTCCTCCAATCATTCCAGACCATATTCCCTGCATCCATATGTTACAAGACATGTAAGTTTTAACCATATAAATAATATATATTTTGAATCACAAAAATATATATAAAAGAAGAACAAAAGAGTGGGGAATTACAATTCAATGACAGATTGTTACCTTTGCGTCAAGATTGAACTTGAAGCCAAGAAGACAGCCCACTGGAATGCCAACCCCATAATAACATCCCACATTTACGTATGCCACGAATGCTTGCCATCCACACCCAACAGCAACTCCTTAATTGTAATTGTACGGTAAAACATATCCCATTGTAAGTGCACACAGTAAAGAAACAAAATGGGACATTTCTAATCCATTGTAAAAGGAAAGGGCAAAAAACTAATAAAATCAAAGGAAAAAAATTGATGATTTCACTCAGATACGTTTAAAGTAATTACAAAATGATACAGATGTTTGTTAATTGAATTCAATAAAAATTAAAACAAAATGATAAGACTGTCAAAATTGGTGAACTATCAAAATTATTAAATAAGAATGTATAATTACTTATTTCTACTTGCTTGAAACAATCTTGTGTTACCCTAAATCAAATTCATAGGCATTTCGCCGTCCCGCCACCACCGCTTCCGCTTGTGCTGCTGCTTGTATTAAAACCTATTTCAACTAGCCTATTCAAAATAATATAAAATATAAAATTGACAAATTACTTCTATTATACTATATTATCTTATGCTCTATTAATCTATCTTATATAATCTGCGTACCAAGAGCAATCTAAGGATTAATCCAGCTGACTATTGGCTAATATTGTTGGTGTTTTTTTTAAACTCTGAGTTTAATATACTAGCTCATGGCACTTGTAATGGGTGCACTGTCTCAATGTTAAATACAGCCTGAGAAGGTTTAAAAAAATTAAAGTTATACTTCAATTAACAGTTTAAATTTTTAGTGTGATGATGAACACTTAATTCTAATAATTGGTATTAGAGCAAAGTTATAAATTCAAGTCATTGAGGTAACAATGAAAAAAAGATTGTTGACTAATATTATTGATATTTCTTTTAAATTTGTAATTTAACATTCCAACCCATGACACTTAAAATGGTGCAATCCTCCATACCAAATGCGGCCCATAAGGTATAAAACATTAAAATTGTAACTCAACAAACAATTTAAATTTAGTGTGATGATAAATATAATGTAATGAAAAGCACTTGATCTGAATACTGACAAGGAAACATTGATTCTTTGCGATAAGGGCGCTCAGAGAATAATAATCATGACTACATAATGTGCCCCTTGGATCCAAGGGCATAGATATGCCCTTTTACAGTAAACAACAACGAGAAAGTCGACTTATCAAAATGTATGTGGATCTCATGGTCGGGAAAATGATATTACTTTGCTCTGTCCTATGTGCATTATTGATATATGATCATGTGGACTCTGTTTGACATGTTTCAGTCGAGATAGCAATGAAGTGACACTGAAAAATGGCTAACAACATGCAGACAAGATAGCAATGTACGACAGTCAGAAAGATCCATCAAAGTCTGCAAAATTAATTGAAAGCATAACAACTCAGTGATCACAGAAACTGAGAGCTTCACCAGCTCTCACTCTTGTTACATTTATTTATAGATATAGGATTCCAATACACGAACACTGTAAAGCAAGACGCATAATTTAATGCATAAAAAAAATTATAACTTCTTTAAACGTATTTTATAGATCTATTACATTCCAATTTTGACCAATTTATACTTTATATATTAAAAAAAAAAAACAAAATATGTCGAGACCCACACTCTTTCTCCATCTCTTTCTCTATACTTCCCATCAATCCCCGTCTCACCGTCCCTGTCTTACTAATAATTTCTATTTATATAATGCGTCAAAACATCATTAGCCCGCATACTAATGACACTAATATTTTCCATTCATATAATGCGTCAAAACATAATTAGCCCGCACACTAAGAAGAGGATAGTGCCAAAGATTCCTAGAATACAATTAATGGTGCAATTCTTTTTAATAAATTTTAAAAACATATATAAGTAGCCGTCAATAAAGTAGATCCCCATCACCAAGTTGGAGAATCCTAATTGTCAAGTTGGAGATGGCAATTTCAATCCACTGAACGACAAGAGGAAATTTATGAAATACGAGAAATATTATTGCAGTGTAGTTCACCTTGTAATATATATTTTTTTTCTTTTAAGAGGCCCGTTGGGTCATAATTTACGTAATGAAAGTAATTCTCTTTATTTTCATAAAATTTACATCATTTTCATGAGAATAGAACTCAAGGTTTTAAAATGAAGATCTTTAATTCTAACAATCGAGATATCTCTTAGATATAAAGAATTTTACAAACATCGAATATGTCTTGTTAGTAGTAGGATTTCATTATAGTGGACTGCTGTATATTGTAATTTACGGCAAAATAATCACTTCACTGCAACACCACTTGAAGTGGGAGCTTAATTGGCAGTGTTCTGGGCGTGTTTTTATGTACTTAGGTACTGCCCATTTTTTTCCCGTATATACATAATACATTAGTTTCCATCTTTACGAAATAAAAATGGATTGGTGGTAGCTAAGACTCAGATTCGTTACCACTTGTTCCCTTGGTGGAAAAGTTAGTACGATTCATTTAAGTGTTAGTCCTTCTAAAGTTAAATCAAGATTTTAAGATACCAATCGTGGCCCGACTTGCAGCCGCAAATGAAACCTAACATCCTTCTTTTTTTTTTTTTTTTTTCTTTTCTTTTGCGCTAAAAAGAGTATGAATAATAATTGATCTCATACTCGGAAGGAACCTTGTCACATTACACCCGTTTACATTTAAGGCATCCCCGCTGCATCTATATTGAGGTCAAAGTTTGGGATACTTTTGCAAAGAGTGTAATTACATGTCCTGAGACTTTTGTCCCGGGATTTTGTACCGAATGAAACCGTAACTGTTATTTTTGAAATTGCGACTGATATTTTTGAAATGTAAAAATAACAACTGGTTCAAAAATATCAGTTCTAGTTTCAAAAATAACAGTTCCAGTTTCATTCGGCACATAATTCGGAATAAAAATCACCGGCTCACCAACATTTATTCTTTTAGAAAATAGGGATATTGGGACGTAAATATCTCACATCCTTACGATATCTTTTATCGTTAGAAAATATTTTTGTGTTTTTAATAACTAATTAGAACACTGTGTTGTGATCGTTTTCATCATTTATTTGAGCCCTAATAACTTTGTTTACTTTTCAGCTTACATTGTTAAAAAAAAAAAAAAAAAGAGAGAGAGAGAAGGCTTACCGGACAAGACGGGCTGTATCCCGTTGAGAATGAGGGTGACGGCCAAGAGCGGACAGAGATCCGACACAGCTTCGGCGACGGTAGCACCACTAGTGAATGCGTAGCTAATCACATGGCGTAGGGAAAGTACAATTACAGCTTCAATTACTGCGATAGTGAAGGATACCGAAGTGACCATGACCACCGAAAATGCTGCTGCCTTAGGATTTCCTGCTCCTAATTCATTGGCAACCCTGACGCTGCCCCATCCACATTCACACGTTGAGTACAAAACAAGCCTCTTTTTTTTTTTAAAAAAGGGTCCAATAATAGGTGCCGAGCTAAAAGCTCGATACAAACTTATATTTAGATAAGTGTTATTGAAGACGGTAAAGTATCTAAATTATAAAAGATTAGCTAAAAAAAATTTTTTTCTTTGAAATTTTTTGTTCTCAAACAATAAAAAAAAAGTATTATAATAATTTAGTTTGCACACTCGGTGCACGTAACTTTTTCCTTTTCAAATTACCTTGCAAATGCTTTACTTCAGTGCAACGTTAGTGATTTTTGGCAGCTAGTCTTAATGGCCAAACGTTTTGTCTAGAGGACATAGTCTTTTTTTTTTAATTAAAAAAATTAAATAATAAATATAATTAGTGTTCTCTTAAATATAATTAGTGTTCATTCTAAATTATTTTCGAAAATTTTTCTTTGGCCCTAATGCTTTCTTTTCCCTTTTTGTCATAAAAAAAAATAATTTTTGGAGAAAATGTTTGGCCATGTATAGTTATTGTACTAGGTTTTGGAAAGGAAGACGGGTAAGAAGACCAACCTTGCAGCTGCATTGAACCCGACTGACACCATGAACACCAACCCGGATATCCCCGTACTGCACGGAACAAAGTCTACCATAAATAATCGTATCGTTAATTTATGGGGTATATCATTATAATGGGAGAAAATATTACCAATTCACCAGAATTTAGGAAGGTCATGCCGACACAATTTTCTCTTTTAATTTTAAGACTTTGAGATTCATGTATAAGTTTTTTACAAATTATTTTTTTTTTCTTTTCTGTCTAGTTTTGTTAGGAAAGAGAAAGATTTTCGTAAAATGAGATATGAGGTCTGAACCTTTAGATCTCACCTCAACCATTCTAGTCACTAGGTTATATCTAGTGAACGATTCTATTCTATGCCCCAGTTAAACCGCTTTTCTCCATTTAATTTTTTCATCCCACATCTTTCTCATTGACAATGTTAAGTGCACCGAATATAAGTGCATTGAACGTATCAAATCTAATAAAAAAAAAAATTTTTGATTTGTTGTTTTTAAAAAATTTATGTACCAAGAAGTATATATATTTATTAAAATATTATTTTCTGTAAATTTTTGTAATAAATCTTATATTATATCTATAGTTTTACAGTAATCTTCATTTAAATTTTAATTTTAATTTTATAAAAAAAATTAATATTGTACTACCTTGGTACCGTAAAAGCCGGACCCATTTTTCATTGCCCGCTCTGATAGAAATTTTTGGCAGGTGATAGACTAAATTTATCTTATAATATTACCTTAAGAAGCAGTAAAGAAAAGTTTTTTTTTAAAAAAAAAAAAGTGAATCAATTTTCTGCTTACCAGACAGCAAGAGCGTCCAATGCAAGCTGTGGATTCTTGAGAAGTCCAGCAATCAATATCAAAACCTGAAAATACCAGGTCTCTAAGCACAGCATCACGGCGGATGCAGCGGACAATTTCACGAACTCCCAAATCCCAGAAAAGGCCTGCAAGGTAAAACCATTCCAAGTCCGTTTGCACCGGCTGCTCGTCACTATGTACAGAAATTGAGCCGCAATTATAATCCACCACGACAAGCTCAGCACCAGGGACGCACCGATCAGCCCCATTCCAAACTTGTACACCGCTAGCCAACTCAGCAATATGTGCACCAAAAGTGTAGTTGCAGATATAATGGCACTTGGGATCACTATGCTTTGTGCTTGGAGGAACTTTTGTATTGGAAAGTTCAGCGAATAAGCGAAAATCTGCGGTATTAGGCCGTAAATGAAGACTGCGGCTGTGGATGCGAGTTCATGCGGCTCGTGGAGTAGGATTAGGATTTGTTTTGATAGAAGGTAGATCACAGCCAACGGAATCCCTGTGACAGTTAGCACTATTGTTGCTCTTTGCATATATGTTCCCAGCATTTCGTAGCGGTGGGCGCCATAAGCTTGGCCACACAGAGTTTCCACTGCGCTTCCCATTCCTAACTACAGTTAAAAAAAAAAGGAGATAAAAAGTGCTCTGAAGATCAAATAAGGACATTCAGGACAAAATGGCCTAAATAATCCTTCAAATACATGCGACTTGTCTCATTAACAAGATTTAATCCAGATTTGCATAACATTAGGATTCAATGTTTGAGTATGATTTTAGTATTTAAGTAAGAGTAGGAGTAATCAGTATCTAGAGCATATAAAGAGTTTGAATCTCAATTTATTATATGATTGGTGTGATTGGCGAGAGTATTAATTGAAAAATTATAATTAGACACTATGTTTCTTTTATTAGTATATGATGTTTTTTAAATTAATAAAGTTGACGAGTTAATTAAACTTTAATAATAGTATTAGAGCTAATTGTGCTCAAGATCTAACAATTCCCATGTATCAGACCAACCAAAAGCAGCAAAGGTGACTCTTAATACAAATCATAATACCATTCAATTAGAATTAAAGTTCTTGAGTTCGGTCAAGACTGCTTGCCAAGTAAAAAAAAGTGTTGTAAGAAGAATCAAATTTGTGACACTGTAAACATTACCATAAGGCCATAGGCAAAGAGTTGGACGCCACTATTGCCAAGGGAGGCGGCTGCGAGCTCAAGATTACCAAGGTGGCCAGCAAACATTCTGGTGGACAAGGACATCAGATTGTTGATCACGTAGCTAAAAACAGCCGGTGCAGCCAGGCGGAAGAGGAGCTTAATTTCAATACATGAGGCCAGCCAGAGGCGCTTGAGCAGTGGCATGTCGGAGTCATTTAGCAAATTTTCAAGCCTGAAGCTCGTTTCAGTTCCATGGCCAGCTTGTGGTTCCCGTTCCGGCGGAGCTGCCGGCAAAATGGGTTCTTCCAGTTCTCCATGAGATCCCATAAGAGTTTCACTTTAGAGGAGTGATGGTTGTGGGGTTGCCCTGAAAAAGAAAAGGGATTATGCCAAATGATTATGGTAAATCAAGCATTCGTTCTCTTTGGTGAACCGATGCTTGGGGGAATAGATCCTTTAATAGAGTGTAGATCTTGCACATTCGGTGAAGCACTGATGCTTGATGATTTATTCTTTGGGGGGCTTTTTGGTCATTTTATGCTTTTAAAATACTTCGAATCAACTGATTTAATTGACAAAACTGATATTTAATAATAAATATATATTTATAAAAGTAACTGAAAAAATAATATTTTTATATAGTGACTGAATATTAGTTTTTGATTTTAAAGAGTAAATTAAAAGTTTTGATCAAAATTGAGAGTAAATTAAACATTTTAACTAGGCTTCAATTTTAATTTAAATAAAATTGAGGATCAAATTATAATTTTTGATATTTATTAATCCGGTTCTTTAAATCCGACCGATTCGAATTTGACCGGTATTCTAATCCCCAGATTTAAAGACAACCAGACCAACCTCAAATCGATTCATGGTCAGACCAGTCTGATTTTTATAACCATGCATTAAATTAGGCATGGGCGTGATTTTGATTCAAATTGGAATTGGATCAAAATTGAACCAAATTAATCGGGTTAACTTGTTCTCTGTTTAAAAGGAAAGACTAAAATTGTCACTTCGGCTCGTGCGCAGAATTTTGCTTCATTTGAGTTTACTGTATTCTAATTTCGAGTAATTCAGGTAAGGAGATCATTGACGTTTTTTATTAATACAAATTAGATCAAGTCAGATTTTGGAGGATTAAGTCGGATTATTCAGACTCGTACAGCTTTTGTTACCTTTTGAACTACACCTTATGCAATTAATGAGCTAAACGTCACAATTGATGAACTAATTGTTATACCAATTCCACAGCCACATCACACATGGGTGTGCATACTTGTACTACCAAAACAAAAAGACAAAAAACATGGATAGACATTTCCAAAAAGACAGCAAAAATGAAATGAAATGGCAGTTTCAAAATGAAGTGGTACAGTTGGTAGCTGCATTATCATCCGATATTAATAAATTCAGTATAATTGTCTTTTTTTTGTTGGCTACCTTTTTGTCTTGTGTGCAATCGATTCGCCCAAGACGAAAACAAAAGAACGATGGATGTTTTTCAGTTGCACAATTCGAATTCTCTTCTAGTTTGTGGTTTAATATATTCCCAAATTAGAACGGTCATTGTCTAGAGTGGAACTAGTTGCTTGTTAATTATTCTTTGATGAAACCCGCAAAATTGAAAGCCATTTTATAACTTTTTGCTCCTTTTCTTTTTAACATAATCTCTAAGCTAAGCTTTAGAGTGAGGAGACTTTGTCTAATAGATTGAATTAGGGGTGTTCGTGGGTCGAATTGAGTCGATTTGGAGGTATATTTGTATCTAATCTGTCGTTGACGGGTTGAATAATTTTTCATCCGCACCCATATCGCCATACAACTCAATCCATCCAATCCAATCTGCTGATCCAATCCAATCTGCCAATAATAGGTTGGATTGGATCGATTTGGGCAGATTGATATAATAAAAAAAATTATAATTTTTTTTAATTTATACACATCATCAATCATTAATGTTTTTACTTATTTTTACCGACTTTATTATTATAATATATATATCATATCTATTCGCAATTTTAAATATTTATGAGAATTGATCAAAATTTACTAAAAGACTATATTAGATCAATTTTACTTGGTAAAAACATAAATTGTCAAACAGAAAAGTTACTTATTTGTGCTTCTACTTGGCGAACAAGGTAGAATCTCTCTCTCTCTCTTTTATAGTGTCTAATGTCATACTTGTGCTGCCAAAAAATAGGGAGACAGAGATACTCTAATTTTTTCTTGTTTTTTAAAATAAAATTATGTGGTAACAATTAGAAAACATAATGATGATGCGAGAGAAATAAAATAATTTTTTACTTTTAATTTTATTAATTTGTAAGATTACATGAAATGTGATTGTTTGGTCTTAATCCGATTGATATTAATAAATTTAATTTACAATATATATATATATACATATATATATATATATATATATAAGCGGATTGGGGCGGATTGAACCCCCTAATCCGCATCCAATCCGCCTTTGGCGGGTTATAAAATTTTGAAATCGCAGCCAATCCTAATTTCGGCAGTTTTAGCGGGTTCGGATTGGTTTGGATTAGATTGATCAGATTGGATCAGGTTGGTTAATTTTTGAACAACCCTAGATAGAACATGCTGATAGAATCTCTCTCTCTCTCTTTTATAGTGTCTAATGTCATACTTGTGCTGCCAAAAAATAGGGAGACAGAGATACTCTAATTTTTTCTTATTTTTTAAAATAAAATTATGTGGTAACAATTAGAAAACATAATGATGATGCGAGAGTAATAAAATAATTTTTTACTTTTAATTTTATTAATTTGTAAGATTACATGAAATGTAATTGTTTGGTTTTAATCCGATTGATATTAATAAATTTAATTTACAATATATATATATATATATATATATATATAAGCGGATTGGGGCGGATTGAACCCCCTAATCCGCATCCAATCCGCCTTTGGCGGGTTATAAAATTTTGAAATCGCAACTAATCCTAATTTCGGCAGTTTTGGCGGGTTCGGATTGGTTTGGATTAGATTGATCAGATTGGATCAGGTTGGTTAATTTTTGAACAACCCTAGATAGAACATGCTGATAGGGACGAATGCAAGTGGGAGTAAGGGGGCCGTTTCCCTCGACCTCTTTGTGTTTTTTTTGGTACAACACACAAAAAAATATCATAACCTTAAATGAGTAGTGAGAACTATGGGTGTTAAAAAAAATTAAAAATTTTAATTAAAAAAAAATTGAACTGAACTAAATCAAATTTTCAGTTAACTAAATCAATTTTATAATTGGTTCATCGAATTGAATAAAAATCGAAATTTTCAGTTCGGTTTCAGTTTCTAATATTAAAAAACAAAATTTTTTATTATATATATATATGAAATAGGAAAAATCCTAATAATGCAGTTATTATTAACAAATAAATTTTGATATAATATTATTATATCTTAAATAATCACTAATTTATTATATATATATATATATATATATATATATATAAAATGATAATTATAATTTATTCAAAAATAGATATGAAAAATATATTTTTTCACATTTATATTAGAATTTTGAATTTTTCTATTATTGAATTCAGTTAACTAAATAGTCAACTGTAACCGAACTGAAAAATTCAATTAATTAAATTTCAGTTAACTGAATTTTTAGTTTGAGAATGATTTTTAATTTTACATAATTAAAAAGTTTTAGTTCAAGAACAATTATAATAGTTTAATTCAATTAATAATACCATAAACACCCGTAGTAAAAACTCTAGACGACTTTTGATAGACTGGGAAGCTTTTATAGTATGTTTGGTTTCTTACTTTCTTATGGGAAAGAATGAAATAATATAAAAATAATTCATTGTTATCATATTATTTTTATTCATATTATTTTCTTTTTTATTTATTCAAATAACTTATTTTTTTCGTAATTATTTATTTCTAACCTTTTTTATTATTTTATTTCTCGTCACTTTCTTTTTCACTAATTTTTCATTTATCCAAACAATGTTATTTTCTCAGAATTTTCTTTCTCATAATTTTGTTTCTCATCACTTTCTCATAATCCAAACACACCATTAACTATTTTCCCCACTTGATCTACAGTATATAGCCAGCTTTGATTATTTTTTTCTACTCTCTTCGGATCATGTTTTTTTTTCTTTTTCTTTTTCGGTCTGAGTTATCATGTTTTCTTTGTTTTTTTTTTTTTTGGTAAGTAGTTATCATGTTTTCTCAATAACAGATTGTGTAATAATCGTTAAGCTATACCGAATGTCCGACTTGAAAATTACCCTCGCTAAATGGGCCATGGCTCAAGATATTATATCCAATAAACTCAAGCCCATTCTAAATGCAATTGGTCCATAAAAATATTCTTTTTATTAATTACTTTCCCTCTTTTTAAAATCAATGTTGTTAAAACTGACTCGAACCGGCCGGTTCAACCGGTGACCAGCCAAAGGTCTGGGTCAGTTCATGGTTACTGTTATCCCTTAATTCAGACCGGTCAAAATCGATAAAAACCGGTGAAAAACTGGACCCAATTCAACCGGTTCAAACCGGTATAAAAGTTTTATAAATTATAATTTGATCTCAATATTTATTTAAATTATAATTTGAGTTTTAAATTTAATTAAAAATTTCAATTTAATCTTAAATTTATCAAAATTTTCAATTTAGTCCTAAATTTATCAAAACTTTTAATTTAATCCTTAAAAATAAAAAAATTAATATTTAATAATCATGTATAAGTATTATTTTTTTAAATTATATATATATATATATATATATATATATATTAATAAATACCGGTTTAAATACCGGTTCGACCGGTAGAACCGGTTGAATCTTGACCCACTAATGTTTCTGGTTCGATGACTGGTCCGGTTCTGACAACCTTATTTAAAACACGTATTAAAGCCGGGCGCAGGTCGCGCAAAGGAAATAAAAAAACACGTATTAAAGATTTTCTTTTTTTTTTTTAGTTAATTAAATCTAACTACCACCCAAGGTGATATTTCAGTGAAAAGTTAGCGTGCATTCAACACTAACAACTCAAATTTGAGTCTTTACGCTCTCTTATAGCAAATGGCTGAGTATCTACTGCAGTAGAAAAGATTGTAGCGCGACGATAAGTTCTAAATTTGATAATCGCTATGGTCTTTAGTGGCAGAAGCACACTCAATTCTATTGGTACTCAGGTGGTAAGTCTACCCATTTAAGGGTGGTTGAATGAAGCGTTGTAAACGGGATTACTCTAATCTTGACCCTTAGAGCTGATCACCAATATACCCACAATAATTTTTTTTTTATTGTTAAAAAAAAAGACTAAAATTCGTTGTCAAAATCTATCTCCTTTGAGGCCAAAATCCTAAATTGGTATGTAATGTTTGGGCAAATGTTTAATTATAGATATCATATTTTTTTTTGTAAAATTAGTTCCAACGTTTTTGTTTTTATTTTAGAATAATTCAGTACTTTCTGTTATTTGATTATTTAATTTACTAAGGATCCCACTATTTACTCATCATGTTATTAGATCAGCTCACAGGATAACGTAGTGTTATTAAAAATATGATATTATGATATTTTATTTTAATTTTTTTATTTTTTATAAAAATAGGAAAAAATGAAAAATTAGGAAAAAAATTTTAAGCTACTATATTTTTAATGATATGATATCATATTAAGAAGTGATTTAATGGCACAATGAGTAAATAATATACTTTAAAGTAAATTAAATAGTTAAATAATAGAAAAGTATTAAATTATTTCATAATAAAAATATTGAGGACCATTTTATAAAAAAAAAAGAAGTTATATTTATAATTAAATATTAGTCTAAATTTTAAGCACTAATTTAAGATTTTAGTGTTTTGATAATGATTCATGTGCCAGTGAAATAAAACTTATTGTTACTTTAAGTAGTTTGCATGTTGAAGTCGCCTACTGTCCCCCTCTTCACGGGTATCAATACATTAAGAGCAATTTAGTGAGAATAACCCGATAGACATATATTAATGTAGTGTAATGTAATTAAAGATTTATTAAAATAAAAAAAAAAATACGGACCATTTATATTAATGCACCTCTCACCGCGTTGTTAAATAATCAAGTCCTTCAAAAAATTAAAAGGAAAAACAATGTGGTCAAATTTATTAACTTTCTAATAATGATGGGTTTTTATCCATTGTGGGCCCATAATTGTTATGACAGAATTCAATAAACTTTCAAATTCAAAATCAATTTGGTGATCAACATCCCCGAATTCAACTTAATTTAATTTTCCATAGCAGTCTCGATTCTGTTCTCCCATGTACTCAACCGCTCTTTTGCTTTGTCCACCTGAAAAGCTCAAAATCAAAATGAACAAACTTCGAATTATTAGTATGTCTAGTTTGTCTGCCATTTTTTTCCTTATTTCTGTCAAAAGTTGCGGTAAGACTAGGGGTACTGGTAATCTTAATAGGGTTAATCTTTTTTTAATGTAATTGTTGGCCATTAATTTGGCTATTTACTAGTAGAATAGATACTCATTTATTGAATACCGTTCATTCAAACCCGTAATAACAAAGTTAATTATATAAGCACTTCGTGAACTATATATTTTCAATCACACCCTATTATTTCAACATGACCATTTTGTTAAAACTCTACACAATTTTATAGAAAAAAGAAAACATATTAATAGAATGTACGAAGTCGATTTATTTCTATGCTTAAATTAGGTCCACTTTGTTTCAAAACAAGGTAATTAAGTGATAAATAAGTCTTAAAAAATACAAGTTTTGCTGGTTAATTAAGGAAAAATTGAGTGGGTGATTAAGAATCATCCACCAAGAAGTTCAAACATTTTAGTTTTACATTAGGAGTTTAATCTGTATCCTTAAGGGAAAAAAAAAAAAAAAGAAAAGAAAGAAAGGCAAAATGTTAGATGAATTGGTGAACGTGTAATTAATACACAAAAATATTACTCTTTGCGTTTTAAGTGACACCTTAAGGTAAGCAGAAAATCCTCTACAAATAATCTCAATTAATTATATATTTTCAGCTTATATTTTGTTAGAATAAATAATTTCAAAAGAAAGCCAGATTCTGGATTCCAAAGTCTGCTTTACCTCTCTATTCCAATCCGTCCGATAAGTGACCCACAATAGAATCAAAGTTTGCAAGAATGTGCCCCCTATCATCCCCGACCATATTCCCTGCCAAAAAAAGAAAAAGAAGGAAGAGAAATAAAACCAATGAGTTATAGCTGACTAGCACTTGATTTGTCTCTTATACTGAACATCTCATAGTCCCATGTCGTGGCCAATTAAAAAGGGCGTCAGTTTTCCTCTATTTTAACAAAGAAATTATTTTCTAATATTTGAATCAATAAAAATCTCATAATCTTATTCTTAACCAACAAAAAGCATTAGCCTTTCCTTTATTTTAACAAAAAAATTATTTTCACTATTTAAACTTATAACTATGAAGTCACAATATAATAATATTTTCAGCACACTAAGACTTGCCCTTTATCCGTAACTGATCAATAAAAAAAAAAAAATACAATATCATAAATAAGTAAATAATATAAGTAACAATTTTATACCTTGGCACCAAGATTGAGTTTAAAGCCAAGAATCACCCCAAGTGGAACGCCAATTAGGTAATAACATGCCACGTTCACATATGCCACAAATGCTTGCCATCCACATCCAACAGCCACTCCTACAAAATCATGAAACGCTAGCCTAAATCAGTAACGTCACTTACGAAATATGACACATTTGAGCATAAATAAAAATTAAGATAGCAATAGCCCAATTGGTTAAAATTGGGTGTCTCTAATCTCTAAGTCTGAGGTTTGAACTCCAAACTTAAAATCGGCTCTCACTTTCTCTTACTATGTGTTACTAATTCTAATAGAAAAAAAAAAAAAGATTCTTTTATATAATCTGCCAAAATCGACCTGGTTGTCTGTGCAACTATTTTAACTGAAAGTGGAAAGCGTTCTTACCAGACAGAACGGGCTGGACGCCATTTAGTATGAGGGTAATAGCTAGAAAGGGGCTGAGTTCGGAAACTGCTTGAGAAACAACTTCACCTTCAGTGAAGGCATAGCTAAGGACATCTCGCAATAACATCACGATTATGGCTGCAATTACAGAAATGATAAATGAGGATGAAGTCACCACAACAACCGAAAATGCTGCCGATTTCGGATGCCCTGCTCCAAGCTCGTTGCCAACTCTAACACTGTCATTAAAGTAATGAAGCCACTTGTTATTCAACTTTTTGATCATTCAGGAAAGAAAGAGAAATTTCTACTTTTGCAGGATTTTTGGGACACAGGTTCTCGAATATCCAGTTCGGTTCTAAAAACCTTGTTGGTCACTTTGTGATTCATTCCACACACACACACACATACATGGACAACTCTGTTAATTTTAACTATTCTAATAAAGTAGTATCACTTGTTAACTTAGATTCACCTTTCTGGTTAAAGCTAATTGACAGTAATATCAAAGCTAATAAACTATAGATTTACCAGTAGTATCAGAACATATAATTATAAGTTCCAACAGTGATATTAGAATATATAATTATATTCCAACATGGTCAAAGTGAGCAACTAGATTTGAGGAAATGAATGGGAGAATGAATTACTGACCTTGCAGCAGCATTAAATCCAACTGAAATCATGAAAACCCATCCAGATATTGTCATGCTGCAGTAAGCAACCACAACAATCAACATTGTTATCTAAATTTTTGCTGACCCTGTTTTCTATTTTTTAAAAACAGATGCAAAATAGCCATTACATCTTACCAGACGGAGAGGGAATCCAATTGAATTTCAGCATTTGGGAGCAACCCGGCAATTAGAACCAATATTTGGAAGTACCAAGTCTCCAAGCACAGCATCACCGCGGAAGCAGCAGACAATTTGAAGAAGCTCCAGAGTCCAGTGAATGCCTGCAAGGTAAAACCTTTCCAAGATTTCTTGCACTTTTTACTCGTTAAAATGTACACAAATTGAGCCAAAACTATAAGCCACCAGGACAAGCTCAGCACCAAGGCTGCACCCAACAAGCCCCAGTTCCATTTGAACACAGCCAGCCAGGTCAATAAGATGTGGACCCCAAGAACAGCCAATGATATGTATGCACTTGGGGTGACTATGCTTTGTGCTTGCAAGAATTTTTGGATAGGAAAGTTGGCGGCATAGGCGAAAATTTGGGGAATGAGACCATAGACAAAGAGTGCAGCTGCAGAAGCAATGTTGCTTGGTTCGCCTAGTAAAATCAGGATTGGTTTGGAGAAGATGTAGATCACCATTAAAGGGATTCCTGTTGCCACTAGAAGAACCGTTGATCTTTGGAGGTAAATGCCAAGGTGTTCATATTTGTGTGCCCCAAAAGCTTGGCCACATAGAGTCTCCACTGCACTTCCCATTCCAAGCTGCCATATTCCAAAGATCACAAAGGGTTTTTAACATAAAAAAAAAAAAAAAAAGAAAGACCCCAAATGAGCAGTAGTTTAATTGGGGTCGAAGTCCTCTTCAAAATTAATAGTCTCGAGTTTGAGTTTCAGGCGGAGTCAACATTGCATTTTCATATGATCAAAGTCCTCCCCAAATGATCAAAGTCCTATTGCATGGCTCAATTGTTCCAGCTCATGCCGCATTTTCATATTGTGTTTCTATTAAATGAAAAGCCAGCCCTGATATAAAGTAATTTCATTTTAATTTCAAAATTACGTGTTTGAGTGGCTAGAAGAACGTTGATATCAAAGCAAACATAACGTGGGAATCCACTTTAGTTGTAGTACTTGAAGATATATAATTTTGATTGAAAGGTCTGAGATTTGAATTTCAGTCGTTTTCAAATATGATGAATTTTCATCTCCTCCATAAAAATAAAAAAAAAAATCTAATTATAACATTGTGCATATTTGATCCTTTTTTAAAGCGCATGGAAGTATATACATTTTTCAGTTACTGACCTATGGAAATTAGAGAAAGGAAAGACTGCAGATTGTATATAATCTAAGCGATTAGGAGTAGTATCTGCTAATTGTAATGTCTTTGATTCGAATCCTCTACTTTAGCAACTCCAATAAATAAAAAAAAAAATGGAAATACTTAGTGGACTTTTTTTTTTTTTTTTTGGATTTCACTACATACTATTAATAAAATAATCTATTGTTGATAAATAATGAAAGGTACCACAATTTTTTAATGCTACTTATGTATAATATATTTAACAAAAAGTTTGTCCTTATAATTGCTCTTGTAAAAAGGGAAAAAAAAAAAACTTGCACATTACTGAATATAAAGCATCTAGAAGACTAGAAGATAAGAATGTTATCTACAGCATTAGATCACAATCACATGTGGTTGTTGATTGGAAGGCATAACCTTTCGCCAGATAAATCCAAAACCTTCCAAATTTTGACACGTTAATTGGAGTTGAATGTACACAAAACTAGAGAAACACATCATGATGGTTTTTTTTTTGGTCAAAACATTATAATGATAGATATATATATATATATATATATATGGTTGGACCATGTCGCCCTTTTCTATTTCTTTTTTGTAGCATAAAGCTTTAATTACACTAAATTCAGAAAGCCATACCACAACGATGACAAAATCTTAATTTTGACAGGCCCAGATCTTAGTGCTATGTATGCTATCGTAAGTAACATCAAGAAGTGTAGTTACTCAAAAAATTTTTTTTTTTTTTAAAAACCATCAAGAACTGTAGAGTGTTTCATCACACGCACACACACAAAGACATATGTACACGTTACTTGAGCAGTCACTTCAACATATTTTTCCGAGGAATCTTCTATATAATTACTTCCTCAAAATCAAATAAAGTATAAAGTTTTTTTAATAAAGTATAATTTATTTTTGTCTGTAATATGAGTAAACATGTGTAATATTATATAAACCCATCAAAGAGAATTATAAATTTGTTTGAGAGAATTACACAGTTGTCGTACTAAAATAGAGTAAATTATTTATATTAAATATACGAAAGAGCTAATTTCGTGAGTCCAGTAAGCCTCACTGACACCATTCAAAACTTTGAAAAACTATGTACGTTTAACCCAACTGTTTAGTATAAATAAAACTTGAATCAGTAGCCTCGCGATAAGTTCAAGACTTTTGTCATTAGACCAACCAAATGGTGGTAGCATAAAATTTCTTTTATCTTGCTATTAAATGACCAGTGGCTCAAAAAAAAAACAAAAGACCAGTGGTTTAAATTTTTGTTTTCTCCGTTACAGAAGATGCAGTAGAATGATTCTGACTACTGTCGTCCAAAACAGGAATACGAAATAAATATCAAATCTAGTTAAAGGTGAGATTTTTTTTTAAATTCATTTTTTATATGTAATAATATCGAAGAATTTTTTTTTTGATTAATTTTTTAGAACAACTAATTTGGACAATCTCACGTGATCTCTTTATCTCTTTGAGTATTAATGATTATATATTCTCGTTTCATGAACTTTCAGCTTTCCTTCTAACTGAAAAAAAATATATACATATATTAAAGAATTTTTAACATTAAAAAACCTTATCGCATGAAATTAAATAGAGAAAATTAAGAATGATTTTTGTACGAGAGAAACAAAAGGGCTATCTAATCGAAATTCTTCATGAAAGATGAAACTTTAGAATTGCAAGAATTAAAGACCATGGCCATGGAGTCTACCTTTAGCAATTACATTCCTTCGTGATCTTTCTCTAACTTTTTGTCGTTTCATTATTTCTAATAACCATTCTTTTATGTCTTCTTCTTCTTCTTCTTCTTGTTTTTTTTTATTTATCAAAATAAATAGAAAAACAACTGGGACTACTCTACGATTCTATTAGAAAGAATTGTGCTGACAATAAATTAGATCGTTACACCAAATTTATGGAGGAGCAAACTCCATGATTCCGGTCATCAAACTCTTTCAAAATTGTAGGGAGTAGATATATCATACTATGTAACTCAGAGCCTCGAATCATTATCAAGCAATAGCCTCTGCGGTGGCTTTGCCACCGAACCACACCACTCGGTGGTGGTGGAGTCTTTTGTGTCTCTGTGTGTTTGTGTAAGAGAGAGAGAGTAGGAGAGAAAGGTGACTTACCATGAGGCCATATGCAAAAACTTGGATGCCAGTGTTCCCAAGAGAAACGGCAGCTAGTTCAAGATTTCCAAGATGGCCACAGAAGATTTGGGTGGACATGGAGACCACATTATTGAGCAAGTAGACCACCACCGCCGGAACCGCCAGCCAGAAAAGCAATCTCAGTTCAACCGACAGGGCCGAACGGAGACGCAGAAGGTACGGGGATTGATCGTCTGTTAATATTTCTTCAAGCTCCGAGCCCTGTGCCCCATGCGAGGACTTGTAAGTCTGTAGCAAAGCCTCAGAGCTCATTTCTCTCTTTTTCTTTCAAATATTCTTTGTGATGATATGCTTGCCTAATTCTGCAATATATGTTTTATATACTAAGCCAATCATACGACTTCTTTCCAGAACATTAGATGGACGCGAACGAGTTAACGCGAAATAAATACAAGTTTACAAATTTATACTAAATAAATAAATTTTATTCACTCCTGTAATAAATACAGTTATAACTCAATTAGTATTGAAATTTTAAAAATCTTGAAAGTCTGAAATTTGAATTTTAACTGGAATCAATTAATAAAAATTTTGACGATTTTTAAAATGGCATTACTATTAATAACCAAAACAACTGTATTTTTTTCCTCCTCTTTACTATAATTTACTAAGTATTTCATGCAATCCAAGCTTAATTTGACTAACCGAGAAAAAATTAGAATTCAATTCCTCTTTCAATTACTAATAAGAAAATAAACCAATTTGATTACTACCTACCAACAACAACGCCAATATGATTAAGTAGTCAACCAGATTAATCACATGTTCGAAGGGTTTAGATTTTAATACGTGCTCTATATTTGTAACTCACCAAATGCTTTCTACTTTTGAATAAATGGCATATTCACAAAAATATTGAAAAAAAAAAAAAACAGTGTGGGAATTTATGACATATGAGTAATTTATTCATGCTTTCGGCCATGTAGAGAAGCATACCAAAATTTAACGTGTCATCCTTTTTTAGATCTTAATTAATAGTTTAAATTTTTTAGTATAAACATTTCTGAAGAATTTGATACTTGGTCTTAAATTTTTTTCCTGTTACACATATGTAGGAGATAAGTTTCATCATTTACCTAATTAGTGTGGCGTTATGAGGTGATGTATATGCATATGCAAGCGTATTTAATAAGTCTCGTGGCTTCTTGAAGCAAAATTCAATTCTTTTTTCTTTTTGTTTTTGGGTAGAAAGCAATATTCGATTCTTGCATGGATCAGAACGCAAAATTGGCCGAATGGGCAGTATCTGGTGGGCCTTAACCTTATCTTGGACGTAGACCATTAATTGCAACAGTCCAAGACACCCAAATTATTTATTCTCGTCTTGGCGAAGGAGGACAAAAGGGCAGCCTCAAATGTGGCCAAAAAACCAATCAGGAGGACACCAATTTGAGGACAATCAGCAAGTTAACATTCCGACAATGACTTACTGTGGTTTTGTGTTTGGACACCATTACATAAAAGCATAATCTGTTATACATAGAGATATATAATTAATTCAGTAGTTCATTTTTTAAAATTTTATATATTTTTTATGATCAAATAATTTAAATTTTATATACTAATTTTATACTTATTATTACAAATTTACGTAATATTTCTCAGATGAATTAGAATATAATAATTGGAATATGATACCAGGTGAACAAATGCGTTACTGCTAGCGACGCAGGGCCCGCCGGTTATGTCACCCGTTGTCCCTACTCATAATACAATAAGAATTTTATTTTAAAATTTATAGTTTTTTTTTTTTAAATCACACCATGCATATAAAACTAACAAAATATGCATGTAGTACGAACGAAATACGTACAAAACTTGGTGAAGAGGGCAATATTATAAAGTACCACACTTGTTACACTTTTTTCTAGATTTCTTACGCATTTTCTTTGATTTACTTTCGCATTTTATTACTCCTATACGCATCGAGTAACTTTTTTTTTTTTTCTGAATTTAAAATCTCCAAAAAAGTATTATTTTTTTGGACGACAAAAAAAATTTTATTAAATGTGCCAGTTATTAGATCTTTATGCCGAATACGGGGTAACTCTCATTTATTAAAATCTCGTTCAACAATCATAAAGTCGTCGACCCACCTTCTAAGTATAAGTATGACTAAGCGTAACTCTATCGCAAGAGTTTAAGTGAGCGAATTTACTCCTAACACTGCGCATCACTGTTTACATCAGATAAGATCCCTAGTATCGATCAATTAGAAGAGAATGCAGGCGCGAGACTCGAATTTAAGCTGAATTACTACCTTAAATAATAAAAAAAATTACTGTTTTGTTGAGGTGATAATACGTCATCTTAATGTCACTTCATGTGGTCCGGTGCTGAGCCCATATGTTTAGGCAATTAGCATATGCTAATGTACGGTCACAATCTTTACGTCTTTTATGTCTCTACGTTTGAATGGTCTATATCTTTGTGCGCTGCGTGCATACATTGGAAAAATCTTGTGTTGTGCGTGTGTATTTTGGATAAATTTTGGCTGACAAATTTAGTAGATTGCGACATACAGTGAAATATAAAAATGAGTTAAATATATTTAATTTTTGTAATTTAATTGTTTTACATTTTACTTTCTTTTAATTTTATTTAAGCAATAAATTATCTTATTCTTTTTAATTTATACAATTAACTCCTTTACAGTTATTTATTAAATCAATTAATAAAAATTAGTCAAAATTACATTATTTTGTAATTATTTTTTTTTCTCTATTAAAAAATATGTTACTTATTTTTGAAATTAAATTTTGATATGTACTTTAACTACATCGCACATTATTTACTTTACAGTTTTTGTTATTTTTAATGTATTGTACATATTGATATAAATGTATTTGAAATAGTATTTATAATTAACTTTTACGTGAAATATAATAAAGTTCATGTAATTATAAACAGTACAATTATGGTCAATTTCTATTAATCGATTTAATAAATTATTGTTAGGGGATTAATTACCAAGATTGAAAAGTATAAGAGATTTTATTACCTAAATTAAAATCACAATGGATGAAACATAAAACAACTAAATTATAGGAAGGTTAAATACATTTAACCCTATAAAAATCTAGTATAAAAATATTTTGTATCTGCTTAAATTTATTAAAGTTGTGTCCATGCAGTTGGACTCGTGCACACTATGTTTTTTTTTATGGCCAATCATCCTATTTGTTATAACATAGGAATTAGGAACAGTTAAGAAGGAATTTTTTTTTTTATACATTCTATAAATCCGAAAATTTCGCTGCAAACTTATATAACATATAGTTTAAAACCGTGCTATCAATGTTTTTTTTAATGATAACAAATTTTTAATGATTCTATAAATAAGTTTTTGAATGAGTTACTCATAATTCAAAATAAATTGAGATTGAATTTTCTTTATTTAATTTTGATTCGTTTATTAAATGAATTTTGAAATCAAACATAATAATAATTTGTTTATGTAATAAATAAGTTTTTATCGAATCAAATCGTTGAGTGTATTGACTCGTTTGCCAATAGTAACACAAGCTTTTGTGTGTATATACATATAAATTTTTGTATATATGTATATTTTGTTTTAGTACATCTAAATTAAAACAATGTTTTCCTGCATTTTGCAAGAAATTAAAAGAGTTGATATTTGATATTCTAATCTAAAGAGTTTTGATCTTGTTATCTGGCTTGTTTATTATTACGATGTGTTGAAGTTTCCGAGACAAACTTTTGATCATGTACCAAACCTACAGCAGTTTGATGGCGTCTTTTAGTTATAAATCATATGCAATCTGCAGTCTCGTTTAAATCAAACATGCCAAATACCCACAAAGGAAAAAATATAATATAGAGGATTTTTATTTTGACTTTTTTTTTAAATAAGTTTAATTTTTTTTATAATTCTACTCTATATAATAAATATATTTCACTTAAATAAAAAAATTAAAAATAATATTCAAATGGTGTTAAATTATAAGTTAATTTTATTAAGAAAAATAAAATTAACAAACACCATATATAAATAAGTTGTCTTTTCCTCCCACGCCTTTGTTCCTTGAGGAAAATCCGACGGCTGTAATTATAAATTACCAAACTAGCGGATGGGGAGAATATTATTCTTTTTGATCCCAAAAAAAAAAAAAACAAAGAAATATTGGTTGCATATAATTGGAACCCCAAATTACTTGACCTTTTTATTAATAAATACTTGAGAAAAAACAAAACAAAGTACCACTAATCACAAGTTCTAGTAGAAGAATAATCTAAGCTCAAAATTTCAAGTATAAAGTTTATCTTTAGTTCTTACAAACCAAAAATAAAACTAGTAAAAATCCCCATTCTACATATTTTGAAAGATATTATTATGATTATGATTTGAGAACTTATCTATATCCATCTTAAGGACAGCAATATCCCTTAAATACATTAATCTGTTTATATTACAATAATATTTTTGGTATTCTCTATTATTATATAATTCTTTCTATTTTTACAAGCTTATGTAATTATTATAAGATTATGCTTTTTGCCTAAGGACAAACTAAAACAATAAGAGATTAAAGTGATATTTTCGTATCATATGAGTATGTATAGCTCTGAGTTTGGACATGGCCTAGTAGAAGACAACCATACCAGAAATAAACAAATGAAACAAAACAACAACAAAAGATTTTAGAGAGGATTGTGTAGACCAAAATATTGTGAGTCTCATATTATGCCAAATGAACTACAACATACATAAATGCACACATATATATATATATGTAGGCAATATTATATTAAAGTTCAAGAGTCTAAGGGCTCGTTCAGTAATGGAAAAATGAAGTATGTTTCTAGAAAATTTTCCTGGGAACAAAAAAAGGGAATTTGTGTTCGAAATCTATTGTGCTTTTCCTCTTTTTTTTTTTTTTTCGTTAGTACTAAGATCTGAACTCTGGTTATTGGAACTTTAGTTGCTCTACCATTATATCACTCGCCCAGCTAGTACCAAATCTATTGTTTTTCTAAGTGGAAATGGAAATAGGTAAGGTTTTCTATTTTCCAGTTTAAAACCTAATGTTATGTTAGAAAACTTCGCAATGTTGCTCTCTAATTGGAAAAACTGGTTTTGGGCTAATGATTTTCATTTGTAGCAAAAATATCCTTACTTATTAGCATAATGTTCAATAGTGTCCTTGGATTTCCAATTTCACCTTTTAGTTTACTAAAAAAGTATTTTTTATATCTAAAAAAGGAAAACAATTTCCTTCATTTCTGATTTTTCTCATATTGAAGGAAATCACAGAAATGGGAACAATTGTTGACACCAACCATCTCAATAATATTAATAAAACATCAAAATTAGCAAAAATGAAGCGGCTGGGGTAGATGTAAGTATGCTGGGCTTAAGAATAGGCTTGAATGGAAAATGGGGCCATGTTAGACAATGAGGCCAGATGATTTGCAAGTTTTTGTGGGTCCATCGGGGTGGAGAAGGGAGGAGCGTGTGGTTGAGGTGCAAATTGGGGTTGGAGAAAAATTAGGCCTATAACGAGAGCTGGAGCCTTGACAAGATAGCTTTAGGCTCTATTTAATTCACTTGTTATTGTTTATTGTTGTTATTATTAATTGTTAATTGTTATTTTTTATTATTATTATTAATAAATTAAAAATAATTGCAGTGTTAGACCAATATTACTTATTGCTAATAAATAATCAAATGACTTATTTGCACGTTTTGTATGTATTTTCTTAGAATTAGAATTTTTTGGCAAAAAAATATGATAATAATAATCTCATTTAGTTTATAACAATTAATAATTTTCATTTTACACATTCGTTAGACGACTAGATATTGGGTAATATTGATGAATTAGAAGATTTTTTTCTATCATAGATATAAATTATCTTGAATAATTTTCAACATGAAAAAAAAAAACATTTCATTATATTTTGGTACATGGCGGTGAGCTAAGGTCCATAAAAGTTAAATATCAAAAGAAATAAAATTGATTATATGCATAAATTGTTGTTCTCACATACGCCCCCATTTCTAATAAGATTCAGGCTAAAAGCATCCCACTGAATTGAATTGGGTCCATGAATCTAAGAAACAATACAATTCAATCTGCTCGTAGAGTTATTCTGAACATAAAAGAAAGATCAGATGAAAATAAAAGAAATCCTCAAAAGAAGGACATCCATAAAACACCTAATAAAAGATATAAAAAATTACAAAAAACAAGAACGGGAGATGAACAGAGAAAAAGCACATGGGAATAAAATTACAAAGCAATTATTGGACAAAGCAATAAAATTTTTTGTATATGAATACAATTTTTTTTCAATTTTTTTTAATAAATTTGAATTTTTTGGAATCTATATAATAGAGAAATGATTAATTACATCATACAATGAGTAAATCTCATTATCGTATCATGCCAAATTGTATATGGGAAAACACCTTTTGTTTTAACAATTTATACTAAACATATTATTAATGCCATACAATAATCTATTAT
Source organism: Carallia pectinifolia (assembly GCA_037832335.1). Classification (NCBI taxonomy): domain Eukaryota; kingdom Viridiplantae; phylum Streptophyta; class Magnoliopsida; order Malpighiales; family Rhizophoraceae; genus Carallia; species Carallia pectinifolia. The sequence goes on from CM075454.1 coordinate 9,929,435, forward strand.
GTATACCATAGACAAATCTATTGTATAATTTGTAAAGATAAAATTTGTGTTAAAAATTATTAGTTGTGTGTTGGCATTCCAAGAATGAGGTTTTAATTTGGTAATTATCAAATTCTTTCACTTTTATATTTAATCAATATTAAAGAAGCTTGCTTGAAGTGGCCCCAAAAGAGTTTGCTCGTGCAAGTGTTCGTTTGCCAAATTTTTTTTATACACAAATGAGTAGAATTAAAAACATTACTAAAAGTGAGGAAAAGAAATTACTTAGAAGACTTCTCAAAAATTAATAATGCACCTTCTTGGGACAACTATATGAAGCACAAGTCGCTGCCCAAACAACGTGGTTTATCTCCAGCGATAATTGAAAGTAATATTCTCCTCTACTTATGGAATCCCGATAGTCTATCTTTAGCGATAATTGAAAGCTTCTCCTCTACTTATAGAATCCGGATCATTCGACAACAGAAACCTGTTGAGACTCCGAGAGAGAGATTTGTTAAATAATCATTCAAATACTTTCAACTCTTGCTTAATTAACAAATTAGAAAACAATTGAAGGCCCTTGAACAAAATGCTGTCAACGTCATTCGTGCTCTTGGTGATGTGTTATCTGTATTCAAGAAAATTTGCGATCTTTAGAGTTCAAATAATTAGGTAATGAGTTGGAGAAAATTGAGGGCAAGAGACATTGCAAATACATTGCTGACATTGTTCTGCATATTCAAATTAGAAACACGTTACCTTGTGTTGATATCTGGAGCTGCCTCGCCCTGCAATACATAGATAGAATGGAGGATACCAAATCAGTAGTCTTGAATTCGAAGAATATTAGCCAATAAAAAAGACCAATTGACTGTCTCTCTAACGAATCATAATTCCATTTCCATGCTCGCTCTGACATCTTGCCCGCAAGGCCACACCGTTTCACAAAGCGAGAAGTCGTATAAATTGAAACAATTGTACATTCAACAATCACACTAATGTGTAGATTTAAAGTAATTTCATACGTTACAATTTATCATAATGACAAATAATCAACTCAAATAAGAAGACACATTCCTTATTGCCATAAAAAGTTTAGACGTTACTTATTTAGGCATACGTTGAATAATTATTTGCCATAACGGTACATCAAAATTGATGCATGGTCATAAGTCATTAACTTAAATAGGTTTGTTTGCCCTTTTTGTGTGATCAGATAAATAGGAAATTTGCTACATCAAATTTTAAATCTAGAAAATAACATAAAATAATTGAAAATTAAGATTGTTTCCACGTGGCAGCAAGGATTAAGGGGAAACTTTCTCTAAACTTTCTCTTTATACTAATTATCTATATATATATATATAAAGAATGACAATTATAACAACTTCACTCTCATCAGTCATCACTATCTTCTGGCATGTCGTTGTCTTTCATCTAATCCAAAAATTTCAAAAGCCAATTGAACTAAAATTGTGAAAAAGAGAAGCGATAAAATCATATCTCGAAAGCATTTTCCATTTAAAAGATTTATGTGTATTTAAAGTAATTACAACTCTCTTATTGCTTTTCATCCCATCTGTGAGTTCTGTTTAGAGCTCTATTATACGATCGTGCAAAAAATTATAATCACATTGAATGATGATAATCATTGATAAAACATACATTGTCCTCATTGTTAATGAAACCCAAATAATCACCAAATGGTTGTTGTTGCTTACTAAACGGTCGTTGCAAGGCATGCCATTTCCCAATAGATAAAGATCCAATTTTATCCCTCTATATTAAAATGAAAATTTTTATAGAATTATATCATTGTTTTTAAAAAATTTTAAGAATGCCACGTGGAACTTCAAATAAGGGGAATTTTTCTCTAAGCTACTCACTTATAATATTGTTATTAGATTAGATGACTGAGGATTTTAATGACGGGTGGCATACTTCTCTACGTGTTTCGGCCTGTTTTGCTCAAGTCGTAACGCCAAAACTATTCTCTCAAAGTGTATTTTCTTACCATTATTGGGTTGGGTTTTCTTGGGTCATTTTTGTTTTGTTATCATTTTTTTTTCCTGTTTAATCGCTTTGATCTACCGGTTAGAATTCTTTCTCGTGCATTGTCACTGCCGTTCACTGATTCTGGATTTTGATTCTTGCAGTTCTATTTAACCAGTTGAAGAGGTCAATCCATTTTCAGAGTTGTTAGCCACAAAACTAGAATGGCAGCTTGGACAAATCTATATATCTATTTAATAGTGTTTATTAATTTTATCTTCTTTTTTAGTGAGTAAAATTAATTAATAATTTAATATTCTTTAAATATTATTTTTAATTTTTTTATTCAAATAGACCATACTTATTGTATGGTGTAAAATTATAAATAAATTATACTCATTTAAAAAAGGAGTTAAAATAAAAATCCCCTATCTTAATTTTTATATTTTTCTTATCTAATCTTACTTTTTAATTATTAATACTTTGCATTAATTTACTTATTATTTCATTGCATCTTGATTTATGCTATTTCTCATGTACTGTAGACTTATGTTGTTGTTGTTGTTGTTTTTTCTTTTTTTGGGAGAGAGACAGAGGGGAAATGGTTGGAGAAAAGGGGTACAAGCTCGTCCTTTCCATTGAGAACCTGCAGGAGATCCAAGACGATCTAAAAAAAGGTACTTGTTTTATACCATTTTTCATACAATATCTAAATAATTTTTTTAACGAAAAAAATATTTATCCCAAGTATATTAATTATCGAATTTTATGAGGGTAGATCTTTCACCCGAACACCAGTAAGGTTAAGTATAATTTTACCACAAAAAACGATAACGATTACTGAATCTGAAACCTACATCACGCTTCAGACTTCCGCCACCTTTTTAGAGTCACCCAATATTTGCAAGGAGAGTATAATTGTGAAGACTCAAACTTGGATCGTCAGTATAAAAATACGTTAATTTATCATTGAGTTACTATCTCGGTTGGTATATAAAAATGTTGAGAGAGTCTATTTATATAGGTTTCATGATGCAAATGTGTTTTTAGGTCATCTTTCGGGCCAGATCCGAGTGGTCTAGGTTGTACACTCTTTTAAATCTACTGAATCCACTTAGACACTGTAAAATATTTCAACATGGTTTGTTTTCAGAACTGAGTTTGCTCTAAACTGAGGCGACTGTTGTGGCCTTTTGTGCCACATACGTTATTAATTTGTTGCGAGAAAATATTCTTTTGTTGTTTCTGAGAACAAGTTCAAAGGACCAAAAAAGTGACTACATGGCACGTTGTAGCGTGCCAATTATTTGACAATTCCTGACCATATTTTCATTTGAACTTTTTTTTTTCCCACCTTCATTGGAGTTGATTGTTTCTTTGAAACCTAAGTTGTACGGACATAAACAAGACGACTCATATATATGATAGATACAGATATAATGATACATCAATTTTAAAAATATTAAGATACGGATATGATATAAACACGTGTATATAATATACATGTTTATGTATACATATAAATTTAAATAAATATTATCTTTTAAAATATAATATAAATTATAATCTATATTTTAGATTAAATTTAATTTTTGTTATTAAAATAAATCTAATAATATATATTTTTTGGTATATCTAGAATTCTATAATATATACTAAATTAGTAACATAAGAGAATATACAATTTGTTGTTCCAAACAAAAAATGTATACACCTTAAAAAAAAAAAGATCAAATCTTCTCTCTTTCCTCTTATCTATAAATTTTAAAAAATAATAATAATAAAAAAGAACAAGAGAGGATGACTTGTCGGCCGTTTCTCGGCTATTGAAAAGAGATGATCGACAGACTATCGTATCATCACTTTTTCTTTTGTTTTTTTTTTTTTTTCAAAACGTATCTTTTGCTTGTCAAAGGCCTTGTCTTTAGCGTGTTTGAGAAGAGTCCGAATTTTTTTTAAAATTTTTTTTGGTAGACACGTTTTTGATGTGTCGAACATGTGTATGTGACATGTCCATTTTGTGTCCGACCTGAACACTTCACTCCAACTCACATATCAGTGTATCCTTAGTTTGAAACTAATCTGCACATCTTACCAGTAACATGGTTTTCCTGAAACTCATTTATTTTAGACAATAACAGCACGAGTTAAGCCTCAACCTAAGATACACGGACACTTCTAAAATGGTGAGTGTCTGTGTCGGACACGACACTCACCCGACACTCTTAAGACACGTGTCGGACACTTCGAAACGTGTCCAATAAAAAAATAAAAATACAAAAAATTCAGACACGCGTGTCGGACACTTCTAATACATGTGTCAGATACTTTTATATATATTTAATATTTTAATTAGTATATTATACATACATATATATTATTTGCTTAAATAACGTGTTAGATACTTTTATATGTATTTGATATTTTAATTAATATATTATACACACATATATATTATTTTCTTAAATATTTTATTATGTACACACACACACACATATATATATATACTCACACACATATATAGTATTTTTTAAAAAAATTATGAATAAAATACAAGTTACATAATAAAATATTATCATAATTATTATTATGTATTATATATAGAAAAAAATTTAAATTTATTAAAAATATTTAAATTACATATATATATATAATATTTAATATATTTTATAATCGTATCTACGCCGTATCCGTGTCCTAATTTTTTTAAAATTTTTGTGTTCCCATATCCATATCATGTCGTGTCTGTATCCGTACATCCTAAGCCTCAACGAAGAAGTTGCTATCTATGGCTTAGAGATACAATTAGGGCAATGCATTAAAGTAACATTAAAATTGTAATTGCGGAAATTTTTATGAGCAGATAATAAAATCATGATATTTCAACCTGTTGACATGACAGCCTACACCTAACTTGTCCCATGGTTATAATAAATCATATATCAGTATTAAAAAGATATTAATATTTTTAATTCTAAATTTTTAAATTTTTTTATATTTAATTTTTAAATTTTTTTGACATTTTATTTGAATCTTAAGTTTTTTGATTTTCTACTAAATCAATCTCTCTATTTATCAAAAGTGATCAATCTATTAAAAAATAATTTTAATTTTATAAAAAATTATTTAAAAAAATATTAAATATATGAATTGAATGTCTTTTCTATAAAAAATATGCATGTTACCTATTTAATTCGTATATTTTTTGATTAAAAAAATATTTAATGTGCATATTTTGTTGATAAAAAAATATTTAATTGATGTATTTAACCTTTTTTTAAATAATTTTTATTAAGTTAAACTCATTTATTAATTGATTGACCACTTTTTGTGACTTAAAGGATTGATGTAGTATGAAATTAAAAGGTTTAAAATTCAAATGAAATGTCAAAAAAGTTTAGGATTTAAACGTAAAAAAAACTTAAAAGTTTAGGATTAAAAATATTGTTATCCCGTATTAAAATGCATGTATAGAATATTAGGAGCACTCTTCCAACCAAATAAGTGATTTTTAGTCATGTTGTTCTTTGTGTTTCTTTCTTCAAATCCAAGTTTGCAATCCCAACCGGATATACAGACAATGTGGATGTGGTTTGTTGCTTCAATCAGTAAGGGGATTTTGAAGCCAGTTTTGCTTTTCGTCCTTCCTTTTTTTTTTTTTGGTCTTTGTGCCTCTCTTTAATTGTATAATGTTTTTCAGACATTTTGGATCTTTTTTCTTTGCTTCTTTCTTTCATGTGGTTAATTAAATGTTAAATTTTTTTTTTAATTGCAGACTGTGGTTCTCAAGGCCGTTATGTCATGTGAAGGATATGTAGGGGCTGTGAAAACAGTTTTAGCTTAAATGGAAGGTTGGTTGTAATTCTTCCTTGCAATTTACCGAATTTCGTACATTGATTGCTATGGTTTCAATTACTTTTTTGGCATTTCCTACATTGTTATCTGAAGCTATGTGCCCTCACTTTTACTGTTGGCTCAATGTCTCTCAGTGGATGTCACGTGCACACGCTTTCCATGGACTGGCCTCATGTGTAAGATGAGTTTACTTACCTACATTATCTTATTTAAGCATGTTTATTGGTTCTTCAGGCAAAACCATATGCAAACTATATATCTGGCATCTTCAGGCATAGTTTAGTACTTTGATTTGCCAAGACCTGCTGCATATGGGCCTATAACATAGGAATAAATAGTGTCTATTTCTTCTATATGAAGTACACATTGCACCACTTTTGATGCTCACAAATATATATGCCATGTCGTGCAATGCATATGTGTGTGCTTATGTGTAATAATAGGCATATAGTTAGTATCAGAGACAATTGGCCGGGAATTCCATTACTGTAACTCTTTTAGCAACAGGAACAGTTCTTCAAACTGTTTCAAAGACTGGGAAAAAGACTGCTTTTTGGGAAGCAGAGCACCTGCTGAAAATGAAGCTAAGCCTGCATAAGGAAGCTGACTCACTGATTTGCACAGGAACCAAACATAATGAAGCTTACTGAGGACCAAATAGCACAATTGCTGTCAGATAATATACCATCAAATTTTGAGGCCATAGCTCATTCATTCATGCTGACACTGGTTTCTTCACAATTAAAGATGGTTCAACGCTCATTTCTTGTGTTTTTTTACCTTTGTGCTTCTCATTTATTCTTGTCACCTTGTATCCAATTGAGGAATTAGCAATGTTGAACTGGAAGTTGCCAAGTTTTTTCTTTTTTTTTTTGGTTTTTTTTAATGTATTTATGTCCTTTGAAATCCATGGGGCAGCAAAAATACCGCACCAATTGGAAGAAAAAGGGCTAAATCTCATATTTTTGATGCAGTATTATAAGAAGTCTATTCTACCTAACTTCTCAGTCTTATAGTTGGTTATAGTTATCTTCTCACCAACGTTGCACGGACACAGACACAGGCACAAATACAGTAACATGTTAATTTTGAAAAAATTAAGATACGAACATGATAGAGACACAAATATATATACATAAATTTAAGTAAATATTGTTATTCAAAATATTATATATATATATATATAATATAAATTATAACATAAATTTTAAATTAAATTAAATTGTTGTTAAAATAAATCTTCTAATATATATATATTTTTAGATATGTTTGAGATCTTATAATATTTATTAAATATGTACTAATACTAAAAAATATATAATATAAAAAGAAAAAGAGTGCAATTTGAAAAAAAAAAATTTTCTCCTCTCCTGTGCCCTTTTTTTTGAAATTTAAATAAACAAGAAAAGAAAGAGGATGGCCTGTCGACTATGTAGGATGGCTGACAGGCCATCAAATTATGTCTATCATCATCGTCTTCATATTATTATTATTGTTATTATTTTTAAATCATATCTTTTATGTGTTTTAAACGTGTTCTTAATATGTTTGAAATGTATATATTTTTTTAAAGATTTTTTTAATAAATATATTTTGATGTATAAAATATATATTTGTATCATATTCGACACATATCTGACACGAATATTTCACCAAAATACACATATCCCATCCTTGCTTCTCTCTTATTTTTGGCCTGGCTGTGTACCTGGCAATCCCATACATATAAAAGGGGTCATTACATGCCAGACGGAATTTTATCTAAAAAATATTCATACTATAATTAACAATATATTTTATACCCTTACAATTAAAAAATACAAATTTAAAAAATAATATTTTTATTATATATTTTATTATTATAATTATATAAAATACAATAATTATTATAATATAAATACTGTTTAGTCATATTTTCATCCGACCATCTCACATTTCCGACGTATATAAATGCTGATGGGATGCCTAATGATGCTTCGGGCTCTTCCTTTCTTACATGGCTTTATCTCTGGATACAAGCATTGGAAAGTGATTTGGTTGAAGAGGCTCTTGATGGTTGAGATAAGAAAACGTGGAACTGGTGTATTTCTACCATCTGTGGTCAAGGATGCTAACCCCGGCATGCCGGAGGTCAATCCTTGGATTGTCAATTGGTATGCTGATGTCCGCAGCCAAAGTGTATATCAAGTTCCTGAGTTGACCGATCTTCTCAAGGCATTACATAGATTAAATAATGTAAATGTTGACGACTTCAATAACGTCTAGGCAATAGAACATTATGTGTATTATTATTATATCAAAACAATTGTTTATATTTATGTTGCAAGTTATTCAAATATTTTTGGATATTTTCTCCTTTTTAAGATCAAAATTAACATAGATTCGTGCATAGCTCGGGTAGAATAATTAGTTGACAGTGTGTTGTTGTACATTTTATACGATTCTTTACACATCTTATACTTTAAAAAAAAAAGGCAAAAAGTGAGTGAACTTACCGCTATCCATCTGTACGGCTGTTCCCCGTCCCTTCAACCCGTCCAACAACCTTTTCCGGTTTTGCGCAGTTGAGGGTCGAGGATTTCAATTCAAAGCAATGTCCGTAGAGGGTGAGGCGTGTGGTGGAAGAGGCGGTGGGACCGGTGTACCAAGCTTATATATCAGAGGCAAAGCGGAGGGAGAGGGAGATTATATAATTATAACAGAGGACAAAAGGAATTGGGTTACGAGAAAAAGCAACAAAAGTGGATTTTTTTTTTTAATAAAAAATAATGTATCATGAATATGTTGGTTATTGCATTAGTAAATTAAAGTTGTAGTTATGGTTGTTATTCTTATTTAACTAATTTTTATGAAAAAGGCCAATCACTCGATCATTATTACATTTGAGTGAGTCTCCCCCATTCAATTATGGTATTAACGGGTTTTAAAATGTAGTCTTGCAAGCTCAGGACCTATGAAGTGATAATTTTCATCCTTCACAACATCTAAGATTCGAATTCAAGTTACAGCGGGGAAGTTAAGAGAAAGACAAAGAACTAATCGCATTACTCGAGTGTTGATCTCGCAAGGGAACGACTCTCAGATGATATTCAAAATTCGTGACTAAGTTAAGAATGCCTTGTCCAAGTCAGCAAATTTTAATTAGCTGCAGGCCTCGAGGCCTGTTTGTAAGGATAATTATTTTATTTTTTATTTTGTATTTTATAATTTAATAGATTTTTTAATAAATAAATTAATAATTTAATAAATTAAATAAATTTAGCTCTTGTTTAAAATCTTCTCAATATTTCTGTTGTAAAAAAATTATTAAAAAAATGTTTAACATCCAAATGTATATCAGCATTTATAGGCTAATGAAGGAGTAAACGAATAATTAATTTCCTGACAAGTATAATCAATCAAAAGTTCAAAGCATTGAAGCATACAATACGATGATTCAAGAAGGGAGGCGAAAGGTCAAGTTTCAAGAAATCGAATAAAAAATATAGATTCTTTATTACGATGCGTAGAGGTGGCGAATTGGTGGGTGGGGTGGAATTTGAATCATGCTATTTTAAATTTTGAGTAGCTTTGAATTTCAACTATTTTAAGTTATGAATTTATTGAGTTTCAGGTCAATAAATTTTTTTTTTTTGAACGCCATTATTAATTTTATTCATAGTATTCTTAATAAAAAGACACTCAACAAAACACCTTTCAAATTTTAGATAGGTATTTCAAATTTCAGATTCATCGAATTTTAAGGTGATCGATCAGTTTTTAGTCATTTGAATATTAGCTATTTTAGATTTCAAGTCATCGAGTTTCACGTTTATCGAGTCTTAAATATCAACAAATTGACATCAAGTTTCAAAAACATATTTAGTTTTAGATTTTTCAAGTTTTTGACTCTGAGTTATTCGGGATATGGATTTTACGAATTCAGCTTATTCAAATTACAAATTATTTGAGTTTGTGTTTAATTGGGTTTTAAGTTTTTCTCGTTTTGAATTTCAAGTTATTTTAGTTTCATATCATTTGGATTATAGGTTATTCACTTTTTCAATAAATACAATTCAAAGCAAATTAAGTTTCAAAGGAGTTAATTTGAGTTACTTAAATCAAATCAGCTTTTGCCACATCTGACTATTGGATGCATAACAAGATTGGGCCACTCCTAAACCCAGATGCAATTTGCTTATGCCATTTGCCATAAAAATCAAACGAGGGTTTGACCAAAAAAAAAAAAAAAATCAAACAAGGGAACAGCCCAACTAGCACCATATGCAATTTGTGATAAGCAAAAGTGCATTTCATTCCTCTTAATTAGTTCATTAAATTTTCCTTTTTTTTTTCTTCTTTTTTTGAACAACATTATCATTGGTAAGGCAAAACTAACATTAATTTAAGCACCTTAGCCAAGTGCCTAGGATGAGTACATCAATCCAACAAACTATATAAAAAAAGTCCAAAATTTCAAAGAATCGTAAATTAAACGAGACTTAGAATCTGTCAAGCTGCACCAACAATACGAACCAAACTACAGAAAGTCTCCCACACACCCTAACCTAATGAAATTTCTTTATGTAATTGATCGCCACAAGCCTGGTGAACATCATCGCCAAGCACACAATTCTACTTTTCTTCCCACTCTTACTTTTGCCAGGCAATCTGCAAAATGATTTTTTTTTTAAATCTATTCGTGATAACCTCTATTTCGTTGTTGAACTTCCCATTTTTTTAGGCGAGTCCTTGCTTTCTCAACCTTAAAAATAAAAATAAAAAAAAGTTTAAAAAAATCCAGCAAAGGAAAAATTAGAAAGGAACTATGTTACAAATCAGAAGGTTTGATGGCAGAAAATTAAGTTGAGTTTCTGTCAACAAATACATATATGTTTTAGCCCAAACACCACCACACGAAGATTAATTATTGTTAAAGACTCAGCGTTAACAATATCCAAATTATCGAAACCAATTCCTACCAAGCACTCTCAAGTGTAAATTTGTCACCAAAAGCGAGGAGACATTTAGCCTTACATCTCCTATCTCTATCCTTGGAAGATGAATTGTGGAAAATATTTTTTGGCCAAACAAACTGACCCTTTGTCTCGGATGACTAGTAATTTTTCGGTTCTGCCAAACTAAAAAGGACCGACTTTGTGTTGCATAGGCACATAAACATTAATGGTAAAAACTAATGATCGTAATTTACCTCTTTGTTCCAATCTGTTCTAATTGTAACCCAAAGCAAAATGAGAGTCTGCATTAAAGTTCCACATATCATTTCTGAACATACTCCCTGTTATATATCATATCTTATCAACATCATCCAAAAAAAAAAAAAAAGAACAAAACAAAACAAAAAAAACAACAACAACAACAACAACATATCCGACGCTATATTGAGTACCGAATTATTTTGGACCCAATATTTGGTAAATTTTACCTTTGAACCAAAGCCGAACTTAAAGCCGAGAAGGCAGCCCAACGGAAGACCAACGAGGTAGTAACATCCCTCGTTAACATATGCCACAAATGCTTGCCATCCACACCCAACAGCCACACCTTCAAGAATTTTATTAAAGTTATATAAATTATTAAGGTAATGATTGGGGAATGCAATGTAAGAGTAAATGCAATAGAATGAAAGAATTTAATGTAATTAGCATTCGATCCTTGTTCCATTGGATAAACTTGATAACAAGAACGTAACGTAACTCTAAAATTGCCTTAAATAACCATATACAACGAATTCTTTTTTTAAAAAAAAAAAAAACTAAAATTTATAGTCATCATGTGAGCTTCGGACCAATTATAGTGTATAATCATCGTGTGAGATACTGTTTTCCCTTTCTTAAAAAAAGGGTAAAAACTCATATTACAGCTTAAAAAAAAGGAGGTTTGGAAGAGACAAAGATTAAATCTTGTATCTGCTCTCTGACATATTGTTAATTAACCAACTGCTATAGGCAGCTAACTCTTTGAGGTTAGTTAGCTGAAATTAACACAGAAATTCTCATGTCCGATATCTGCATTGTTCCCATTGTCCTCTACAAGCTTGCACAAATTTGATATCCTTATTTAAGAGCTTACCAGACAAAACGGGTTGGATTCCATTCAAAAAGATAGAGGCAGCCAGGAAAGGAGAGAGTTCCGCAACCGCATCTGAAACTGGTTTGCCACCAGTGAAGATGTAGCTAAGTTTATGGCGGAATATAAGAGAGAGTAAGGCCAAGATCGTAGAGATGAAAAGGCAGCTTGAAGTTACTATTTTAACGGTAGCAAATGATGCTGATTTGGGATGTCCAGCCCCCAGCTCATTGCCAACCCTCACTCTGTTTTTTCAACATTTAAGAATTGGATTAATTCAAACGAATTTCCTTTATAATTAATTGACTAATAAAAATGTTAGATAAGCACAGATTTTTAATGCAGGAATGACGCAAATACACTAAATAGCGCAATCATAACTGTTAGGTTGCACATTTGTGATTTTATAATTTTTCAACCAACAATTTTGGTCACATTTTTTGTAGACCCACGTCACTCTTGCCCCAAAAATCCAAGTCTACTAAATAAGGATACATATCGTAAGCCTTAAACATGCATGCTTAAGGAATATATATATGCAGGCATATATATAGTCTTACGATAATCAATACTCTCGATTTTTGCATAGTTAAAGTGGATACGAAATATATATGCACGGAAAACTAACCTTGCAGCTGCATTGAACCCCACGGCGATCATGTAGACCCATCCAAACAAAGACATACTGCACTTAAACAAATCGGGATGCTAACTAAAAACTTATTTTATATCTAGATTCTAAGGACAATTGGCATGAGCATGCATCAATGAGTAATTAATATCGGAGTTTGGATTTTATATGTTATAATAGTAACTTAATTTAAAGTGACGGACTAACCAATATCCTATGGGATAGACGCTTAATTTTGCTCCCGAAGATTCAAAAAATTTGATGTGCAATATTCTAAGGCATCATAAAATTAAATTTAGGGCATGAGAGTAAGTTACTCTTGGAAAATGAAAAATCAATTAAAACTTAAAACTTTCATGTTGTACAAGAGGAATAACAAATATGCAATAAAGACAACAAAATGAGTGCCAAGGCTCAACAAAAGCACAAGAAGGATTGAATTTCATTGTATTGTACTTTTTTTTTAACCCTTGTTATATATTTTTTTGATCTTATTTGACATTTGTTAGTATTCTTGTGCATAATGTTATTTTTAGCAAAAAATTTAAATTTGAAAAAATAGATTGTGTGGCTAATGTCATGTTGTGTAGATTGCTTCAGATTTTTGGGCGTCCCATGTAATGGCTCTAAGGAATAATGTTAATATATGAAAAGGAAATTTTTAAGGGACGCAATTTCATGAACACAAATAGATCCACAAAACTTTTATACTAAATATAAAGTATTTTACACTATATAAAATAACATTTTGTATAATATGTAAGAGATATATAGTATAAAATAGTAAAAAAATCTCAAAAATTTATAATATATTATATAAAAGATTCCCGTTATAATATTAAATACTTTGAACATTATAAAAAATCAGTTTGCCGCAATGAAACACTCATGAAATGAGCTTAAAATGAGGACTGGCTAGGTAGGACAAGTGGGATCGTAATGCATAAAAATAGATATGTATGTAGATCACACTTTGACAATTTTCTACAGTGTCACATAGGAGTGAACCAACGAAAATGTTTATGATCATACAAAAAATAGTCTAGATAATATCTAAATTGTAATAAATAGTATAATTTATGTAACTACAACAATAAAATATAAAACAAAAAAATATTACTATTTTTTTTAATTCACAACTTTTTATAATGATTACACAAAATATATTGATTGTTACAATTTAGATACTGTGTAAATAATTTTTTGTATTGCCATGTAATGGGTCTCGTGATAGAATTGATCATGATGAAAGGAATCATAGGAAGCAAGCCGTAGATAAGTGCTTTGCTTACCAGATTGATAGAGAATCCAAAGTTATCTCAGGATTGTGGAGCAACCCAGCAATCAAAATGGTAATCTGATAGTACCAATTCTCAAGACACAGCATCACGGCTGAGGTTGCTGACAACCTCAAGAAGTCCCATAGCCCTGAAAAGGCCAATACACTGAATCCTCTCCAAGTCTGCTTGCACCTGTCACCTACTAAGATGTACAAAAACTGTCCCACCACAACGATCCACCACGACAAGCTCAACACAAGCGATGCCCCCAACAAGCCCCAGTCCAGCACATAGATTGCAAGCCAGCTTAGAAAGAGGTGCACCACAAGCGCAGCTGCTGATATGTATGCACTTGGAAAAACTATGCTCTGCTTGCAGGAACTTTTGTATGGGAAAGTTGACTGCGTAGGCAAATATCTGTGGAATAAGGCCGTAGACAAACACTTGGGCTTCAGAAGCAATTCTGGGTGATTGTCCCATTAAGAGCAAGATTTGCTTGGAGAAGACGTATATTATGGTGTAAATGAAGGAAAAAAAAAAAAAAAAAAAAAAAGTCAAAATTGGCGTTGCCGACTTCAAAGTCGGCAACGCCAACCAACTTTGAAGAAAAAAAAAAAATAATTAAAAGATTCCTTTTTCATGTGATGTTCATATGGGAAATGAACCCTATAAATAGGCCTCTGCATCTCAGTTTAAAATATATTCAGCAAATCTGTAAACAGAAAAATCCAGAGAATTTGAGAGAAAAAGAAAATTTTAAAAATCTCTCAAGAAAATTTCTCCTTTTCTTACGTGCTTTTACTCTGCAGTATACTCTCCTAACTCCTTTTTGAGAGATATTTCAGGGGTAAGCCCCAAAAAATTTGCTGTTTCCATTTCTAAAGTTATTTTTAGATTTATATTCTCCGATCACTGTAGATCTGGATTTATGAGAATATAGATCTGAAAATATCAAATTACTTCAAATCCGGCTAGGATTAAACCTCATACGGCCCTCAGCAAAATCCAGGCAACTCATCCGAGAACAAGTCCCTTCGACCTTCGGTGAAATTAAACCAAATCAGCTCAGATTTGGTCTCTGCGGTCCTTAACCGTAGTCTAAACGTCCAAATCAGATCCAGTTTCAGTCTACTCAGTTCAAGAAAAAGTTGTGGAATTTATTTCTGTCCAGATCAAGCTCGTGCAGCCCTTGACGGAGTTAAAAAAGGAACACTAATCGGAGGATCTACGGAGATCGAACCACGTAAATTTTCTTTTATTTTTAAATTGTTATTTGTAATTTATTTTTTGTATTTTCGAGTTTAATTGTTTTAGGCTCGAAATTTACGCTTTACAAATTTTTTGCACCCTCGGTGGGACATCTTCACCTCCCATCTCTTGTTTCTTAAATAAAAAAAAAAAGAGGTAAAAGGGGAGCAGAGAAAAAAAAAGAAGTAAAAAAAAACAGTAAAAAAAAAGAGTAAAAAGTAAAAAAGTAAAAAGTAAAAAGTAAAAAAAAAGTAAAAAGTAAAAAAGTAAAAAAGTAAAAAAAAAGTAAAAAAAAAAGGTAAAAAAAAAAAAAAATTTTACAGGTGTTCAGCACATCAAATGGCACCAAAAAGGAGTACAACTGCTGCCACAAAAAAGAAGGCAACGGCTCCACAAAAGCAGTATCCATTCCCTGACTCAGACGTCCCCGACATTCTTGAACAACTCTTGGAGGCGAAGCTGATCGAACTCTCAGAGCGCAAGCGGCCCAATGAAAAGGATCGAGTCAGCGATCCGAGATTCTGCAAATATCACCGGATAGTAAGTCATCCAACCGAGAAATGTTTCGTCCTGAAGGAGCTAATCATGAAGCTCAAGAGCCAGAATAAAATCATTCTGGACCAGGAAGGCGTAACCTCGGCAAACCAAACCACCATCACTTCAAATCCATCAGAAGAGGCGGCACACCATAAGGAAGAGCCGCTTGACAACAAAAAGTCGACAACGGAAAAGGTATATGAAGCTCTCCAAACCTTTCTTGCTAACCCTCAGCTGTTTATAACTTTGCAATCAACAGAAGTGTGGAAAATCAAGTTAGCAATACTCTCCAGACCTCGGCTGAATCACAGCCATCAAATGATTCTAACTCAGCGGAGCAACAGACGGCCCAAAATCACGTCGGATGTTACTCTGCTATCTCATTTTCAGATGAGGATCTCTTGCTGGGGTCCAAACCCCACAATCGGCCGCTGTATGTATCAGGCTATGTGAGAGAACAGAAGGTCCGACGTATTCTGATCGACGATAGTTCGGCAGTCAATATTATCCCAAAATCCACCATAAAGGAGCTCGGCATCGGTGTTGATGAATTATCAGACAGCCGCTTGATGATTCATGGCTTTAATCAAGGAGGACAGAAAGCAATTGGAATAATTCGCTTGGAGCTAACTATCGGTAATCTTACTTCTAGCACTCTATTTCACGTGATCGATGCACGTACCACATATAAGATGTTGCTAGGACGACCATGGATTCATGGAAATGGAGTTGTGCTCTTAAGTCTGCATCAGTGCTTCAAGTACTACAATGGAGGCGTTCAAAAGGTCAATGCTGACTTAAAGCCGTTCGATGATGCTGAATCACATTTGGCGGATGCAGTCTTCTACACCGACACAGACAATCCGAAGATCATTCCATCAAAAGCTACTTGGACTGGGGGCATTCACAAAAAGGGAAAAGCTATTGAAGAACCTGCCAATGCCCAACCCCAGGCTCCAACAAATGAAAAGCTGCCACAGCCTGCTGAACTTCATTCGAAGGATGTTGCATCTTCAAGCTCCACCCCAGTCCTACGCTATGTGCCGAAGTCACGACGCTCAGAAGGTCAACCCCCTTTCTCTTATTGTATTGATTCTAAACAAGAGCAAGGACATAGCCAACCCGAGACAAAAGAGCTGCACAACCTGAAGGGGACTTACACTCTGCCGATACAAAAGATTGAGCCGGTTTTGTCCTCAAAACCATTAAAAGGCTTCGTCAAACCACACACAGGGGCAGTCGAAGGCGGCTCACTTCCAAAAAGAAGAACACATGAAGGATTTGATCCTAATGCATACAAGCTCTTGGCCAAGGCAGACTATGACTTCTCAAACCCGAGCACAATGGATACGCTGCCGTCCACACATGACGCTACTTCTCAAACATCACAGTCCCGACCTGGCTTAGGCTATCAGGAGAACTCACCTGTGCGGATCACGCTAAAGAGCCAAAGCCGAGCAGCTGATGCACGTGCCATCAGCACAACCACCAAACAAGACAGGCTTATCCAATCAAACAAAGAAGGTGAAGTCAGAGGCTCTATATTTCATGTCACAATTAGCGAGGAGGCTGAGTCTGACTCATCAGACGGTGAAGTGAAGGAGGCTCCCCCGGAACTTGAAGATGGTGGCCAAGCAACTGTTGATGAAATCAAGGAGGTCAATCTTGGCTCTTCGGAAGATCCTCGACCAACATTTGTAAGTGTTTTACTTACTGCAGAAGAAGAACAAGAATATGTTCAGGTATTAAGTCAATACAGGGAAGTGTTCGTATGGAGTTACAAAGAAATGCCTGGACTTGACCCAAAAATTGCGGTGCATCGTCTAGCAGTAAAGAAGGGTGTTCGTTCTGTCAAGCAGCCACAACGATGGTTCCGCCTGAAACTCATTCCACAAATCGAGGAGGAGGTGAACAAGCTGATCAATGCTGGCTTCATCCGAGAGGTCACCTGCCCAACGTGGATTGCCAACATAGTCCCGGTAAGAAAGAAGAATGGACAGTTGAGAGTATGTGTTGATTTTCGAGATCTTAACAGGGCCTGCCCGAAAGATGACTTTCCGTTGCCCATAACGGAGATCACAGTCGATGCAACAACGGGTCACGAAGCATTGTCTTTCATGGATGGTTCTTCAGGCTATAACCAAATTAGAATGGCACCAGAAAACGAGGAGTTGACAGCATTCCGCACCCCAAAAGGTATATACTGCTATAAAGTTATGTCGTTTGGATTGAAAAATGCTGGCGCCACTTATCAACGTGCTATGCAAAAAATTTTTGATGACATGCTGCACAAGATTGTAGAATGTTATGTTGATGACTTAGTTGTAAAGATTAAAAAGCGCAAAGACCACCTCGAGGATCTCAAGACAGTGTTCGAAAGACTTCGGAGGCATCAGCTCAAAATGAACCCTCTCAAGTGCGCATTCGGGGTCACATTAGGAAAGTTTCTTGGGTTCGTGGTGCGCCATCGTGGAATCGAAGTTGATCAGTCAAAGGTTGAGGCAATTCAAAAGATGCTTGAACCTAAAAACCTGCACGAGCTGCGAAGTCTACAAGGAAAGCTGGCTTACATTCGCCGTTTTATCTCCAATTTAGCTGGGAGATGTCAACCTTTCCATCGGTTGATGAAGAAGGATGTCAACTTCGAGTGGGACGATGCTTGCAGCAAAGCCTTTGAGAGCATAAAGAAGTACCTTTCCAATCCACCGGTCCTAGGTGCTCCAATTCAAGGAAAGTCGTTAATTCTCTACATTGCAGCGTGGGAAAGATATTTGGGAGCCTTGCTTGCACAGGAAAACGAGTAGGGAAAGGAAGTTGCCCTGTATTACTTGAGCAGAACACTAAACGATCCGGAGCTGAGTTATTTGCCCATTGAAAAGACATGTCTAGCACTGTTTTTTGCCATTGACAAGCTGAGGCACTACATGCAAGCTCACACGGTACGTCTTATAGCCAGAGCTGATCCTGTCAAATATATCTTATCTAGACCAATCTTGTCAGGACGACTTGCCAAGTGGGCAGTAATCCTACAAAGCTACAACATTGTATACGTGCCTCAAAAAGCAGTCAAAGGACAAGCTCTAGCAGACTTCCTTGCAGATCACCCTATTCCGTCTGATTGGTAGTTCACAAATGATCTTCCAGATGAAGAGGTCTTTTACATTGAGACACTGCCACCATGGACGATGTTCTTTGATGGTGCAGCAAGGCGTGATGGTGCTGGTGCCGGCATAGTGTTTGTCACTCCTCAACGACAAATGCTACCATATGCTATCATTCTCGGTGAGTTATGTTCAAATAATGTTGCTGAATACCAGGCTTTGATCATTGGTCTTCAAATGGCTGTCGATATGAAGATTCCAACTATAGAAGTCCATGGAGATTCCCAGCTCGTCATCAACCAACTTACAGGATTGTATGACGTGAAGAAAGAGGACTTTGCACCTTACCATCAACGTGCTCGACAGCTAATGGATGAATTTGAAAGCATCACCTTGGAGCATGTGCCTCGACGAGAAAACACTCAAGCAGACGCGTTGGCTAACCTGGCTACTTCTCTTGCAAAGTCAGAAATCCAGGCTACAGTTGTTGCCGTATGCCAGAAATGGATAGTGCCACAGAAGGATGATGAAGAAACTACAACAGCCAACGCTGTATCTATACGTCTCGCGGAGGACGAAGATTGGCGCCAACCAATCATTGACTATCTACAGCACGGGAAGCTGCCTGAAGATCGTCGTCATAAGACAGAAATTCAACGACGAGCTCCCCGCTTCATATATCTCAAGGATGCTCTGTATCGAAGGTCTTTCGATGGAGTTTTACTTCGCTGCCTGGGTAATGAAGAGGCAAAACAAGCTCTCGCTGAAGCACATTCTGGTGTTTGTGGCGGACATCAATCAGGGCCTAAGTTGCACTTTCAGCTCAGAAGGATGGGATACTACTGGCCAACTATGGTACGTGATTCAATTGAGTTTGCTAAAACCTGTCAAGCTTGTCAATTTCATGCAAATTACATACATCAACCACCGGAGCCACTGCATCCAACTGTCTCATCCTGGCCCTTTGAAGCTTGGGGTCTCGACTTAGTGGGGCATTTACCAAAGTCATCCCTGGGTCACCTGTACATCCTCGCAGCAACAGACTACTTCTCAAAATGGGCCGAAGCCATTCCACTTAGAGAGGTAAAGAAGGAGCATGTTGCCAATTTCATTCGGACTCAGCTGATCTATCGCTATGGAGTCCCTCGATTCATCATCACTGATAATGGTAAGTAGTTCTACAACAGCTTGATTGACAAACTCTGTGAGAAGTTCAAGTTCAAGCAGTACAAGTCATCCATGTACAATGCCCCAGCAAATGGCTTGGCTGAAGCATTCAACAAGACCTTATGCAACCTGTTGCGGAAGGTAGTCTCTAAATCCAAAAGAGATTGGCATGACAGAATTCCAGAGGCATTATGGGCGTATCGTACAACTTACCGGACTCCAACACAGGCGACGCCATACTCACTTGTCTACGGTGTCGAAGCAATACTGCCGTTGGAAACACAGATTCCATCCCTGCGCATGGCTGTTCTGGAAGGACTCACACAGGAGGAGAATGCTCGCCTACGTCTGGATGAGTTAGAAGCTCTCGATGAAAGGAGGCTCGAAGCACAACAGCAACTTGAGTGCTACTAAGCACGGCTCACCAACACGTTCAACCGCAGGGTCCGCCCTTGATCTTTTCAAGTTGGAGACCTTGTTCTTGCAGTGCGACGGCCCATCAACATGAAGCATCGGCCTGGTGACAAGCTTACTTCCAAATGGGACGAGCCATACTTAGTGCAGGAGGCCTACACTCATAACGCTTACATGCTGTCAGACCAAGAAGGCGTCCGAATCGGCCCGATCAATGGTAAATTTCTGAAACGGTATTATCTGTAAATATGTTTAAAAAAAAAATAAAAAAAATCAAAAAATAGAAAAAAAGAAAAAAAAATCAAAAAAAAAAGTTGCGAAGTCCCGATCTGAAAGACCAAGCGAAAATCCAAACCCAAACACTCAACCCAAATCCAAAAGTCCAGACTCCAAACCCAAACACCCGACCCAAATTCAATCCAAAATCCAAAACCCAAAAATTCCAAGTTCCAGACACAATCCAAAACCCAAGTTCAAAATCCAATCCAACTCCTGGCCCGCATGAGTATAAACTGTGAACGGCCCAAAAATATAAAAGCAACAGAGGGTTTGAGTCTGAAACTCAGCATCAGTCTCAACCGATCTTCACCACACACCAGACCTTTGCTCCTCTGTCACAAGAAAGATGGAACCAGTTGCAGAACCTCAAGACAAGGGAGAAGAAAGGTCACCCCGCACAAGGTGGCAACCAACCATGTCGCAACTGCAAATTTTGGAGGAAGTCTTCCACAACGATAGAGGTACTATGCCTAATGCATCTCAGATTTATCAACTTGTCTCACGATTACGCCCACTCGGGGCAATCGAAGGAAAAAATGTGTTTTATTGGTTCCAGAATCGGATAAGCAGGAAGAAACCAGCACTGAGAGCTGATTTTTCCAAAGAACAGTCTGTCGTTCCGATGGTAGATCCCACCAGTACAACTTCGCCGTCAAATGAAGTAGGTCCGAGTTCTACCACTACAATGGTCTCTTCAGGCTATAACAATCAAAGCAGTAGCCTATGGAAGCATGCGTGCTGGTCCTGGTGGTCTTACGGAGTCAGCCAAGGGTTCATCCCTCTTAGGTACTTAAGTCTAGGAGGACTTTTTCTAGCATAAAGGAGTCATTCTGGCGAAACTTTACATCTTTTTTCAGAATATTTCGGCAGCATCAACCAGCCGGAAAGCGACGTTAACATCATCGGCCCACCAGACGAGGCCGAGCTTGACTTGGAGCTGCGCCTTGGGCCCCGCTAGGACGGCTGACAAGATAAGGTGCAACGACTTTGGCAGCACACGGTAACGACTTCTGCAGCACATGACAACGACTTCTGCAACACACGGTAACGACTTGCGTGACACGCGTCAGCCGCTGCCTTTTTTGTCTCTTATACAGGAAAGGGACGTGGATGACCCTGCTCGATTCTGTGTACCTTCTTTTTGACTTTTCAAAAAAAAAAAAAAGTTAAATAATCTTTATCATATGTATATATATCTTGCATTCCCGAGTTACAATACTCACCCCTCAGCTCTTCTTTCTCAAAAGAAAATGGTTAGTCTCTGCATTTGTCTCAGGAAGTTCTTTAATCAAGAAGTTGGAGGCGCACGAGCTAAGAAAAGAAGGAGTAGTCTTTCTCGAGGGATCCCTAGAAACCCTCAAAACTCATTCTCCAACGCCATCGGTGTCATGGAGTTCCAACTACTCTCCTTAGTTCACATCTATCGCAGCGAGCCGAGAAGTTCTGATCGTCCTCCTGGATCTACAAATGCAGCGACGTGCAGGGAAGTTCCAACTACTCTCCTTACGTCGAAGCAGATTCGGGAATCATCACCATAACCCGTCTCTCTGTGCGCAGGTCTTAAAGTTCCAAAGTGCTGGGCCTTCCTCTTGGGAAGGTTCAAGTTCTTTGCCTACCGGATCATCCTCACCAGAGCTCTGGAACTTTAAGACATATAAAAAATCCTTTGCGGGCTATGGAAGCTCGAACGCACCTGGAGCCAGAATGTCAATTTTTATATTGGCTAGGCTGCTAACTTTCTCAAGATCGTATCGGGTTCCTATTGCGATCCAACAACAGCAGGCATGGTCAGAGATAGAAGATTTCAACATTCAACGTTCATTAAGACATCTCAAGTTTCAAACTGGACTTCAAGACTCGATTCGGATCATTACTGTAAAATTCTTCCTTACCGACCCTTGAGTGGGGGCATTTGTAAATGAAGAAAAAAAAAGAAGAAGAGAAAAGTCAAAATTGGCGTTGCCGACTTTGAAGTCGTCAACGCCAACCAACTTTGAAGAAAAAAAAATTAATTAAAAGATTCCTTTCCCATATGATGTTCACATGGGAAAGGAACCCTATAAATAGGCCCCTGCACCTTATTTCAAAACATATTCAGCAAATCTGTAAACAGAAAAATCCAGAGAATTTGAGAGAAAAAGAAAATTTTAAAAATCTCTAAAGAAAATTTCTCCTTTTCTTACGTGCTTTTACTCTGCAGTATACTCTCCTAACTCCTTTTTGAGAGATATTTCAGGGGTAAACCCCAAAAAATTTACTGTTTCCATTTCTAAAGTTATTTTTAGATTTATATTCTCCGATCACTGTAGATCTGAATTTATGAGAATATAGATCTGAAAATATCAAATTACTTCAAATCCGGCTGGGATTAAGTCTCATACGGCCCTCAGCAAAATCTAGGCAACTCATCCGAGAACAAGTCCCTTCGACCCTCGGTGAAATTAAACCAAATCAGCTCAGATTTGGTCTCTACGGTCCTTAACCGTAGTCTAAACGTCCAAATCAGATCCAGTTTCAGTCTACTCAGTTCAAGAAAAAGTTGTGGAATTTATTTCTGTCCAGATCAAGCTCGTGCAGCCCTTGACGGAGTTAAAAAAGGAACACTAATCGAAGGATCTACGGAGATCGAACCACGTAAATTTTCTTTTATTTTTAAATTTTTATTTGTAATTTATTTTTTGTATTTTCGAGTTTAATTGTTTTAGACTCGAAATTTACGCTTTACATATGGTGAGTGGGATCCCAGTTATCATCAGCAGAATTGTTGATCTTTGCAGATAAACGCCAAGCATCTCATATTTTTGTGCCCCGTAGGCCTGCCCACACAGTGTCTCCGCTGCACTTCCCATCCCTAACTGCACAATTAAACAAAAACATTCAAAAAAAAAAAAACTCCCAATATGCACAACAAAAATATCACCACAGGTACATACAAAAAGGGCAACCCCATTGTAGGGTCTGGAAAAAGGTCGATAAACACAACCTTCTTTTGGTTTTTAGGGAAAGAAAATATTTTTAGGATTCGAATCAGTAACTATCAGGTCATAATAAAATAATATTTCTGTTATGTGTTACGAAAGAAAAGAAATTAATGAAATGAAGTGGAAGGAGTTGGTGATGGTGTGTACCAAAAGGCCACAGGCGAAGTTCTGGATTCCCATGTTGCCGAGAGAGGCCGCAGCAAGCTGAAGGTTGCCAAGATGACCACAGAGGATCTGAGTGGAGAGGGAAACTATCATATTGAGCAAGTAAACAACAACTGCTGGTACTGCTAGCCAGAAGAGGGTATTCGATTCTACCATGGCGGCTTTTCGGAGTCGCCGAAAGTAGGGCGATCTATTGTTGGATAATATCTTCTCCAGCTCATCAGAGCTCGGTGATTCCACGGATAATTGTTTCTCGTGTAAAACGACTTCTTGGGGCTTATTTTCAGTGGTTTCGTTAGTGATCTTCATGTTTTTTCTATCTCTCTCTCCCACTCTTTTTCTATATAAATATACACACATACACACAGAAAAAAGTTACAGCCACCAAGAACTTCAACCGAGAGTAAACCAAAGCCAATATTTTAATAATTTTGGGTTGGTTTAAAAAAAAAAGTTTTTTTTGGAGGAAAAAAATTTTTTTTTGTTGCAAATCTCATGTAGTACTTACATTTTTCATTTTAGCGTAATCCTCATTTAGATTTAGGTTTTAGTTTTGTAAAAAAAAAAAATTCGAAGGAAAATTTTTTGTTTAACGAATTTTATTTAGTATTTACACTTTACATTTTAAAGTAAGACTTATCTAAATTTAAGTTTTAATTTGGAAAAAAAAAATTCTAATATATGTCGGAGTGCTACTCAGTGCACCTAGTTGCACCCATATATATATATATATATGGGAAAACATTTTTTTAACAACAAAAAGTGGCTGGAGCATTCCAGTGGAAAGCATCCATATTCTTCATTAGAAATATAGAGTTTTTCTCGAAAATTTTACCATGGAAACAAGAATGATGAGAGTTCATGTTTGAACTCTATTGTTTTTACTATTGATAGTAACATCCTGCCTTATGTTTTGGGTGTTGTTTGTTGTTGTCGCCACCTACCTTATGTTTAAATGGAGTTTATTTTTGAGAAAATTTTTGCATTGGTACAAGAAAGATGAGAGTTTGTGTTCAAACTCTATTATTGTTTTTACTTTTTTAAATAAAATTTTATTGGAAACGTGTAATTTTATATATTTTCCAAATTAACACTTAATTTTTTGTTAGAAAACTACAAAATGATCATGTTCTCTAAATGAAAGAGAAAACTGGGTTGCAATCCATTTTGATTTAGAGTTCAGCAGACCGACCCCATTACAATATATATGTCTTTGAAAATTAACAGGTATAACTTTTACGCGAAATTTATTGTTAAACATATTAATGCCTCAAATGGAGTTCATTACACAGTGTAGAATCTTATAGTTGAAACATTAGTTTCTGTAAAATCATGATCAACGCATGGTCAAGATGAAATCACACTAGAAGTCAGCATTTTTCGATAGTCCAAGTTTTTGGGATGTGAGAGTGAGAATGATCATAAGCTTTCCCTCCTTTTTGTTCTCTAGGATCGATATTGTATTCTTTTCTTTTGTTGCGTGTGTTTTCTTTAACTGCCACCAGAGATTCTATCGACTAGGCTAGGGAATTTTCAACCGCTTCTCGTTTGTAATCATCGTCCTTTTACTATTTACATTTTGTTCATCGGTCGGGTCGAAACCAACCTTACATGGAAGTAAACTCAGACCCATAAACTAATGGGCGCTTGTACATATCTCAGACATTTTGTTTCAAAAAATATTTCGAATGAAACTGTAATTGTTATTTTACAATAAAATATTAGTCGCTGTTTAAAAAATACCAGTTACCGTTGTAAACATAAAAAAAAAAAGAAAAAAGAAAAAAAAAGAGTCAATAGTCGACTTATTCCTTTCGCATGTGTGCTTTCATACGGAAAAGTCGACTTATTCCTTTCGCATGTGTGCTTTCACACAGAAAAGTCGACTTATTCCTTTCGCACGTGTGCTTTTACACGGAAAAGTCGACTTATTCCTTTCGCACGCATACTTTCACACGAAAGGGGAAACTCTATAAATAGGCCCTTACCCCCCAGTTCAGAACATATTCACCAAATCTGTAAACAGAAAAATATAGAAAATTTGAGAGAAAAAGAAAATTTTAAAAATCTCTCAAGAAAATTTCTCTTTTTCCTACGTGTTTTTACCCTGCAGTATACTCTCCTAACTCCTTTTTGAGAGATATTCAGGGGTAAATCCTAAAAAATTTGCTGTTTCCATTTCTGAAGTTATTTTTAGATTTATATTCTCGGATCGCTCTAGATTTGAATTTATGAGAATATAGATATAAAAATATCAATTTACTACAAATCTAGCCGGGATCAATCCTCATACGGTCCTCAGTAAAATCCAGACAGCTCATCCGAGAACAAGTCTCTTCGACCCTCGGTGAAATTAAGCCAAATCGACTCAGATCAAGTCTCTGCGGTTCTTAACCGTAGTCTAAACGTCCAAATCAGATCCAGTTTCAGTCTACCCAGTTCAAGAAAAAGTTGTGGGATTTACTGCTGTCAAGATCAAGCTCGTGCAGCTCTTGCCAAAATCACAAAGGAACACTAATCGGAGGATCTACGGAGATCGACCCCACGTAAATTTTCTTTTATTTTTAAATTTTTATTTGTAATTTATTTTTGTATTTTTTAACTAATTGTTTCAGGTTCGAAATTTATGCGTTACAAATTTTTGGCACGCTCAGTGAGACCTCTTCACCTCCCATCTCTTGTTCCTTAATAAAAAAAAAAGAAGCAGCAGAGAAAATAAAAAAAAAAAGAAAAAGAAAAAAAGGAGGAAAAAGAAGAACCGAGAAAAAAAAAGAAAAAAAAGAAAAAAAAGACAAAATAGAGAAAAAGACGAAAAAGGTAAAAAAGTAAAAAAAAAAAGGTAAAAAAAAGTGAAAAATTTTTTTTTACAGGTGTTCAGCACATCAAATGGCACCGAAAAAGAGTACAACTGCTGCTACAAAAAAGAAGGCAACTGCTCCATTACCTGCATCAACTACCCTACCTGGGTACTCAGGTCCAGAAACTAGGGGACGGACACAATTTCTTATCGTTCAAACCCGACAAAATATCGAAACGGAGAGTCCACAGCTCGCACAACAGGATCTCTCCCCTGACTCTCTTGTCGCATGGAGGAGTCAATCACCCACCCCGATCAAAGTCGGGGGCAACACAACAAAGCCTGCTCAACAGAATCCAACTCATTCTGTAGAGATCCACACAGAAGAATCAGAAGAGCTTTCTCCCCCAATCTTTCGCGGAGCCTCATCTGTTGCCGTCATGATGACCAACACAACTAGCACGGAAAAAAGGATTTCAGAATTGGAGAACAAGATTTTGCAGCTAATCAGAGCCGTGGAGAAAAAAGATCAACAGATCGCCGCTCTCAAAGGAAAAGTCACGATCCAAATTCATCCTGAAATCCGCGATGAGCAACCATATCCAACCGGTTTCACTCCAGAAGTCACACCAGCCGACGTCTTCACTGCAGAAAAGTGGCCAGGTAGTTCTACACAGCTGCCACCCTCAAATTCTGTAGCTTAGCTATCTGTTCAACAATTGCAGGAAATGATAACTAATACGATCCGCCTGCAACAAGCTACATCCTTCCAAGGATCACAGATGTACGTCAAACCATACACCAGACGGATCGAAAGTCTCAACATGCCTTTGGGCTACTAGCCGCCCAAATTTCAACAATTCGACGGACGAGGCGATCCCAAATAGCACATCACCCACTTCGTTGAAACCTGCAACATTGCAGGGACTTATGGAGATCTCTTGGTGAAGTAGTTTGTTCGTTCACTCAGGGAGACCGCTTTCACCTGGTTCATAAATCTTGAACCAGAATCGATCGACAGTTGGGAACAGCTACAACGAGAGTTCCTCAACAGATTTTTCAGCTCTCGAAGGACGGTAAGTATGATGGAACTTACCAGCACCAAACAAAGGAAAGGAGAGCCCGTTGTCGAATACATCAACAGATGGCGTGCCCTCAGGTTGGACTGCAAAGATCGTCTGACGGAGACTTCTACCGTGGAGATGTGCATCCAGGGAAAGCATTGGGAGCTGTTATACATCCTGCAGGGTATCAAACCCTGAACCTTCGAAGAACTGGCGATCCGCGCACATGATATGGAGATAAGCATCCAAACTTCTGGAGGCACGGCTCCCATCCAGTTGGACCAGCAATGGGACAGAAGGGAGATTAAGAAACCCAACAGTTCCGGAAAAGGAAAAGAAGTGATGACCGTTGAAGCCGCACCAGTAAAAGTGGGAGCAAAAGTTAAAGTAAATCCTCCGACTCAAATAACTCAGCCAAAACAACAGGAAAGGCGGAAGGTGACATTGCGAGAGTTGGAGCAGAAGCAGTATCCATTCCCCGACTTAGACGTCCCCGACATTCTTGAACAACTCTTGGAGGCAAAGCTGATCGAACTCCCAGAGCGCAAACGGCCGAATGAAAAGGATCGAGTCAGCGATCCGAGATTCTGCAAATATCACCGGATAGTAAGTCATCCAACCGAGAAGTGTTTCATCCTGAAGGAGCTAATCATGAAGTTCAAGAGCCAGAATAAAATTATTTTAGACCAGGAAGGCGTAAACTCGGCAAACCAAACCACCATCACTTCAAATCCATCAGAAGAGGCGGCACACCATAAGGAGGAGCCACTCGGTGATAAAAAGTTGACAATAGAGAAGGTATATGAAGCTCTTCAAACTCTTCTTACTAACCCTCAGTTGTTTGCGTAATCAAAAGAAAAATGGCAGAACCAAGTTAGCAGCACTCTCCATACCTCAGCTAAACCTCTGCCGTCAAGTAATTCTAATTCGGTGGAGCATCAGACGGCCCAAAATCACGTCGGATGTTACTCCGCTATCTCATTTTCAGATGAGGATCTCCTGCTGGGGTCCAAACCCCACAATCGACCGCTGTATGTATCAGGCTATATGAGAGAACAGAAGGTCCAACGTATTCTGATCGACGATGGCTCGACAGTCAATATTATCCCAAAATCCACCATAAAGGAGCTTGGCATTGGCATTGATGAATTATCAGACAGCCGTTTAGTGATTCATGGCTTTAATCAAGGAGGACAGAAAGCAATTGTGATGATTCGCTTGGAGTTAACTATCGGTAATCTTATTTCTAGCACTCTATTTCATGTGATTGATGCACGTACCACATATAAGATGTTGCTAGGACGACCGTGGATTCATGGAAATGGAGTTGTGCTTCAAGTACTACAATGGTGGCGTTCAAAAGGTAAATGCTGATTTAAAGCCGTTTGATGATGCTGAATCACATTTGGTGGATGCAGTCTTCTACACCGACACAGACAATCCGGAGATCATTCCATCAAAAGCTACTTGGACTGGGGGCATTCACAAAAAGGGAAAAGCTGTCGAAGAACCTGTCAATGCTCAACCTCAGACTCCGACAAATGAAAAGCTGCCACAGCTTGCTGAACATCGTCCGAAGGATATTGCATCTTCAAGCTCCACTCCAGTCCTATGCTATCTGCCGAAGTCACGACGCCCAGAAGGTGAACCCCCTTTCTCTTACTGTATTGATCCTAAACAGGAGTAAGGACACTACCAACCCAAGACAAAAGAATTGCACAACCTGAAGGAGATTTACACTCTGCCGATACCAAAGATTGAGCCGGTTTTGTTTTCAAAACCATTAAAAGGCTTCGTCAAACCACACACAGGGGCAGTCGAAGGCGGCTCACTTCCAGAAAGAAGAACACATGAAGGATTTGATCCTAATGCATACAAGCTCTTGGCCAAGGCAGGCTATGACTTCTCAAACCCGAGCACAATGAGTAAGCTGCCGTCCACACATGGCGCTGCTTCTCAAACATTACAGTCCCGACTTGGCTTAGGCTGTCACGAGAAGTCACCTGTGCGGATCACGCTAAAGAGCCGAAGCCGAGCAGCTGATGCACGTGCCATCACCACCACCACCAAACAAGACAGGCTTATCCAGTCAAACAAAGAAGGTGAAGTTAGAGGCTATACATTTTATGTCACAATTAGCGAGGAGGCTGAGTCCAACTCATCAGACAGTGAAGTAAAGGAGGCCCCCCCGGAACTAGAAGATGGTGACCAAGCAACTGTTGATGAACTCAAGTAAGTCAATCTTGGCTCTCCAGAAGATCCTCGACCTACATTTCTAAGTACTTTACTTACTGCAGAACAAGAGTAAGAATATGTTCACGTATTAAGTCAATATAGGGACGTGTTCGCATGGAGTTACAAAGAAATGCTTGAACTTGACCCAAAAATCGCGGCGCATCGTCTAGCAGTAAAGAAAGGTGTTTGTTCTGTCAAGCAACCACAACGACGGTTCCCCCTGGAACTCATTCCACAAATCGAGGAAGAGGTTAACAAGCTGATCAATGCTGGTTTCATCCGTGAGCTCACCTACCCAACGTGGATTGCCAACATAGTCCCGGTAAGAAAGAAGAATAGACAGTTGAGAGTATGTGTTGAGTTTCGAGATATTAACAGAGCCTGCCCAAAAGATGAATTTTCGTTGCCCATACCAGAGATCACAATCGATGCAACAGCGGGTCACAAAGCATTGTCTTTCATGGATGATTCTTCAGGCTATAACCAAATCAGAATGGCACCAGAAGACGAGGAGTTGACAGCATTGCGCACCCCAAAAGGTATATACTGCTACAAAGTTATGCCATTTGGATTAAAAAATACTGGCGCCATTTATCAACGTGCTATGCAAAAAAATTTTGATGATATGCTGCACAAGATTGTAGAATGTTATGTTGATGACTTAGTTGTAAAGACTAAAAAGCGCAAAGACCACCTCGAGGATCTCAAGACAGTGTTCGAAAGACTTTGCAGGCATCAGCTTAAAATGAATCCTCTCAAGTGCGCATTTGGTGTCACATCAGGAAAGTTTCTTGGGTTTGTGGTGTGCCATCGTGGAATCGAAGTTGATCAGTCATAGGTTGACACAATTCAAAAGATGCCTGAACCTAAAACTTGCACGAACTGCGAAGTTTACAAGGAAAGCTGGCCTACATTCGCCGTTTTATTTCCAACTTAGCTGGGAGATGTCAACCTTTCCATCGTTTAATGAAGAAGGATGTCAACTTCGAGTGGGACTAAGCTTGTTGCAAAGCCTTTGAGAGTATAAAGAAGTACCTTTCCAATCCACCAGTCTTGGGAGCTCCAATTCAAGGAAAGTCGTTGATTCTCTACATTGCAGCGCAGGAAAGATCTTTGGGAGCCCTGCTTGCACAGGAAAACGAGCAGGGAAATGAAGTTGCCCTGTATTACTTGAGCAGAACACTAAATGGTCCGGAGCTGAGTTATTGGCCCATTGAAAAGACATGTCTAGCATTGTTCTTTGTCATTGATAAGCTGAGACACTACATGCAAGCTCATACGGTACGTCTCATTGCCAGAGCTGATCCTATCAAATATATTTTATCTAGACCAGTCTTGTCAGGACGACTTGCCAAGTGGGCAGTAATCCTACAAAGTTACGACACTGTCTACGTGCCTCAAAAAGCAGTCAAAGGACAAGCTCTAGCAGACTTCCTTGCCCAAAAGATGAATTTCCGTTGCCCATAACAAAGATCACAGTCGATGCAACAGCGGGTCACAAAGCATTGTCTTTCATGGATGATTCTTCAGGCTATAACCAAATCAGAATGGCACCAGAAGACGAGGAGTTGACAGCATTGTGCACCCCAAAAGGTATATACTGCTACAAAGTTATGCCGTTTGGATTAAAAAATACTGGCGCCATTTATCAATGTGCTATGCAAAAAAATTTTGATGATATGCTGCACAAGATTGTAGAATGTTATGTTGATGACTTAGTTGTAAAGACTAAAAAGCGCAAAGACCACCTCGAGGATCTCAAGACAGTGTTCGAAAGACTTCGCAGGCATCAGCTTAAAATGAATCCTCTCAAGTGCGCATTTGGTGTCACATCAGGAAAGTTTCTTGGGTTTGTGGTGTGCCATCGTGGAATCGAAGTTGATCAGTCATAGGTTGACGCAATTCAAAAGATGCCTGAACCTAAAACCTGCACGAACGGCGAAGTTTATAAGGAAAGCTGGCCTACATTCGCCGTTTTATTTCCAACTTAGCTGGGAGATGTCAACCTTTCCATCGTTTAATGAAGAAGGATGTCAACTTCGAGTGGGACTAAGCTTGCAGCAAAGCCTTTGAGAGTATAAAGAAGTACCTTTCCAATCCACCAGTCTTGGGAGCTTCAATTCAAGGAAAGTCGTTGATTCTCTACATTGCAGCGCAGGAAAGATCTTTGGGAGCCCTGCTTGCACAGGAAAACGAGCAGGGAAAGGAAGTTGCCCTGTATAACTTGAGCAGAACACTAAATGGTCCGGAGCTGAGTTATTGGCCCATTGAAAAGACATGTCTAGCATTGTTCTTTGTCATTGATAAGCTGAGACACTACATGCAAGCTCATACGGTACGTCTCATTGCCAGAGCTGATCCTATCAAATATATTTTATCTAGACCAGTCTTGTCAGGACGACTCGCCAAGTGGGCAGTAATCCTACAAAGTTACGACATTGTCTACGTGCCTCAAAAAGCAGTCAAAGGACAAGCTCTAGCAGACTTCCTTGCAGATCACCCTGTTCCGTCAGATTGGGAATTCACAG
This sequence comes from Carallia pectinifolia, assembly GCA_037832335.1. NCBI lineage: Eukaryota > Viridiplantae > Streptophyta > Magnoliopsida > Malpighiales > Rhizophoraceae > Carallia > Carallia pectinifolia. The sequence continues at coordinate 9,961,760 of CM075454.1, forward strand.
ATGATCTTCCAGATGAAGAGGTCTTTTACATTGAGACACTGCCACCATGGACGATGTTCTTTGATAGTGCAGCAAGGCATGATGGTGCTGGTGCCGGTATAGTGTTTGTCACTCCTCAACGACAAATACTACCATATGCTATCATTCTTGGTGAGTTATGTTCAAATAATGTCGTTGAATACCAGGCTTTGATCATTGGTCTTCAAATGGCTGTCGATATGAAGATTCCAACTGTAGAAGTTCATGGAGATTCCCAGCTCGTCATCAACCAACTTATAGGGTTGTATGACGTGAAGAAAGAGGACCTTGCGCCTTACCATCAACGTGCTCGAAAGCTAATGGATGAATTTGAAAGCATCACCTTTGAGCATGTGCTTCGACAAGAAAACACTCAGGCAGACGCGTTGGCTAACCTGGCCACTTCTCTTGTAAAGTTAGAAATGCAGGCTACAGTTGTTGCCGTATGCCAGAAATAGATAGTGCCACAGAAGGATGATGAAGAAACTACAGCAGCCAACGTTGTATCTGTACGTCTCGCGGAGGACGAGGATTGGCGCCAACCAATCATTGACTACCTACAGCATGGGAAGCTGCCTGAAGATCGTCGTCATAAGCAGAAATTCAACGAAGAGCTCCCCGCTTCATATATCTCAAGGATGCTCTGTATCGAAGATCTTTTGATGGAGTTTTGCTTCGCTGTCTAGACAATGAAGAGGCAAAACAAGCTCTCGCTGAAGCACATTCAGGTGTTTGTGGCGGACATCAATCGGGGTCTAAGTTGCACTTCCAACTCAAAAGGATGGGATACTACTGGCCAACCATGGTACGTAATTTAATTGAGTTTGCTAAAACCTGTCAAACTTGTCAATTTCATGCGAATTACATACATCAACTACGGGAGCCACTGCATCCAACTGTCTCGTTCTGGCCCTTTGAAGCTTCGGGTCTTGACTTAGTGGGGCCCTTGCCAAAGTCATCCCTGGGTCACCTGTACACCCTCGCAGCAACAGACTACTTCTCAAAATGGACCGAAGTTATTCTACTTAGAGAGGTAAAGAAGGAGCATGTTGCCAATTTCATCCGGACTCAGCTGATCTATCGTTACGGAGTCCCTCGATTTCTCATCACTGATAATGGTAAGCAGTTCTACAACAGCTTGATTGACAAGCTCTGCGAGAAATTCAAGTTCAAGCAGTACAAGTCATCCATGTACAATGCCCCAGCTAACGGCTTGGTCGAAGCATTCAACAAGACCTTATGCAACCTATTGCGGAAGGTAGTCTCTAAATCAAAAAGAGATTGGCATGACAGAATTTTGGAGCCATTATGGGCGTATCGTACAACTTACCGGACTCCAACACAGGCGACGCCATACTCACTTGTCTACGGTGTCGAAGCAATACTGCCGTTGGAACACAGATTCCATCTTTGCGCATGGCTGTTCTGGAAGGACTCACACAGGAGGAGAATGCTCGCCTACGTCTAGATGAGTTAGAAGCCCTTGATTGAAGGAGACTCGAAGCACAATAGCAACTCGAATGCTACCAAACCCGGCTTACCAACACGTTGAACCGCAGGGTCTGCCCTCGATCTTTTTAAGTTGGAAACCTTGTTCTTGCAGTACGACGACCCATCAACTGAAGCATCGGCCTGGTGACAAGCTTACTTTCAAATGGGACGGGTCATACTTAGTGTAGGAGGCTTATACTCACAACACTTACATGCTGTTAGACTAAGAAGGCGTCCGAATTAGTCCGATCAATGGTAAATTTCTGAAACAGTATTATGTGTAAATATGTTTTTTTTTAAATCGAAAAAAATTAAAAAATTAAAAAAATTAAAAAAAAATCAAAAAAAAAAGTTTGGAAATCTCGATCTGAAAGTCCAAGCGAAAATCCATACCCAAAAATCCAAGCCCAAACACTTGAGCCCAAATCAGAAAACTCAAGTCTAACTCAAAAGCCTGAAAACTAAGTCTAAATCCAAAACCCAAACACTCGACCCAAATCCAAAAATTCAAGCCTAGAAGCCCAAACACTTGACCCAAATCCAATCCAAAACCCAAAACCCAAAAAATTCCAAGTTCCAGACACAGTCCAGAACCCAAGTTGAAAATCCAATCCAACTCCTGGTCCGCATGAGTATAAATTGTGAACGGCCCAAAAATATAAAAGCGATGGAGGGTTTGAGTCTGAAACCTAGCATCAGTCTCAACCGATCTTCATTACACACCAGACCTTTGCTCCTCTGCCATAAGAAAGATGGAACCAGTTGCAGAACCTCAAGATAAGGGAGAAGAAAGGTCACCCCGCACAAGATGACAACCAACCATGGCACAACTGCAAATTTTAGAGGAAGTCTTCCACAACAATGGAGGTATTATGCCTAATGCATCTCAGATTTACCAACTTGTTTCACGATTGCGCCTGCTTGGGGCAATCGAAGGAAAAAATGTGTTTTATTGGTTTCAGAATCGGAGAAGCAGGAAGAAACCAGCACTGAGAGCTGCTTTTTCCAAAGAACAGTCTACCGTTCCGATAGTAGATCCCACCGGTACAACTTCGCCCTCAAATGAAGCAGGTCTGAGTTCTACCACGACAATGGTCTCTTCAGGCTATAACGATCAAACCCGTAACCTGTGGGAGCATGCGTACTGGTCCTGGTGGTCTTACAGAATCAGTCAAGGTTTCATTCTCCTAAGAACTTAAGTTCAGGAGGGACTTTTCTAGGAAAAGGAAGTTATTCCGGCGAAACTTTGCCTCTCTTCCCATAATATTCCAGCATCATCAACCAGCCGGGAGGCTCCAGCAACGTCAACATCACCGACCCACCAAACGAGGCCGAGCTTGACTTGGAGCTGCGCCTTGGGCCCCACTAGGACGGCTGACAAGATAAGGTGCAACAACTTCTACACCACACGACAACGACTTCTACAGCACACGGTAACGACTTTCGTGACACGCATCAACCGTTGTCTCTTTCGTCTCTTATGCGGGAAAGGGACGTGGATGACCCTACTCGATTCTGCGTACTTTCTTTTTTACTTTTCAAAAAAAAAATTTATTATTTGTACATATATTCTGCATACCCGAGTTGTAGTACTCACCCCTTAACTCTTCTTTTCCTCAAAAAGAAAATGGTTAGTCTCTGCACTTGTCTTAGAAAGTTCTTTGATTAAGAGGTTGGAAGCGCACAGGCTAAGAAAAAAATGAGTAGTCTTCCTTGAGGGATCCCTAAAAGCCCTCGAAACTCAGTCTCCAACGTCATCGATGTCATGGAGTTCCAACTACTCTCCTTAATTCACATCTACCACAGAGAGATGAGAAGCTGCAATCATCCTAATCTTTCTTTGGATGCGGCGACGTACAGGGAAGTTCCAACTACTTTCCTTACGTCGAAGCAGATTTGGGAATCATCACTACAGTCAGTCTCTCTGTGTGCCGGTCTTGAAGTTCCGAAGTGCTGGACCTTCCTCATAAAAAGGTTCAAGTTCTTTGCCTACCGGATCATCCTCATCAGAGCTTTGGAACTTCAAAGAACCTTTACCAGCTTTTGCAAGCTACGGAAGTTCGAACGCATCTGGAGCCAAAATGTCAATTTTTATATTGGCTGGGGTGCTAACTTTCTCAAGATCGTATCGGATTCCTATTGCGATCCAACAACAGCAGGTATAGTCAGAGTTAGAAGACTTCAACATTCAATGTTCTTCAGGACATCTCAAGTTTCAAACTGGACTTCAAGACTCGGTGCGGATCACGTCTGCAAAGTTCTTCCTTACCGACCCTTGAAGTGGGGGCATTTGTAAACATAAAAAAAAAAAGAAAAAAGAAAAAAAAAAGAGTCAATAGTCGACTTATTCCTTTCGCATGTGTGCTTTCACACGGAAAAGTCGACTTATTCCTTTCGCATGTGTACTTTCACACGGAAAAGTCAACTTATTCCTTTCGCATGTGTTCTTTCACACGGAAAAGTAGACTTATTCCTTTCGCACGCGTGCTTTTACATGGAAAAGTCGACTTATTCCTTTCGCACGCATGCTTTCACACGGAAAAGTCGACTTATTCCTTTCCCACGCATGCTTTCATACGAGAGGGGAAATCCTATAAATAGGCCCTTACCCCCCAGTTCAAAACATATTCAGCAAATCTATAAACAGAAGAATATAGAGAATTTGAGAGAAAAAAGAAATTTTAAAAATCTCTCAAGAAAATTTCTCTTAGAAAATTTTAAAATCTATATTTTAGGGGTAAGTCTTAAACAATTTGCTGTTTCCATTTCTAAAGTTATTTTTAGATTTATATTCTCGGATCGCTCTAAATCTGAATTTATAAGAATATAAATATAAAAATATCAAATTACTACAAATCCAGCTAGGATGAAGCCTCATACGGCCATCAGCAAAATCCAGGCAGCTCATCTGAGAACAAGTCCCTTCGACCCTCGGTGAAATTAAACCAGATCAGCTCAGATCAAGTCTCTGTCGTTCTTAACCGTAGTCTAAACGTCTAAATCAGATCCAGTTTCAGTCTACCCAGTTCAAGAAAAAGTTGTGGAATTTACTACTGTCAAGATCAAGCTCGTACAGCCCTTGACAAAGTCACAAAGGAACACTAATCGGAGAATTTACGGAGATCGACCCCACGTAAATTTTCTTTTATTTTTAAATTTTTATTTGTAATTTATTTTTGTATTTTTGAGTCTAATTGTTTCAGATTCGAAATTTACCCGTTAATACATATTTGATTTGTAGAACAACGAGAGCCTAAAACAGGAAAATATGAGTAGAGTCTAAATAAATAACATGAAAATAAGTTTGACATTACATTTTAACTTAAATCGCATTGGATTTGTCAGTCTTTCTAACTTACAAGTTAATACTCTTCCCTTTTCTTTCCAATGTAAGATATTTTAGCAAAACAATCACGCATAATATTCTAAGAATCTCTCTCTTAAGTGTAAGTCTATTCACATCGGGCCTATTCCGCTTAGATGTGCACCACTCTACCAAGCCCAATAGTGTAATAGCGAGCAAGATTAATCTCAGAGCAAAGTCCTGCATCTGTAGTCTATGTCATGTCAAATACTTCAAGAACCAAATTAAGCTAAACGAGGGCAACATCTACAGGAACTAATGTGCGTTGTCATACTCGTCCCTTGTCAAAATGGGAAAAATCCAAGTAAAGTCCAAGTAAGTAACAGAAAAGTCGGCTTGACACCACATTTCAATTCAAAACCTTAAAATATTAGGCTTATAGGTCTTTCTAATTTATAAGTCGTTTATTCTTCTCTTTCATTTTCGATATAAGATATTTTAATAGAACAATTTACATATGACATCCTAATATGCCTAATAGAGAATCCTTAGAGACCAAGTACTTTAGAATTATGCTAATAGGAACTCTTAAATAGGTAAAAATACTCTAAAATAAGTTAATAAACTATAAAATAAGAATACTTGAAATTACATCATAAATTATAAAATGATAAGAGAATAATCTTGGTAACGGGTCCTAAGTCAAAAACAAACGTTATTTCCTTTTTGTTATTTTCTTTTTTTTTTGTAATTTTTTCCCAATAAGCTGGTATTAGTATGTAAGCATGAAATCGAATTTGGTAATATCGATTGACAAATGAAAGGTGGCAGTCATCGTCATGTTTTTATGCTTAAGATGATCAATGTTAGTCAGCCGATTACTAAAAACATCAAAAAAATAATAACAAATAAAATGACGCATGGGGTGCCATTGGGAACAAGCATTTCACCAGATTGGACGATGATAAGAATATGCCACTTTGTATATAATATATAGCAAGCTCTTTAGTATGATGTCTGTCGAAAATGTCGAGGGAATCCTTCGATCGGTTGATACTGCTCTATGGTTTTTCTCCACTGCTTTTTTGTCCTGTGCTGTCTTGATGGCGGCACTACAGGGTACTTATCCTTTACCATCTTTTTTTATTAATAAAATTCTGACTTATCCAACAACAAAAAAATGTTGGGGAAATATGTTGATCCCATAGACTGAGCATTGTTTAAATACGCAACCAACGCATGCGTAAATTTATTAGATTGGCAGGGTGAACAAAGTGTAAATTCATTTAATTACTAATTCACAATTAAATACAAAAAATGAAAATAATGTTATTTGAATTGATGGCCCTGTACCGCAAAAACTCATGTCAAAAAGTTCTTTTTAAGTTTAAATTATTAAGTCTTAAAATTGAATCACAATTAAATTCTAACTTTATGAATAGGTACAAAGTGCCTACATAGAACAATGATGAATAACGTTGAACAAAAAGGATGATTATATTATTTAACACAATTATTAAATTCTAACATTGTAAACAGGTTGCTCAAAAAAAAAAAAAACATTGTGAATAGGTACAAACTGCCTACATAGAACAAAAGAAGAACATCGATTACCGAAAATGATGGTTCTATGATTTAATACAATTATTAAATTCTAACATTTTAAATGGGAACTTTCCTTCTCAAACAAAAAAAAAAAAAAGCATTGTAAATAGGTACAAATTGCCTACATAAGGCAAAAAAAAATTATCTGAGGAGATAATTTAATAGAAATTTGACATGTTTTTTTAATTTATGATTCATATTTGAATTTTAGTAATAATGTCTAAAGAATTTGACTTCCAAATTTCTTTAGTTTGACCGTAACTACGTGCTGCAGATTTAAGACTTGGTAATTGCTGTAGTCGATTTGAGAGAGGTTTGTTCGGAGCCAACAGTATTTAAGTGGTAAGTTCTTCTTATGAATTAAATTGAATAAAACATATAAAATTTCAACCTCAACCTGTAAATTCGATAACTGACGTATTCGCGATTTATTTTTTTTTGCCAACCAGCCTAACAATCATTGTAAATGTGAAAACCATCAATAAAAGCATTGTTTATTCAATCAAAGTAGACTGCTCTTAACAATCATCGTAAATATGAAAACCATACACCAATTGCTATATGAGTGCAATTCTATTCGTCCAAAAAGTTAAATTTTGACATTAAGTGTACAAAAAGTTATTTTGTACATCTTATATATATTGACTTTGAATTTTAGTGTTTTTAGTTATTGGATAAAGACTCTGCAATACTCTTCGAAAAAAAAAATTTGACGTTAAACTACAGTCCACGAGAGAGCACAAGCTGTTGTGCCGGCAATCACCACTGTAAACGCGTACGAAACTTTCGTCTATGTCAAGGGTGCATCCATTTCAAGCCAATTCAATTGTCCCTCTATGTTGTCGGCTGCGTGTATGGATAATGGTCATTTGCTGCAAAGGAATTGTCTTTGGTGGAAAAAGAAGAAGCATGAAAAGTCATTAAGGAAATGCAACTCATTGAAAAGGAAATACTTAGGTCATCAAGAATTTCAAAATCACCTCGATTGCATTTTACATGGATTTATGAAATCAAAAACTTTAAGGCTACTTTATATGTCCGGAGGAATTCTTTAGAGAAAATTTATGTAATGCAATTACATAGATTAATTGTGCAATCATATTTATTATACGTGCGGTAAAACAAAAGAAAAAAATTATTATTTTTTTATTATAAAGTAAATTTGTATAGTTACAGAAAATTCTCAATTCAGTGCATTATCAAATTCCCCTAATAAATTTTTCTCTGGACATCTACTTTTTTACAACACTTTATTGCGTTGAAGTTCCATAATACAATTCAAACATGCAATACATTACTATCTATTATAGTATCGAACTGAGACATGATTATTGTTTGACTACTAAAATTAAAATGCCTATGGATATATTATAAGATTCAAAATTCTAATAGAGTGTCCTTAGAACCACAATTATGAAATTGTTCAAACACTTTTTTTAAAATAATTTATTGATTTTATTTAACAAACCAAAGACAATTTTGTTTCTCTAGTTCGCTCTTATTCTTCTACATCATGGTAGAAGACAATCATTTATTAATGATCATGACAAACTCCTCATAATCTTTGACCACTCGTATATTGTTAACATATAGATGTAAAATTATAAATATAAATATAATTAGTCATCATGAATCAATACAAATACACATATGAAATTTATCCATTTCAAATTTAATACCACACTTTAACTAATCGTTTATGTCAAACAATTTTGCATTCTTGACCTAATACAATGCATCGTATATGCATATTATTAATCTAATAAAACTAACAATTGATAATTATTCCTCAGACATACATACGTATTTATAATAAAATCCAAAGTTAGATAAAAGAAAAATTAAATCCAACTATTACATATTTATCTAATAGAAAATACTTAAAGACTAACTATTCAAGAATTGTCTTAATTAAAACTCTTAAATAAGTTGAAATACTCTAAAATAAGTAAATAAACTATAAAATAACAATAATTGAAATTACGTCATAAATTATAAATTGATAGAGAAGCATCTTGGTGATGTATCCTAAGTCAAAAACAAACAGTATTTCTTTTTTTTTTTTATTAGGATCTTTCTAAGCCGGTATCAGTAAAAATGAAATTGCAATTGGCAATATCGAATTGACTGATGATATGCTATGCTTATGATGATCAATGTTAGCCGATTACTACAAACATTAAAAGAAATTAATAAAATGATACATGTGGTGGCACTGGGAATAAGCCTTCCACCACATTGGACGATGATAACTTAGCAGAGGAGAAGATATGCCACTTTTTACCCAATTGCAAGAGTTTTGTTATTTATCTCACATTCGAAAAGGTGAGATAGTTTAAATAAGCAACAAAAGCATGTGCAAATCTATTTGACTGAAAGCATGAATAAAGTATAGACTTCCCTTCTTTGCAGCAATTCAAAATTAAAGCAAAAAATGAAGACAATGTTATTTGAATTTAAGACCTCTCAATCATAAAGACTCTAATATCATACAAAAGAAGTCATCTATAGGTTTAAATTATTGAGCAAGGCTCAGAATTGAATTATATATTAAATTTTAAAGTTATAAATAGATATAAACTGCCTACATAGAAAAAAAGATGAAAAAAAATTGAACAACGTTGATAAAAAAATTATTATTCTATTATTGAATACAATTATTAAATTCTAACATTGTAAATTGACCAAAAGATAACAAAAGATGAACGACATTGACCGAAATGATAATTTAATACAATTATTAAATTCTAACATTGTAGATAGGTACAAACTGCTTACTTAGAACAAAAGATGAACGACGCTGACCAAAAATGATAATTCTATTATTCAGTAGGATATTATAGTTTAGATTTGGTAACCATTTTTATACACCGTATTTCACAATGTAACAGAAGAATATACTGTCATTTATTTTGGGTAATAATTAGCCCATCAGTTGAATGTTCATTAAAAAATTTATGTATTGCTAACAATTGTAAAAATGCTATTATAAATGTCTAAAAGACACTAAAATATTCTTAAGTTATAACAAAGCCAAAAATAAAATTTTGGGACTTTGGCGTGAGTTTGATGGGCATTCTGTAGCATGCTTAAACTAAAAAAATTATACCATATTATTTATGTCTTCTTCTATCATCTTATAAATTTCTTTTTGGAGCTAATAATTAAACATATGGATTTTTATTTTTCAAAATCACATCTAATAGAAATTATATTGAACATGGAGTTGCAAACAAAAATTCTAATGCCAAAAAAAAAAAAAAAAAACAAAAAGATATGAAATGTTTTCTATATCTCAAAAGGCTTCTCGGAGCTTGAGACAAAAGGTATAGTTTATTCAATCAAAGCAGACAGCTCTTAGACAATCATTGTAAATATGAAAACAATGCCCCGATTGCACTATGAGTGTCACTCTATTCCCCCACAGTCTAAGACTGTAATACTTCAATTTTGTAATTGAGCTTCAATGTATGTATGCAGCTTTATTTTAAATAATAACAAAATAGTTACACAATTTATTTAATAATTTTTAATAATTTATTTTTTTCTCAGTTTTAATTATCCAACAATCTTTGTAACTTTATTACTATTTAAATATTACTGTCTAATATTTTCCTTTGTAATTAAGCTACAGTTCAGGAGAGGGCACAAATTGTTGTGCCGGCAATCACCACTGTCAATGGGGGCATCCCGCATCCACTTCAAGTTTTTCGAAGCCAATTTAATAGTCCCTCTTTGTTGTCAGCTACGTGTATGCAAACGGTCATTTTCTGGAAAGGAATTGTCTTTCGTGGATACGGTGACCAAAAAGAAAAAAGAAGAAGCATGATAAGTCCTGAAGTACGTGCAATTCATTAAATCGTAACGTGATTGCTAATTGTCATTTGCGGCGTTTTACGCACAGCAACATCGATGATGCTAAAATAGATCCCATTTTGTTATGCTTTTCCTTGCAGAATTCCTTAGTTAACAAACTCGAAATTATATTCTTTAGTTGCCACTAATATGGAACCACTTAATTTTTCAATTGCCATCAAACTAGATCCTCTGAATCGTAAATCTGAGTACTGCTTAAGCTTAAACTCCACTAAAATCAAGTCCTTACGGGCTCCTATATAATTAAGATCCTGTTTGAGACCATGGGCCATTGTTAGTTAAAATCGCCATTTTTCATCCAAGATCAAGTCTTTACGGTTCTTGCCAATGCCAAATCACTCTCTTACTCAAGATCAAGCATAAGCCCTTTTTGGTAAAAACATATACAAAAATTTTCGGTCGACTCCACAAATATATTTTAATTTTTCATTTGTAATTTACAAATTGTAATAACCTGGCTAAGACTTTAGAGGCGTGAAATTTGCGTTTACGGCCACACGTAGAAACGAATTTTGGCAGAAACCATGTGCTAGACTTTATTGTTCAGACAACTCCCCAAGAATCTCAAACCGATTTGTCATGAGCACCAATGTATGACCAATGCATCAAATAAAATATCCTAATAGTTAACTGAAGATTACAAAACAGAGATGTCGTTTCTGGATAACAGTGGACTATGAGGTTTAGTTGGCGAAAAGAACAAAAAAATGGGGCACTGCCTAATCTTGTGCATACCATAGTTGGGTTTGCTTCATAATGATCGTTAGAAGATGTAATTGTATACAGCGATTTTTAATTTGACTCTTAAAGTTAACTCAATGCTAAGAACGAGAAAGAAAAAAAAATTTTGAGCACAATCAAAATAAAAAAGACATTTGGTTAAAAAAAAAAAAAAAAGACATTTGATCAAAAGGTCACTGTTATTGGGAATTGTGATGCATAGACATTGATCAAAGAGCAAGTAAAGATAGGGGAATATGAGCTATATAGAGAGTGATTAAAAGGCCAAACAAAAAGAGAAAACGAACGATTTTCATGGGCATTCAACACATTTTCTGGTACATGCTGTTTTACCTTGTGGCTTTGAGGAACAGCATTTTTTATTCTTTATTTTTTTTTTTGATACGTTAGAGTTGTTAGAGCAAAGATAAGGGGGAGAGAATTATGCAGGTAAAATCTTAGATAAAAACTTTAGAATATGTAATTAATAACTAACTTCTTATAATTACTTGGGCTATGCCCCATGCACGGGATATGTAATTTTTTTGTCCTAAATTTTTATATTTTTTTTACATATGAACTTTAAATCTTTTTAATATTTCATTTGAGTTTTCAACTGTTTAATTTCTTACCAAATCAATTCTTTTGTTTGTGAAAAAGTTTGATTTCTTGCCAACTCAGTTCTTTTGTTTGTGAAAAGTAATGAATCTATTAATAAATGAATTTAACTTAATAGAAATTATTAAAAAAATGTCAAATGCACAAATTAAATATTTTTTTAATCAAAAAATATATAAATTAAATACGCAACATGCATTTTTTATTAAAAAAATTCAATTTGTTTGCTTTACCTTTTTTCAAATAATTTTTGTAAAGTCAAAATTTATTTTTTAATATATTAACCACTTTTTATTAATGGATAAACTGATTTGATAAAAAATTAAAAAATTTAAGATTTAAATGCAATTTTAAAAATATTTAAGATTCATATATAAAAAAATATAAAAATTTAACGTAAGAAAAATGCATATCTCCCAATTCACAAGACCTTGCTTTTTATTCTCAAAATGGCCCAGTATCCAACCCAATGAATTTACTAATTTGAATCAACCTGGACAAGATCCCGAAAAGCGATAAAAGTCTCTCAGTATATATTTAATACGATTGCATCTCCAAAAATTTGAAACTAAAATTTCTAATTAAATTGTAATGAACTCTTTCATCCAGAACAATGCGTGCTGGTACAAAATCTTGTCTTTTCATTTTGAGGGGCACATGTTAAAATTTTTTGTGAGGCTTTTGGGAAATTTGTGCAGGCCCATTAAAAAGGGCGAGGAGGAATCCTTTACGGTTTCCGAAGGTAAAGATGGTCTGAGCATGGACACCACCAAATAGCCCACTAACAGTGGGGTTTAATGAGCTGGACTTTTTGGGGCGGGGCAGGAAGGAGGTGGATTTCTTGGAGAAACAGTAGTTGAGAACTTAGGTTTTTATATGACTAACAAAAAAAAAAAAAAAAAGAAGTTGAGTATTTGTTGAAGTAGTTGAGGGGTTGTCTCTCAACCAGTAGGTGAGGGTTCAAATCCTACCAAATCTCACTTCCTCCTCCCCAAATATCCAATAGGGCTCCTTATAAACAAAAAAAAAAAAAAAGAATTTAGGTTTTTATCTCTAAAGGATTAGATTTAAATATTAAAAAGTTGAGAGAGAGATTTAAGGGAAGTGAAAAAAAGTATCTTAATTATGTAAATTATAGTCTAATGAATCTCTTAACAAATAAAAAAAAAAATTGTTGTGTCACAGATTGCGGAGAAGTAATACAAGGAAAACCCCAATCTATTGAGGGCTTCAATAAATCGTGTCAATTTTTAATTAGTTATTTATTTATTTATTTAGTTTGTCTTTGGCAAGCTAAATAAACAATTTTGTTGACATTAGAATAGGGTCTGTCCAAAGGAGATTTTCCGTTTGTAGCCAGTGAAAAAAGAAAGTTAGGAGAAAAAAATAGTTTAGATAAATGAAAATTATGTAAAAAAAAAATAAAAAGAAAATTGAAAAAAAAATTGCAAGAGAAAAAATTATGAAAAAAGAAAGTCGTTTAGATATATAAAAAATATGTGAAAAAGAAAATAATTAATTTATTTTCAAACCAAAATTTTTCCCACCATTTTCTAACAAAACTAAACACAACACTAATGTTAGGTTTTCTTGCAAAAATTAAGAATTTACCCACCAAATTTATGTGTATGTTTTCCTATATTTTCGTTTAATCATATTTCTTTTTCTCGAATTTACTTTTCGCGCTAACATGATTTAGTATAAACCAATCCATCAGTCAATCTTCAATTTTTAATTTTAAAAGGCCCCCCCCCCTCTGGACGACCTACTTGCTGAGTGAGAAAAAAGTCCTAAATTTAATTTTTTTATATATAAATTTTAAATTTTTTTAATATTTTATTTAAATTTTAAATTTTTTAAATTTTTATTAAATCAGTGTTTTTGTTTACAAAAAGTGATAAATTTATTAATAAATAAATTTAACTTAATGAAAATTATAAAAAAAAAGTCAAATACATTAATTAAATTTTTTTACGTCAACAAAATATGCACATTAAATATTTTTTTAATTAATAAATACATGAATTAAATAGGTAGCATGCACATTTTTTGATAAAAAAAAGTTCAATTCATGTATTTAAAATTTTTTCAAATAATTTTTTGTAAGGTAAAAATCACTTTTTAATAGACTGATCACTTTCTGTCAATAGAAAGATTAATTTAGTAAAAAATCAAAAAGTTTAAAACTCAAATAAAATTTTTAAAAATATCTAGAACTCATATAAAAATATATAAAAATTTAAAATTTAAAATATACATATCTCTTTCAAGGTGCATGTGACACCTCCTAACTTATTTTTTGTTTTTTTTTTTATTTATTTTAAGTACCAACTAAGCAACTATCACAACCTGACAATTTAAGAATAAAAAATCAAAAATTTTTGAAAAAGTTTGGAAGATTACTTTTTATTTTCCCTCTATAGGGCTTACTCTCTGGATCTCTCTGTGGCTCTCTCGTCCTCGCCCATCTGTCTACTTTTCTCTTCACTCTGTGCATCTATTTTCAAAAAAGAACGTGTGACAATGTGAGGAATTTAAAAATGAACTTCACTACATTTATTTATTTTAAGTAATATTAAAATAACATTGAATTAATATGATAGTATCTAACAACAAATTTTTTTTTAAATTTTATTATCTAACAATCTATATTACTTTAATCTCACTCTAATTCTTAAAAAATCCTACAAATATTTTCCGTTAATTTTCTGGCTTTTTAATCTGTCTTAGTCTTCAAATTGGTTTTCCAATTCCCAATATCTGGACTTGTCAAAGCTCCCCCAGGTAGGTCCAAAATATTCCAGATGTGATCACCACTCACAGACAATAGAAAGATCCTTAGCCATTAGCGTGAAGAACAGAAGTTCAAGATGGCACCAAATGAGGCGTTGAATTTGCCAACGGCGGCTGCTTCCCAATCTCCATCTTATCTTGGGGCGGATCAAACCAGCTGATTATCTTATCTTCAGAATTTTAGATTTGGACAACACATCGTCCTGTGAAATGGAGCGCCCATGTTAGAACCTATGCTGATGGAGTCATTCCAATTACCCTCACCAAACAAACAATAAAAGAAACACAAACTGATTGCCAAAGGGTTGGTCTAGTGGCTAAAGATTTAGGCGAATTTACTTTGTTAATGTATAGAGATTCGAAACCAAGCAAATGACCCTGTTAAAAGAAAATTATAGTCTTTATCTTCGAGGTGGTTGCATACTTTAACTACTATTTTTATCCAAAAAAAAAAAAGGAAAGAGAGAAATACAAATTGCCTCAACTCTTTAACTCTCCTTCGTTTCTTAAAACTCTGCTTCTATATCGTTCCATCTAGTCCCAATTCTCAGTTGTCAAAGATTAAGCTTCAGCATTGGGATTTATTTTGAGAGGGGATGGAAGAAATTATTATGGAAGCAATCAAATAACGAAAACAAATATCGAAAACCATATCGCTAAAAGACTTCACATTAATTAACAATTGTTTGAGTCTTCAAAATGAGAGAGAGAGGAAAGAGAGGAGAATAGACGAACAGAGAAAGAGAGATTGATTGAGAGAAAAAGAGAGTGAGAAAATTTAGGTCATCTGGAGGATATTAAAAAATTAATTATACTTAAAGTAATATTAAGTGTATTTAAAATTTAATCTCTGAAAAAAAAATAAAAAGTATCTTTGAATAGTTTCGCTGCACATTTACTAAGCTCATTTCCTAAAACATAAATAAAAAATTTACAGGTTTCTTATTTAAAAAAATTACCATATTATCAATTTTAATGACTTGGCATCAAGCGTGCCAGTTGCCAACTAAAATCTACAATAGCAATTATGTGACTGCCACTTATTAAAAATTAACAGAAAAAATGTCTGGGACAGATCAACTTCCAAAAAAACAATTAAAATTGCCAGTGAATTCTTGATTTTTATCTAAATTTGAAGGTTACAACGTCTTCTTTTGCACCGTCATGATGCAGCTATTAGAACTCAATTTGTCCATTTTTTTAATTATGCACGTCCTCTCTTGTCATTAGAGTTTAAACTTTTTGTGCGGTTTTAATCTTGAAAGAGAGAGTGTAAAATTTATAAGATAAAAATGTTATCTCTGTTGTATGGTTCATTAAAAAAAATCCTCTCATTAAGTTTGACAATCAAATTTTTTTTTGTCAAAAGAATAAAATTTTCTGTGATGTGTACTACCTTTTCATTCTAATTATAAGTACAATATTACGATATTATTAGAGGGTCATTACGTAAATACGTAATAATAGATATATAAAAGATACATAAATAATTTAATTGTATTTAATAGTTTATCTATTTTTTATTTTTTCAAATTTAATAAATTTTTTATAATTTAATAATCCAAATAATTACGTACTCACCGTATTTTCACTCATACGCGCCTACTTACCTTTTTCCATAATATTATTGCAAAATATTGTATGTGGCGCGCTACAAATGGCTACAGTGTTATCGCAACAGTAGTCGGAAACCAAAATGGAGTTTTTGGTCTTGTTTTATTGTTTTTATATTTGACTCCACTAATATGTTATCTTCATCTTTTTTTTTTTTTTGTCCTCTCACAAAAATTCTTACTTTCTCTTTTTTTTTTTTCACACAATAAGAAAGCTGAGTGATGCCACAAAGTTCCTTTATCAAAAATTCGAATTCATGATCTTTAACTGCAAAGTGTAGGAATATCATCCAGTGTAGGAATATCATCCACTGAGGCTATGACCGGATTCTCATGGCAATCTATGAAGAATGAATAGAATGATCCATAAATGTAATGTAACAGAAACAATATAAAGAATTTTTTGTACATCAACAACAAGGAATTTTTCTATCCTCTATGTACAAAAACTGAAAGTATGTTCGAAGCATGGAAAAAAGTTGATTAAATCAAACTTGTCTATCTAATTCACCTCTGGAATACTTTGCAGGGCTGGCTTCCAAGACCTATGGTGGTGGTGGTGGTGGTCAATTGATCCAATTCCGTTGACATGTCCACCGTTGACCACCAGGCTGGCCAGGACTTGTTCCATGGACAACCCTTGAATCTCGATCCTGGCCATTAGCTCTTCCAGCTCCCTCTTCGAAATCTTTATCTTCAGCTCTCTATTAGAACGACCCAAAGAAGAAGCAATAGAATTATTATTATGATCACTCAACCCTCCTTTCTCTTCACCCAGTAGTCTCTGCCTTTCTATGCTTGTTGCATAACTCTCTGGCGACAATATTGGACCCCATTCGTCGCCGGGGAGCTCCGTCGACGACGACGACAACGATTCACGCATACAGCAATTTCCCATGAATTAATCGGATATTTGATTGCAAAAATCAATGTGTGTTGTACGATGTTCTTGTTGAATTGGTAGCTAGAGATTTTGGACAAGGGGACCTTTGTGGTATATATATATAGGGACTGGGACAGCAGAGAGCAAATTAAGAAGGGGTCTTTTATCATTATTTTTTCTCTTTTTTTTTTTTTTGGGAGAAAAAAATAAAGAAAGGGTCTTTGAATGAGACAAGTAGCCAAGAATTGTCGCGCAGGATATTAGGTGATGAAGATGTCTTAGGTAGCAACTAAACTTGCTGTTGGTTGACCAAAAACCCAAGCAACTTCTTACTTGTTGCTCCGACCATGATTTTTTTTTTTATGTTAATTAAAGTCAGTTATTTCTGTAATTTTTGAAACTTTTTTAGGATACAAAATTTTGTGGTTATTTAGCATTGTTTACTTTCCTTTACACACAAAAAAAAAAAACAAAAAAAAGCATAGGCCGGCCGACACAACAAAACCATAGAAGTGGGACCCAGCTTAGAAAAAAAATAAAAGATGTTTTTTGAAAAAAATTTTGAGTTTTTCACCTGAAAGCACATGATCTGTAGTATAAACGATGCAATTTACAACAAACATGAACTCAAATTGCAATTGGCTTAAAAACACTTTTTTGTTAGTCTTTTGCAAAACAACATCATTTTCGTTGCGAAATCATATCATCCTCAATGCAGATTTAAGCGTGTTTTGGCAAAAAACTTCACAAAAAAAAAAAAAAAAACTATAATTTCACCTATTATCTTTACACGCAATATTTTTTTGTTTTAAATTTCACCCTCAACATCTTTTCCGTCAATTTTTTTATCTTTTTCCGTTAGTTGATCATTAAGTGTGATATATGACAATCTAATTAATAATATATCATCTTATTTATAACTCACGTCAGCAACATGTCACTATTTTATCATCGAGAATCTATTTCCTGTAACTGTTTTTTATTAATCTCTTTCTTTCAATTATATAAAAGCATCAAACATATCTCTCTGATTGGATTGTTACGTGTCACACTTAACGGTTAACTAACCGAAAATGACAAAAAAAATTGATAGAAAAAACATTGAGAGTAGAATTCAAAACAAAAAAATGTTGTAGGTAAAAATCTTAAAACATGCAAAGATGATAGGTGAAATTATAGTTTTTACTAAAAAAAAATAATTCTGACATATGGCCATCAATATTTTTTGTTTTTAAAATAGGTTTAATAATTTATGCGAATAGACGACAATGTGTTGTGTCTAAAAAAAATTATCAAAATGGGCGTTGTTCAGCTTATATTTTCGTGAGAGATTGTTTTTTGGGAACTCGAATTTATACCATTCAAATCACAATAAAACGTTTTTAAAGTGATAAATAAAATTTACGGCAAGCCAGTGTCTTTGACTTGAGATTAATGAACAAAATTGTGAACGCATAATAGGACATTCAAGCAGCTGACATTGGTTGAAGGAAAGGCCTAATAATAAATAAAGTACATTGTGTAAATGCGAAGCTTACTGTATAGCATAGAATGAACTAATTAATTAACAGTTGATTAGTTGATTGTTATAATCTAGTAGTTAGAAAATTTTGATCATAATATATGAGATTATACATTCAAGTCTTTCTCAATGCATTCGACAAAAATAAATGTATGTGTCGGACTCTTTATAGTTAATTGGCTGATGATTTTTACTAAACTCTATTAAGTTTGTTCCTTTGTAAGTTTAATATATGCAATATAATTAACACAATCATTTTTATTAAGTCTGTGAGTTCGACTTTATTTTTTCATTTATTCTATCAAAAAAGAATAAACTAATTAAAAAATGTTAAAAAACACTAAATAAAAACGTAACAAATAACTAATACGTAACACTGAAGCAAGACTTGAAATTATTACGTCAAACGTTGAAGAGTTGCAAAGATGATGTCTGTTGAAGATATCACTGTAAGAGTTCAAATATGCCGCGCTCAACAGACCCGTTTAATGGGTTTCACGTGTAAAAAGGCCCTTTTTTCTTTTGTTTTTTTTTTTGAAAAAAATATATGATTTATAATAAGGTAGTAAAAATCTACAACAAATTTCATACAATCATTGTTACAGTAATTTTTCTATATCATGATTTTATAGTGGAGTAACACGGTTTAATTATTTTTAACAAAAAAATTTTTTACGGCAATGCAACAAAAAAAAACATGATTAATATATTAGTTATTTAAACTGTTAAATTATAAAAATATATTAAATTTAAAAAAATAAATTTTTAAATATTATCAAATTAATTACATATTTTATTAAATATATTTATATAATTTTTTATTTTTTTCTTCCTTATATTACTTTGTCATTGTCAATAGCTGAGCATAGATATCCCCTGGACAGCGATGACTATATCCTAACCATATTTTTTTATCATTAAACTGTACTCGGGTGAGATGTTACACGGGCAAATCCTACTTGGACCGGACCCAGTTGAGACCCTAAGAAGAAGAGGTCAGCACATCGGCTTCCACGTACCTGCAGCATCAGCCAGTCATGTCGCCGGTGAAATAACATTACAATTTAATTAGGTGAAGGTGGGCCCAGACAGCTTGCTCGCTTGGCTCAACAATCATGGCTTGCACCTAACTTTGGAGCCCACAAAAATAATAATAATAATAAGCCAATTAAGTAAGATGGGTTCATAAATTGAAGTGTGAATAGGATTTTGAGAGGGCATCTTCAGTTTGGATGGTGGGTTCATAGTTTGAAGTGTGAACAGGATTTTGAGAGGGCATCTTTATTTTGGATTGTACATGTTTATAAGTCTGAATGTAATTATGCAAATGGAATCTTTGACACAAGAAGATTTCTTTTGCTTCTCCTTCAGCCTTCAAATCCTATTACCCTCTGTGTGGGGTTGAATTTTACTTGAATGAGGATGGAATAAAATTTTGAGGCAATAAAAAATGCAAAGATAGGAAAATAGAGGGATTATTTTTGTTTTCCCACTCTATCTTTCAAAATGATGGAAAACATTAGGAAAAGATTAAGAAAAAGGAGGATAAAAAATCAATGATGAAAATCAAAATTAAATCCACATTTTTTGTGAGGTTAAAAAAAAAGTTATTATCAAAAAATAGCACCATTTTTATATTTTTTTACAAATCTATCATCACTTTTAAAAACTAACAAATCTAGTACAGTTTAATTATTTTCTTATAAATCTAGCACAACTTTTAACAATTAACAAATCTAATACAATTTAATTATTTTTAACAAATCTAACACATTATCAGTTAAAAATAGTCGAATCTCTAATATGCACACATCCACATATGACATTTGAGCATTTTAAACTGTACTAAATTTTGACGTTCAATTATTTTTTAACAAATTTAGCACACTATCAGTTAAAAATAATCGAATATTCAGTATACACATATACACATATAATATTTGAGAGTTTTAAACTGCACTAGAATTAGATGTAAATGTATCATATCTGTATACTAAGGAATTTAGTTACTTTTAACTGGTTATTTTTAACTAATAATGTGCTAAATTTTTTAAAAAATAATTGAAATGTGCTAAATTTGTTAATTGTTAAAGGTTGTGTTAGATTTGTGAGAAAATAATTAAACTGTGTTAGATTTGTTAGTTTTTAAAAGTGATGTTAGATTTGTAAAAAAACGTAAATGTGGTGCTATTTTTTTAATAATAAACCAAAAAAAAAAGAGGAAAAATGATAATTCAAGTAATTTTTCATTTTTTTTTGTTTTAACAACTGTATTTTTTTTTTTTTTGTTTCTAGGAAAAATTCAGTGGCTTTCCTTTCAGTATAAAAATTCTGTTTTTCACTGTAACCTATGATATAATTGTGTATTGAGGCTTGTTTTCTAAATCTCTAATTTCCATTCGCCTACAAAAGTTGAATATTTATAAAAAGAAAATCAATAAAAACAACTTAACTTTTTTTTTTAGCTTGTTCTTTAGCTTCCACTGATAAAAGAAAGCAATCCCAATTCCCAATAGTCTCTCTCTGTTTTTTTTTTTTGGTTTTCGTAAAGCCAATTGTCTTTCTCTTACTTCCTCCCCAATTTGAAAAGAATGTATATAGGCCTAAGTAGAATCAAGTAATTTGTAATATCCGAATTCCAAGCACAATAACTAGTTAGATTCCTTCCTCATTTCCTTTGCACACTTGTGTATCCTCTCTTCCTTTCTTTCTCTCTTTCTCATGAATAGACTTTTGTTTTTTTTTGGGTTCATATGAATAGACTTTTTGTTAGCGTTATTATTATACAGCAATATATAATTTTTTGTTAATAAACAATAACGCATACAACAACATATAAAGTGAAAAACCAATTTTTTAACTATACATCTTGATTTATATGCCTTTTTTTATTAATTATCAATAATATGTCTAATGGTGTTGATATAATTGCTCC
The DNA here is from genome assembly GCA_037832335.1 of Carallia pectinifolia. Taxonomy (NCBI): domain Eukaryota; kingdom Viridiplantae; phylum Streptophyta; class Magnoliopsida; order Malpighiales; family Rhizophoraceae; genus Carallia; species Carallia pectinifolia. Next base: position 9,983,138 of record CM075454.1, read on the forward strand.
CAATGTTTCTTGTTTAAAAAAAATATAAAACAACCAGTCAAATTATGACCAGTTAAATTCGTTTATATGACAGAGTTATGTGAAAAATTTTGTTAAATATAACATACATGTTTGTGCATAGAGCTTTTTTTTTTTTCACTTTCATATCTTTTTCCTATTTCTTTTCAGCTTAAAGTTGCCAAAAAAATATACTCATTCAAAGTTGTCCTGTCCCATAAATCAAAAGGTTTGGCCACCAGAAAGAGTTTAGTCGTGATAAGGGACCAGACCCTCTTGTTTTAGGGGGGTGTTGGCCCTTGCTTTTTCTTTTTTCTCTTAAAATTAGGGGGTCTTTAATAGATTGGCTTCTTTCTGCAAAAGGTCAGTGACCCCCTAATTTTACCGTAAATGAAACATGCAAAATAGTGTTTTTTTTAATTATTTATACATAGAGTCAAATAGTGACATAAGTTATCTTTCATGTACCATATTAATTAAATTTACTATCTCAATTAAGTCAAAGCCAGGTTATTCACAAGGAACTACTTCCTTTGCAATAAGTCTCCAGATTCTACCTTCGTCTAAAAGATGGAAAGCACAAATACTTTGTCAACTGAGATAACTTATTTTTCTTTTTAACCATGTATTAGGAGCTTATTTGGATTACCTGTTAAATGTTATTGTTACTAATTGTTATTGTTAATTGCTGCTACTGATTGTTAATTTTTATTTTTTATTGTTAATTACTAATAAAATTTATGAAACATTTGGTTAATTTTGTACTTATTGTTGCTATTAAATAATAAAATGTCTAATTTAGATATTTAATTTATGTAGATATATCATATTGAAAAAAAAAATTTATATTTTTTTATACTTTTAGGATAATATTTTATAAATAATATTGAGAATTTTTTCACTTAATTTGTAACTTTTTTAAAAAATATATTAATTTTACTAGATGGTTAAAAATATAATATCTGAGATATTTTTTATAAGTATCGATATTAAAGAAAATTAATGTGAAAAAATATTATTTAAGAATAGTTGAAAAAAATAATATTGTATTTATACAAATATTAATGAAATAAATTAACATATCTATTTCATATGTCAAGTAGAAAAATAATAATAAAATTATGTAAATATTCATTAAGGGTAATTTAGTCTATATAAATTATTATTGATATTAAAAAGTGAAAACTATTTGAAAAGCAACAAAAAAAAATAGCATTAAGCTGCTCTTTAATCAATTGCTCTTCAATCAGCTACTTTTAGGAAGTCATATAAAGTAATAAATAGAATTAAATAATAATAAAAAAAATTTATCAAACACTTATATTTGTACTTTTTAAAAATAAAATGTTAATGTACCTTCTTAAAAACTTACTCGAAGACTCCTTAAGAATAGGTTAATAATCTTTGTAATATGCTTACTTATTGTTAAAAAAAAAAAAAAAAACAGATGACTACTTCTCAAGGTTTTATTAAGACAAGGGAAATTTCCTTCATTACCTAAAACTGAACATTTCCTGTTTCGATAATATAACTTTGAAAAACTATATTAAAAACTCCACATGAAGCTTGATGCACCTCTAAAACCTTAAAACAAAGAAAACCCAGGACACTACATATAGAAAGGTAAGCGTAACGTATACAAAGATATGAGTATTTTTAGGATCTTGATACTTGGACAGAATTCAAATAGGTGGAGAGAATAATATCGATCTCACGCATTTTTTATTCTTTTTTTCAAAAAATTTATAATGTATATATAGTTGAATATAATGTACACACGATATTTTTTAAAATTATATCCACATTTTACTTTTTTTTTTTTTGTCAAACGTGTACATTTTATTTTAAATATGTATACATAATCTCTTAATTATACGTACGTGATACTTTTTTCCATAAAAAAAATAAAAATTTTGATGAGACCCACCACTCGCCCCTTCCTTTGCTGTCCCACACCTACCTTTCTCTAACAAAATACAAGAGGGTACTCTCGAGCTTTAAAGTGTACAACCAGTGTCATGATAATGCATCTACCGAATATAAGTGTACACTGTACAACCAATGGCATTTGAAGGATTAATGTAGCATTAAATTCGGAGCATTTACTCAGAGGAAAAAAGTAGCTAGCTGAGAGGGTACTCGAGCCAGCCACTTTGAGAGAGAGAGGGGAGAAGGGACAAGGGGAAGGGGAATGGGGTCCTTTATTAGAGGCTCTTTATAATCAAGGGTACTTGTTTTGAACTACACAGAGGTTAGATACTCTCGGCCTTACTCAAATGCATGATTAACAATAATAATCATGAATAGAATTATAAATATAGAAAAACAAAAGCACTTACGCACATTTTAAAAAACAAAACGTGACAATTGAAGAATATAAAATGTACAAAAATCGATTAAATGAACACATCCGAGTTAAAAACATATAAAGATACATCAAATAACATCTCACATTTATGAATATTAGTACCGTGTCAAACTATATATCCATCTAGTAAAACATGGTATAGAATTTTAAACAGTTAACGGAGACAAGCTAGCTAGATACGTGATTTTACCTGGTACGGTATGCAACGAGATGGTCAAGCTGGTTGTTGAGCTTGAACCGTTCAATGTCTGTAATTCATCAGATAAGCTTAATCACATTGGGAAAATGTTGCATTAAACCTTGACTTTGTAGCCCTAATGTTGGATAATCTGGGAAGGAAGAAGGAAAACTCGCTATAATAACTCGGCAAGAAACCGTATTTAATTGTGAGTTCGTGCCAGCTGATTGTCTTGTAAAAGTAGAAATTTCTTTAAGGAACTTGAAGTTGAAGATCTCAACATTTGAACAAAAGTTTTCGGAGGGAACGGGGCTAGTCCCAATTGTATGACCTAATGAGAGATAGAGGAAGAAAAACAACGAAGCATGTTAAAAATTTATCGCTTAAAAAAGGCTTAAAAATTGTGTGTTAAAAAAAAAAGTTTAAGGATGGGGGAAGTATCCATCCTAATGTCTTTTTTTTTTTTTTTGGACGTCAAATCGTAGTATTCATTAGCATAAATGAGTAATTGGTTAATATCAATTTTGTCAAGGTAGTGGATGGGTTACTTTCTCAGTCTAGAAGAAGTCTTCCTAACCTGAACTGACTAGTAACTCAATCTGCTGTCAAATAGTCATTTCTGGGAACAAAAGTACAGGAGCAGTCAGACAAAAGTTCTTAGATTTTTGCAAATGTCGTTGAGGATGGGAGCAATCTCCCACGGCCAAGAGTTTGGTAACGCCATCAGAGCTCTTTGGACCACTTCCGAGTCCGTTTCAACACACATTCTGTCGACATTTGTGAACCTTGCCAATTGGACTGCAAGTAGGATTGCATCTGCTTCTGCCATGAGGGGGGATCTAGTCTTTCCTTTCCTGCAAACCCCCATCATAGCCCGTGCCCATGAGTCTCGATACTTCGTACTTCTCCCCAAGTTTCAATCAGCTTCTGGGTTAGCTTTGTAGCTTGAGAAACGGTGTCTGCTGAATTGGTAAACTTGAGAAACGGTTCCTATTGCATTGGGAAACAGTGTCTCCATCCTAATATTAGGAAATACTTACAAAACATCTATAATTTACAGAAAAATTTATGTGTTACTTATCGATAAAAAACTCAAACAACAACTAATAAAATTTAAATTCAAAATAAAATATATTAAAAGTCAAATTTTTAATCACTGAACCACCTTTACGAACGGAAAGAAACTTCCTCCCTTGCAAGCATCTGCTGCGAAGTTGCTCCATTGTGAGCCCATATGCGCTTAGTTTATGGCTTGTTCAAACACTGGGCTTTGCAGGGTTTTATCTGACCCAAGTTTTTCGTAACTTAATTGCTAGCCCAAGGTGGTTTCCTTTTTTTTTTTTTGTTGTCCAACAACATGACCATTTCTTTCAGCCCAAAACATTACCTTTTCGGTCAAATAAGCCGAGTACAAGTTTCTATTTTCCCATGTGATGTACTTTTTCAGGTTGTTCCCAAATTTTCTTTTGGGAGCGGATTTAGAATGATATTGTTCAGCTATACCGTGCAGCCATATTTAGTATAAAAATATAATTAATTATTAATTTAGTATAATTAAATTAAAAAATGTAAAATAATAATTATAAAATTAAAATTTAAAATTAGATAAATATTAGTGTAGAGTTTAAAGTATAGATCTCATATATTATATATTAAAAAAAATTCTTTTTCTCGGATTTTTTTTGAAAAAAATTAAAGTGTTTATGCTAAGTCGACAACTAATTACACTTTGTTGCTACATATAACTAAACAGTGCAGCGTATTTGTATGGACCGCAAGCCTTTTCCTTTTCTTTTAATTGTCTCTTACCATGACTAAAATTCAAAACTTTTTTTTTTTCTTTTTTGGGTCTAATGGTGAGCGGGGAGCTCTAATTAAGAGGCTACGGTCCTTTGAAAGTTTAACACCACAGCAGTCTTGCCAAATAATTGAAGCCCCCACCGGAGAAGAAGGCAACAACAAGAACCCCTTAACTGGCAGAACCCAAGGGAGGCCTAGTGGTTACCTACTTACCTTCTCTACAAACGTGCTCCACCTTCACAAGTCAATTCCTACCCAATAATTCACGATACCCATGAATGAGATTTAATATGAGGATGGAAAGGAGGAGGATCCAAACGATGGCCATCAGAGCAGCCTCAGAGTCTGCTTCAAGGATCACATGTCGAGAGCCTGTATCTCAATCACATGTCAGTCCAATAAACAGGCCCCAAAGCTCAGCGACAAATGCTGACCAATAGCCCAGGTTGAGTGTGAAGCCCAGTATCTAATTTCCCTGCCAATGACACAGGACCTCCTGTGGCTGCAGGTCTGGGTTTACCGTCGGCCGCCCCATCGGTAGTAACTTTGACCCACCCTCTAGGGGCGGAATTCAAAACCTTTAACTTTACCGTCTGGTTATATCACCTCGGACCCATTGAATGTTAAATAAGGTCACAGAAACCCAACTTGGATTATTCTGATTTTAATTTAAAATTTTGATAATTGACATATTCATAATAAATATTTGTTTTTATAAAAAATTTGCCTAAATTAGCTGACGAGTTGGAGTGTGGTTCGTCTTCAACAGTATTTGAATTGGCAAATATTTTTGTCAAGCCTTTTCAAACTAGTCCCAAAAGGCGATTATATAACTCAATTTTACAATGATCAAACATTCTAATCTTTCATTAACTTTTGTCAATGTTATATTACAGTAGGAGAATTACAACAAAGAAGTTTAGTTAAGACATTCGAAATCATTCATAGTCATCTTCAATTCTTTTTGCTTTTTTAGTCTATTACAATTATTTTCTTTTTTTATTCTATTTAACTCTTTAGTCATAAAAAAAAAAAAAAGCAATCAACTTTGTAAACGACTCCAAATTGATTGGTCCAAATATTCTTGTTCTTTTTTTTTTTTTTGTCAAAAATATCCAGTGTACTGTCCATTGCCAAAAAAAAAAAAAAAACACGTGCTTTCAAGTTTCATCAGATTAAAATGTTTGGGCCCAACCCTAAAGGCTTGTATAATTTTGGGCCCAAACATTTTAGTCCGATAAGAGCTCGGTAGCCAACTTGCTTTCTGACCCAATTGGATTTGCCCAACTCATCAATTCATCATCGTCCACCCCAATTCTGTTCGCGTTACCGACATGTCAAACAAATCATCACAAAATGTTTGTCCTGAGGATTTGCTAATTAGTATTAAAGCAATATTTATAAAAAAATTCTTTTAATTAAACAGAATGCACAAAACATTCTTTTTGCATAAATGATCACAAACAAACGACATTCTTTATAATCTTCCTTTCGTTTTTTGTGATTAAGCATCGTTATTACCTCACATAACACCCCAAAGACCGAGCTATTTTTTCTAGTTTTTTTTTAAAAAAAAAAATCTTAGGTGGATTAGAGTTGTTAGCAATGCTGTGTAGCAAATTCACCAATTATGTTGGAAAATTAAAGTTGTCATCGCGGTTAAGCAAATTCACCATTACATGGACGGAAGCGAAATAATTTATACATCTCAAATGCGGTCAATATCATGTTATCATGATCATTATATATATACTTTTTTATTTATATTCTTAATTATAATCATATATTATGAAATTAAAAATATACAAATAATATTCATAATAGTTCAATATGTGAATTTACGTATGAGACACATATATTCAATTACGTTGATATAACATTTTCAAATACTTATATGTAGGGGTGATCTGATCTAATTGATTCAACCATAATATATTTACTTTCCATCCAAAAAAAAAGGGACCACTATATATATATATATATATAATAGTGCATGTGGAGTTGAAAAACAGAAAGAGTAAAAATTAAAATTAACAGACTAGAATCCACTGTGTCAATCAGTTTTTAACATATTATGTCCCAAGTAATTTGAATAGCTAAGCGTTTGTAGCATTTTAATTTATGAACGAGCTTTCGTACAAAAAAAAAAAAAAGGCAAAAACTCATTACCAAAATATGGGTCTAGTGCTGGTGGAGATAGATTTGCATTACTAACAATTATATGACGCAATAATCATGTCGTAACAATTATAACTAAGAATTACGATGGTAACTATGTATTTGTGGAAATCGCTATAATTTACTTCGATCACTTAACCCTTTTTTTTTAAAAAAAAAAAAGAAAACTATTAGGCAACTTAATGCAAGTTAGAGATAAAAATAATAATTTTTTTTTAACAATTCTAATTTAGTGGTTTAAATAAAAGACAAATAATTTTTTAAAATAGGAAATACTTAACAAGGGTAGGTTATATAAGATTAAAATAATTTAGACCGTTGGATCGTTAAATTAAAAAAAATAAATTGTTATATGCTGTTAGATAAATTACTTGTTTATTTGTATCTTTTTAATCTACGCATACATAATGATGCTCTTTCAAAAAAAATTAAAAAAATAAGTCTCATTACATAAACACTTTAAATGACAGACAGAAAATAAACACAGTATAATAAACTGATTATTTTATACAACTAAATGAATACTGTTGTAAAAAAAACTTAATAAAAATATATTTATTTTTATTATAAAAATTAATTATTTAATTATACAAATTAATAATTTAATTATATTATAATTATTTTTTGTCGGTCATTTTTAGTGTTCATATATTTTTTTTTTTTTTAAAAAAAAGAAAAACAATGAACCGCTGGAACACAACTACAAAAGGCATGTTCATAGTGCCGGGGCTCCCACCCGTCAAACTCAGCGTGAGTCTCGCGCCATTCGTCAGACAGTGACAGACAGCTCCCATAATAAAACGAATCTCATTATATATCTAAGTATTTTTTTTGATTTGAAAAATGTTCTGAATAAAATTATAATTATTATTTTTAAAATAATAATTAATATTTTTAAAATATAAAAATAATAAATATTTAAAAATATTAATATTCATTTTAAAAATATTAATAATCGTTTTTGCTGAGACAAATTCTAAAATAAAAATCACTAAAATGCTAACATTTATTCTAACAAACCATACATACGCACAGCATAAAACTGTTTCTTTTTTAACTCATCAATGGCGTCAGCTCCACCACCGCTGATTAAGCTGACACAAAGAATGAACTACTTCCCACGTGGGCCCTACTTCTCGCCCCTGCAGGCCAGTAGTCCTCCTCGTCGCCGGAGGAGGAGACCCCCCACGGCCACCGCCATCGTCTTCCACCGCCGCAACAAGTCCTCTACTCCGGCGACAACCCCTCTGCAGCATTGGAATTTCGTTGGCGGCCACGTTAACAGAATCAAACGATCACATCTTCACGGCCCCTTCACCTTATTAGCCTGGCTGCAGCCGGGAAGTGGTGAAGTGTCCGCTAGAAAGCTTGCCGCCTTCCTCTGGCAACTGGGGCCGCCGGCGGCTGGTGCTTCAGATTGTAATGGCTCTGGCGCCGGTGGCCGTCGTGATGGTGATGATCAACGTCTGAAGGGGAAATGTGGATCGTTTGATGGGGTAGGAAATGAGGTATTTGTGTTTTGATTTTCTCTTGTGGTCTTCTTGCGTGGATCAGTTTTTTTTTTTTTTTTCTTTTTTTTTCCAACGGTAATGTAATGTTTGGTTGGAGAAAAAAATGCTGAGAAAGGCAGTGGAATTGTTCTTCTAATTGTTGGTTCATATTGGTTCAATACATTTTGGAGGCAATTGACTAAAAAGCAATGATCTTTTAATTTGTAATCAATCAATCTTGGTTTCTCTGAATCTTGCTAGATGAAAAACTGTAAATTGATCTTGCTAATGAAAACTTTTTCTGAATTGGAATGAGATCATTGCTGAGAGAAATTTTTTTTCAAAAAAAAAAATGATGAAAAAAAAAATTGATGATTAAATTTGAAGGACAACTCACAGACAATAATGATTTTGTAGTTTGAGCAAGATTACGTAGACCGCATGCAGTTAATGTAACTACAGAGTTTATCTTTTTTTTTCTTTTTAATTCAATAAATTTTCACTATCTGTTTGAGATCATCATGTTTCACTGCGATTCCGCAGTTGCGTACCAAAAAAGTTTTTTTGTTGATGGTTTTGTGTGGATGATGGAAGCGTTCTAACAATTTAGAATCAGGACCTGCCTTTTATTTTGCAGCCTCACATATCCAATGTTGACACCTCGTCTCCCTCCGGTTGCTCCACAAGAGGACATGGTGATAGGGGAAAGCAGCTGCTCGTTGCCCCTCCATATAATTCTCAGTTGCAGCATGGAATGGTATTTAAGGTGTGCATCTCTTGCTTTTATTAGGACATCCAACTATCTAGCTGGGGAAGCCTTGTCTTTGTGATTTGGGTTTTTATGACTCGAGTGGCTAGTGAGGTTCTCATGTTGTTTCAAGTTTTTACGATTTGAGGTTGTATAACTAATTAACTTGTCTGATTATTAACCTTCTTTTTTTCTTATGGTATTTTCTTAGCTTGAATCCCCTGTTCTATATGGTAAATATGCATTGGAGAGGGCAACAAAGTGGGACTCTGTATGCTCAAGCAGATCCCATAAGGCCTACTTCTTTTGCGGTCGGATGACATTTCTTCAAAATCGAGTTGCTAATGTGTATGTTGCTCCTGCCATGCAACCTGGAATCCTGCAAGTTCAAAGGCAGATTCGTGAGCTTGAAGCTGAGTGCCAGTCCTGTAAGAAGAAACTTGAACGCATAGTCAGAAAATTCAGAGATGAAGGAACCTCACGGAAGCTAAAAGAACACAAAAAATTCCGTGGGGTTATTCGTGATTTAGAGACGGAATTGAGTAGGGAAAAGAAAAGGTGTAAGACGATGGAAATTATCAATTCTCAATTAATCAATGAGCTGCGGCATGTCAGAGCATCAGCGAGGCAGTTTAGGCAAGATTATGAGAAAGAAAAGGAAGCAAGGAAAATCCTAGAGGAAGTTTGTAATGGACTAGTGAATAAAATAGCAGAAGATAAAGCTGAAGTTGAAGTATTCAAGAAGGAGTCCATCAGAATCCAGGAAGAATTGCAGGAAGAAAGGAAGATGTTGCAAATGGCTGAGGTGTGGCGTGAAGAACGAGTACAGATGAAGCTCATTGATGCCAGATTGGCTCTGGAAAGTAAGTACAATCAAATGAACAAATTAATAGCAGACCTTGAAAGGTTTATGAGGTCAGGAAGTATTGCATTGGATACAATGGAGATCAGAAAAGCTGATTCGATACTACAAGCAGCTAAATTAGTTAGTGTCAATGATATCAAGGAGTTCTTTTACGCGCCCCAAAAATCCAGAGACATAAACTCTATTTTTCTAGAAATCCAGCAAGCAGAATCTAATGAGAGGGCTTTAGAAACAGGCAAACAGCCTACTCCTGGTACTGACAATTTTGAGGTTCGGTCTGCTTGTTCTGTGGTAAATGATCATAACAACTGCCAGTTATTGAATCAACTACGTCACGTTGTTGATGACAACTATTTTCCTGAAGATCAAGGTTCAACTTATTCCCTTAAAAGGAGTGACTTCTCTGATAACAAGTTTAGGCAAGCAGAAAATGTTTGGCAGAGTGAAAGAGAAGATGAAGAGAATTCGGTTCAGGATTCACCCAATACTCGCATCGGTGAGGTCTGCTCAGTATTAGCAGAATGGTCCATCCATAAAGCAGCTTCCATTACTAATGTCTGTGAAACCAGCTCAACTAACGGTGAATCCTGCCAGATACAAACGGATGGGAGACTCTCAAATGGCACAATATTGGGCCTGGCAACATCTCCGAAAAGAAAGACTTGTGAAGATAGGCCGGGGCTCCGGGACATTGTAGGTCAACCAAGCTCACAGGGCTTGAGGAATCCTCACGTTGCTCAAGGGATGAAAGGGCTGACTGAATGGCCCCGAGGCATCTGGAAGAATCATTTGAAGGGGAAGCCCTTGGAAGCCAGGATACAAAGCCAGAAAGGCCAATTGCGAAACATTTTGAAGCAGAAGGCTTAGGTGAAGAGCATTTCCCAGAGTTTTGTTGCTTGGCCAACCGAGACCAGAACAAGCATATGGCTATCTCTTGCCAAATAACAATAACAATAATAACAAAGCCCCAATCCTAAATTTAATTGAGGTCGGCCTCATGCCATTTTATCGTGTACTAGGTCAGCTGTAAGACCTAATTGGTTCAAATCTCTCGCCAAATGCCGTATTAAAATCCAACTTTGTGGGGAGAGACTGCAAGTTCTCGATCAGCAGAACGCTTGTTTCAGATAGCTAGACCATTGCTTGATTGGTATGCTTGGTCATCTTTTCAGCCTTGGTAAGAGAAATCTTAAAATGACTTACCAAAATTCTCTTCCCTTGTATCCTGAGTGGATTAATTTTGGCATTATAGCAATATGGTTTCTTTTCGTCAAGACATTAGAAAGTGAGTTCGTAACTTGATTTCATTTCAGGTGACGAAGCAATGCCAATTCGTTCGTTGAAACAAAGTTTCATCTGATGCCATGTATCGTTTTTTTTTTTGCATTATTAAATCAGCTCTGATTGGGGCTCGAAATCAAAACATTCAACCCTAAAAACAATTTTTTTTTTTGGTAAATATGGAGGACAGTGCCCGAAATTAAGAAATTACAATTCTAAGGAGATAAACTCCAACAGTGTCCTCAAATAGAATGTTGTGTAATCCATTAGGGGAGTGTCGAAGAATCGTAAATCCAAGTCTCTGAGCAATGACGTAATAAGCAAGTCAATCTGCTTCTCAATTGCCTTCGCGATAAATATGGACAAGTTGAACTTTCTAACTTCTTTTTAAGAGTTCTCGACAGTTCAGAATCAAGTGCGCATATGAATGCGTACAGGGTGTCCCTTACAATAATCTAAAAAAAACTTTAACACTGTTGAATTGCAGGTCATTGGTTTGATTCAATTTATCTTGCCATTCTACCAAAAATAGTTCTGAGAATTTAAATGCACCAATAAGTAGTGAAGCCACATAATTAAGAAGGTGTTTGCTAAACGGTTATTTTAAGCTATTTCTTTCTCATATTCCATTTATTTCAAACGATGCTCTTCTCCTCTTTAATCTAAGAAATACTAGGTATCAGATAGCAACAAAGTTGAATAATTGAAATTAAAAATAAATTAAACTGTTAAATGATTAAAATTTATTAATAAAACAGGTAAACATCTAAATTTGTAAGTCCACTGATTTTCAGTTTTCTCAAGAAAGTGGGGACTAGATTGAGTGAGATCCAGGTGAAGTTCTTGTCACTTTGCTTTAGGCCCATTCCCAAAAAGAACAAGCAGTTTGCTGTATCTGCCATTCAGTCTGCAACATGCATTGACCATGTAAAGATGTGTTTGTAAACATGGCTGTAAGCCTCCTTTCTTGCATCCCACAAACACCCATTTCTTGTCAAGGACCGCTTTGTCCTCACGTGTCACGTCAGCCATGGCCCTCAGTCCCCACACATATCTTCACTAAGATTTCAAATCCAGTTGGTGCACCCGAATAGGGCATGGCAAAAATCTCCACACTTGAAAGGACCCTTTCACTTCCAACAGAGACGGGTCAAGGTACGTTGACTAAGTATTGGGGTAGGAATTTCCCGATCTCAATTTTTTTTTTAACTAAGACGAGGGCAAAAATGGGGATGATAGTCTTTGTCTCCATACTCACTCCGTCCCCAACCTCGTTTTCTATTTTATTGTTTATGTACTATATATATATATATATATATATATATAATTTTATAAAAACACTATCGTAATTTTAAAGGGACATTATAAATATATATTTTACTTTTATGCATATGACATTGTGAGTGCTGACTGGATTCATGCTCACTTTGCCTTGTGGTGGGATATATAGGAGGTTAAGAATGCTAAAAACTGTGACTTGAACATTTCTAACTAAATTGGATTTTGCCATTTGGTGGGATATGTAGGAGGACAAGAATGTTTGAGCAGTTAACCACTGTACTGCAGAGGCAAAGGCAAAGGCAAAGGCGTGAACTCATATATATAGTGGGAAAAACCTTGATGGGAAGTAACATAAGACCCACAGATAGGCAACACAGAGAGAGACATGAATTTTTGAATTACATATGGAATGATATTATATGGTGATTTATATAGGGAGTGACATGAATTTTATATAATTTTAAATTACATATTATTTTTTTTCATTTAAGAATATCATTGAGATACATGTGATCAGTTCGGATATTTATTCAAAATAGATACAAATTTTTTTTAAAGTACATCAATTTAGTTTTTGGTGTACATAGACGGGAATAAGGTAAGGACCAGGATGCCCAATCCCCATCAGGAATGGAATAATGATAAAAATTTCGTTCTTACCGGATATGGGGATGGAAACAAGGATGAGGATGGTTGTCTCCACCTTCACCCCATCCTGTAGCCATCTCTGTGCCCAAACAATAATATTAAAAAAATTTTATTTTTGATATTTAAATTTACGACGTTGAAATTTGAACTCATTCTCATATGTTCTAAAGGATCACCTCTACTATTAGTCAAACAAAGGCAGATTGGTAATGATAGGAAATTTCTTTTTCTCAGTTAAATCAAGTTTTAGTTGACAGAATTCATAATTGAGCTTGACATATGAATGTAGTAAATATAAAAGATGAGCAAAAAAAAACCATGAGTATGTTCAAAAAAGGCAAAAAACTGTAACAATTATCAAGTAAAAGTTATTGCAAAAAAAAAAAAAAAAAAAAAAAAAAAAAAAAAGGAAACTAAGAGCTATCTGGGCTTTAGGCTCGGTTCAAACTCTTCTTTTCTTATTGTTGTGTTCACCCCTCAAGACAAAGTATATAAAAAAAAAAGTCTAGTTTTTGCAGAATTGACATTCTCTTGGAAATTTATAGTCTATGTGCCTTGTGTCAAGGAGGGAATTAACAGTTCGACTCCAATCTCTCCAATCCTCCTTCCCTTTCTAGTATGGACATTACCCTCCATTAGACAAAACAAAAAATAAATAAAAAATAAAAAAAAAAAACCAAAAGCCAGCTACTTAAATTTGAAAAATTAAATCAAATACTCAATATATAGACTTTCATATCTACTTAGTACTTACTAAATAACTATATTTTGTTTTTCGCAACAAAAACTTATGATCTATTCGTTTAAAATATTTTTTATTGGTCGTGCAATGTACTCAGCTTAGAACGTATAGTTCTTCGTCCTTTTTTTTTTTCTCTTTTTTTTTTCTTTTTTCTGTGTGTGTGTTCAAGACTCAACATTATTACTGTACATATTTTATGTGGGATCCGGGTTGGGATAAGCTATCTTTAATTCTTAGACTTTGATAATTTTTTTAATGTAGTTATTTTCCTTTTTTTCACTCTTATACTTTTATGTTTAATTTTATTTTAGTGCTTTGTTTTTGGAATTTGATTTTTTTTAAACTATATTTCGTCTAATCAAACACTTCTTTCTTACTGGATTGACTGATTCCATTAAAAAAGAACCTGGCATATGGAACAAGAGAAAAAAATTTAGGATTCAAACGAAAAAACATAATAGAACTATATTGAAAAAATATGCAATAATTGAGGACTTTTATATCGTTAAATTGCAAGTACTTTATGTAAAAAGAGATATTTTTGTCCCAAAAATTATTGAATTTTTGTGTATTTTTTGCGTTTACCCATTACATAAAACACTGCAGTTCTGAAACACAGGTTTTAATCTATGGTGTGTGTCTATCATCCGCAAATTTTAAAGTTTATCAAATGCTAACAATTTACATTCGACTCAAAATACAGGCTTCTAAATAGCAATATAGTGTGTTTCTTGCATTTCCCCAGTGCACTAAACTAGTGCAGTTGCAAAACACATGTTTAAGTTGCCGTGTACTTCAATCAACCGCTAATTTTAAAGCTTATCAAACAGAAGAATATTATGTAGTAACATTTAAGTAATAACAAAATGATATACGACATTAGATGATTGAAAGTTAAAAACAAATTAGATAAATTATTATATATCGTTAGATAAACTACATGACTACTTTGTTGTTATATAAAACACAAGTTTTCAACGATTTTAAAAGTTAAAACACAAATTTCTACGACGCAACCACAATCCATGCGCCGTATTTTGTTCCAAATCTCTTGAAGGCTGAAGCCCCAGTCGGCTGAATTTGGGTCTAGCTAATTATTCAACTGCGGAGCACAGATAAATTATGAAATCCATTGACATTTTCATTGTTAATATTGGGCCTGTGAGCCTTCGTCCTTAGGATGGGGTGCTCTGGAACTCGACGGACTTGTTTTGATGTAGGTCTCGTCAAAGCCCAGTTATTCTGTACAACCTAATCATTCATTGTCACAGTCCGAAGGCAATCGCCCATTACACGCTCGAAAACAATAAATAGAACTTTGATAACACCACCATGCATGGCTCAGCTGGTTAAAAGAAAGCTAGACTCATGTAAAAAATCACATATTGAAATTCTTTCGTATTCAAATAATGAGATTAAATCTATAGTTTATCGTCTAGCACAAGAAATCTTGTAATCATCCCGGCGCTCTCTTGGAACTCGTCTCTTTCACGTGAGCACATTGGCCATTAATCCTTATTTTTGATAATTGAAATGTTTTTTAAGAGTCGCCCAAAAGACAACTCAATGGATAACAATTTAAACTTCTATTTCCATAGAAAAGGAACATAAAATTTATAAAATTAAAGAGAACTATTTTTATTATGTAATTTACATTCTATTGTGTTAATAAATCTCTTAACAAAAAAAAAAAAAAAAGGTTTCATGGGCACAAATAATGGTCCAGGATTCAGATAGGGACTCAACATCTAACCTATGAAATTGGTGCTATCCAATATGTGTTGCCCCTATAGGAAGTGGACAAATCATGGAAAAGAAAGAAAGTAGGTTATGGCAAACAAGCATATAAATAATTAATAAATTGGAGACCGTGAGTTATGCTCTTGTCAAACGCTTTCAGAAGCAAAAATCTTAAACGCACCTATGTTTAAAACGAATTCTCAACTGAATTGCCAAGCCAAGAGATACCAGCATGGAAAAATTGGACAACTTTATTTAAATAGTTAAAATAATTATATTAAATAATTAGATTAATGAAAAAAATTAATAAACTGTTTTCAAATAACTTAAATAAAATTATCTAATATGACTCATATTATAATATAAAGATGACAATTAAATCAAATCAATCGATAACTTATCTTATCCATCCTGGCCAAATAAGAAACAGAATAACAGAGTGCTGGCAAATCGACATTGCTGCAGAACCCCACCTGATCCAGAAATAGACCTGCTACCAAAGCTGGAACCACCAGTTCTTGTACAAGTAACATCATACCAAGCAAGTGGAAGCAGCACAGCCAGCACTTCACTGGTTAACTAATGCAAACTTAAGCTTTCTGTTAAATGTCACTCTAACAAAAAAATATTAGAAAATAAATAAGAACAATAAATCCCAAACTATTGCCTTGTCTATTGGGATAAGTATTAAGTAGGCCTAGTTGTCTGACGTAATTTTTGAAAGTGACCATACATTAATTGTCCATCATGGTACTAAAAGTGGCCATACTACCAGTACAAATTACATAAAAGAAATATTTGGTTGAATATTTTAGATAGAATCATAATAAAATCAAAATGATATAAACTGTTTAATAGAGAATCTCTGCAATCTTCTCTACTAATAGAGAATCTCCGCAATTTCTGAGAGCAAATTTAGCCTTCAACAATATTCCGTAATTTTTGAACTTTGGCCTTCAAGCAGAGAATTTCCTTCAATTAATTTCCAAATTATATAGCATAATTTTATACTATAATTAGTATCGTAGATAATCTCTATCACTAGTATATATATATATATATATATATATTTTGCTCGTTTGAGTTGATGAATAAAATCAATACAATTTTTCTCCTTATGATTTAATACCATTAGATGATTAAAATTAAAAAAAAAATTGTTATATAACATTGAATACTTACATGATTACTTTAATTCTACCTCAAATTAAGTTATGTAATAAACCCAAATTACATTTCATATGAAAGCACCCTGCCCTTTCTCTTCTTTGCCTCTTTATTCAAGCTTATCAAGCATTGTCAGTGACCAAATAATGGGGTCAGCATATAACATCTCCCTTTTGGCATGGAGAAAAGGCGAGATTCCCATCCATTGGTTTAATTATTCTGAGAGATCATAATTAAGATCATTGTCTACTAAACAATTGTTAGGGGTATCATTGTAACTAGATATAAAGAAATCAGGATATAATAATTGGTTTGAGTATTCAAAGTTATATTTAGTTCATTGGATTAACGCAGGCACTGTTGTGCTTAAACCACAACCAGTAATCACTAATCAGGGACACAGGTACATTTTTTTACTAAACTCTGCTGTAAGAATTCTGCAAAAAATTTTTATAGAATCTCTGACTGTCATGATTGTATTTGCTTTCCTGCACAATGCACAGAGATGGACTGTTCTTTTTTTATGACAAGTCCCAACAGACTGCTCCAATCCAAGATAGCCTGGCAACTTACCTGAAGCTCGAGTATTTGATCCCAAAATGTTGCAAGGAACATTTTCAATCCAGCCTGGTATGAAAAAACTTGGAAACAATTGGTGCCAATCCTGCATATTTTTTCACTGCTAGTGCTTTCCTTTCTGAGGGAAGCAGCATCAACTTTAACTTCCCATTCATTGACACCATGCTCTGGAAAATTGGGAACAGCATCATTTTTTTTTTATGGTAGTGAACAGAACCAATTTTAATTACAGAAAAGGTGAATGGCAATGCTTGAGAAGACGTATGATAGGCACACAGTGATCTGTACAATTGGATTATAAAAGATGTATCAAATTAAAAAAAATAGATAAAGTATTAGATGTCATTAAATAGACGTTACGCGTCTTTTGCATACTTTACTAAACGTACTCACGTAGTCAAACTTTTGAAAGTAACTCCAGTTACTAAAGTGATGGACACGGCTTGACACTAGTAATTTAATAAGAGTAACACTAAGTAATTTTATTTACGTAATTTTAAAATAATTATAAAATAAAATAAGTTGTTGGATAATTGAATTAAAAAAATAAATAAATTTTTAAATATCATTGTTATGAGTTATTAGATGATTGAATTAAAAAAAAATTTGTTGGATTTTTTTTTTCGGTCCTCCAATCAAGCCTTCGAAGTTATTCCGTCCTACTTTATGGTGGAACCAGCAATCCTCAAAAGAGACATGATAGATGGGCCTCATTGTCACAGGGAATAGCTGGCCCAAGCTGATAGCAACAATTCCAAATGGGGAATGGTGGCGATTATTGCTGCTCAACCTGTTATGGATAAAGCTAGAAAGTTTCCTACCACCAAAGCTGCTAGTCTGCTACCACCCAAATGCCACAGAAATTAGATTCGCCTCAGTGCGGTGGACAAAATTGATTTTGACTTCTTTTACCGGGCTATGTAAAATGGAAAAGAAAAGATAGGCAACTAGAACTTTTTTTTAAGGATGATATAAGTCTAATACTAATTTGAATTTTATGTTAATGAAAAATAATAAATATGATTTAAAATGATATTAATATAATATTATTTTAATTAAATTTAGACTCAATTCTCTGGTCATTTACTAACGCTCAAAAAGAAAAAGATGTGACATCCCTCGAGGGTGAAACTTGTGTTGCCTCTCTAACTTCATTGGATTTTATTCGACCCCAAGTCCCTCAACGACACACTGGTAACTTTTTGCATGACTGACTGCAAGTTGACGAATTGAATCAATGCCCAAAAAAAAAAAAAAAAATTATAAGGCTTTGATTAACGATTTGGCAAGTATGAAGCAAGTGAAGGACAATTGACTCTCAGAAATCAGAAATATTAGTGTTCAAATAGAAATACTTGAAGGCTCATTTAAAACCAAAAAAAGAAAAATGTTAAATGGACACGGGTTTTGATATGCAAGTGATTTTACAAATATAAATAAAAATTCATTCATTTTTTTTTATGACTAAACAATTAAATAGAATAAAATAAAATCGTAACAAACTAGAAAAGTCAAAATAATAGTTAAAAATAACTGTGCATAGCAACGAGTGACTTTACAGTCACCATTTTAGGGTTGCCCAATTTTAGTGCTTCTCTTTCTTGTTTAATGGGCACCTTAAAAAGGCTTCACGATTCGGAAAAATTTATAGCACTAGAAAAAAAAAATTTTGTTGGAGAATTTTGTTTGAATACAATGAATGTTTTAAATTTTTATAATTATTATGATATTTTTTTTATAAAAAAAGAACAAAAATATATAAAAATATTTTTAAATTATAAAAAATAAAAATATTGTTGCAAAATAGAAACACGTTACTTTTAAGTAAAATTTTTTAACAAAATCTTTTTGATAATGTAACCGTGCCCTTTCAGTTTAGATCGTGTTTCTAGAAACAACTGTGGTCCCCACTGACCACGCAATGTAAGATCAGAGATACTACTCGTGCATAAATTACAGTTCATTGGCTGAGCTGGAACCCCACAATATGACAAAGCAGCCAACAAAACTTCAACCGAAAATGTGCTTCTCTAGTACACCAACCTCATAAACTAAAGGAAAAAGTTACGAATTATACAAAAAAAAAAAAAAAAATAAAAATATATATATATATATATATAAAGTTAACACATGAAATTTAAATTATTAAATTAATAAAAATATATGAATTTAAAAAATAAAAAATAAATAAATTATTAAATTAATTGTATACTTTTTATATATTACACAATATTTATCTGTATAATTTTATCCTAAATTAAAATGTTATACAACGGCAATATGCTAATTAATCAATTAATATATCCTAAAAAAAATTATCAATCAATAATTCCAACCTCTTCTCTTGTACATTCAATGAAAAGAAAATAACGTGGGATCTAAAAAATAACATGGGATCTAATTTTTTTACAATAAAGTACAACCACCGAAAGGGTCTGCTTAAAATTATCCATCTGGAATCCATGAGATCGCTTGTGATTTGTTTGTTTTAATTAAGGGCTTTTGATTGACCGACTAGTTTGGAGCGGGTGGTGGTCGTTGGTTGGGTTGTGACTAATTAACCAAGTAGCAGGTGAGATTCTGATTCCGCAGACATGAACCGAAACACCAGAAAATCTTGTCTCTTGGAATTATCCAAAGAGTGTGGGAGCACCCCTATGTGTCACTAAATTATTCTATGACATAATCGTACCATAATTTCCTACCTGCAATTAATTTATTATTATTATTTTATTAATATTTCTTGAATAAAAAATAAAGTATAATCTCCAATTCTAATATTCTACAACGAAGAAATTAGCGAGTAGATCTAACTAAGTAACAAACTTATAAGTTTAACATTACATTTTAATACAAAAACTTATATTTGAAAGTAAAACATTAAAATGTTATATTTATGATTCGTTTCTATTTATCTATTACTTATTTCTCCCTCTTACTTTTAATGTCGGATTCCGTAACTATATAATTCACATTTAAAATTTCAACACAATGCATTCTACGAAATAAGTAAAATCCACGATAGTGGAGGCTTGCTCTAAAGAAATCCCTCTTTTGATGTACCAGAACAAAGTTGTTACATATCTTAGTTTTTGTAAGTTCTCTTAGCCAGAGTTCATTATTCATTCTCTGATTGTGCAGTTTTTGTCACACCCTTTTTTTTTTTTCGTTTTTTTTTTTCTTCCATTCGGGTTGTCATGTTTTGGACAAACGAGAACAAATGGTGGTGGTTGTCCATTAATTACTGGCAGTGCTTTTCAGTAGTACCGTTAAATTCCACTTTAT
Source organism: Carallia pectinifolia (assembly GCA_037832335.1). Taxonomy (NCBI): domain Eukaryota; kingdom Viridiplantae; phylum Streptophyta; class Magnoliopsida; order Malpighiales; family Rhizophoraceae; genus Carallia; species Carallia pectinifolia. Next base: position 10,003,485 of record CM075454.1, read on the forward strand.
CGCCGTCAATGGCTTTATATTTTAATGTTACGGGGGGCTCCTATAACATTTGGACGATATTATGTATTGCTTTGCATGTTATATGGTAGATATTTCAGAGCCGCCAATTGACCTTGCATGGTAGATTTGAATTAGGGCAGGCTTGATTGATCGGGATGTTACGCTGTCTTTGCGCATTTAATTTCGCCATTTTCTTTTTCACTTTGAATTGAAATGGGCAAGATATGAACAAGTTGTCCCAAAGTCATGACATGATATTTTATATAACTTATCTTTTTCATTGCTTCAAATTCTCCACGACCACCGTAGTACAATAATAACGTGTCATTGATTTCGAGTAAAATCTTGGGTTCGACTTTTCTTCTAAGGTGTTTGGTGGGATGCACACTTATACAAGTGGCTTGATACCTTTGTTGGGTGTCATGGACTTTGCTTATTCAGTATTACAGGTCAATATATTGTGTGTTGTGAAAAGACAACCCTCATTAATAAGATTACGTGGTATCACCTCTAATTACTCATTTTTGTAACAAAGAAAAATAAAATTTGTTGAATGGGATGCACTTGTTTTTCTTTTCTTTTCTTTTCGTTGTTTTCACGAGTTGATATTTAGATCAATTTTAAGGCTATGTTAAGGACACAAGCAATCATATTAAGAAGTTAAAAAAGTTTGAGTTTCGCTTATCATGTTCTAGACTTTTTGTTGACATCTATAACTTCACTCATGAGGATATTGTATAATGAATAATGTCTCACAATATTTTTTAAAATATTATTTTATTTGGTAAAATTATAGATAATTTAATAAATAATTTAAATGCTTAAATTTTATTGGTTGATCAAGAAACACAACTTTTAATAAAACTCTTCATCAGTAAAGAGATACAACTTTCTAGAAAGTCTTGATGGGAGATTTAAATAATTATAAATATGAGTGTAATCCTCTCTCTACTTCTTAACCCAATAGTTTTTTTTTTCCATCATTAAGGAAGAGGTTAAGAGAGGAAAATAATTCTCTATTAATTTTCCGCAAGTTTTTTTAAATTATTATATGAATTAAGGTGCGTTTCTCTTCCTAATTATATAAAAAACACAAAGTTATAAGATCTGTTATTTAGTCTTTTATGCCTAATTATTTATGCATAATATAATTGCAATTATGTCTTATAGATATCTCAAATTTCAACCTCATTATAGATGCAGTAAGGTCCATCAGAATTTCATTTTATTGAAGCAAGTGGCTGAAAATCAGTCTGAAATATCGCCGGAAGAAAATAAACATCGAGCAAATTTAAACCATCCGATTTTTTTAGAAGATAGCCTATCGCCTATAAGCATACAGGATCGTGATAGTAACATTCATAGGTTCAACACCACTGGTTGCGTGGATGTAACATACATACACAAAGATACATCGACACGTACTTGTCAAGAAATAATTCTATCCCAAAGTTTATCCTCACACGCAGTTTGAATACAACACTTTTTGGTTATAAAGTTCAATATCATGTTTAAGAAATTGAATAATAGATCAAATATTAAAGACATAATATATAAAAATATAACTAATTTTATTTAAAGTAATAAATTTAATACTAATTTTAAAAAGTAATAATTTACCTATTTTTAAAATTTTTTGTAACAAATCTAATACAAAATGATTTTATATGAACAGAATCTGTCAGTTTTGATGATAAATTTGTAGGAAATATATATTTCGATAACATGATAATCATATAAATTAGTATTATATTATCAAAATAGATAAATTTTATTTAAAAAAATTTACAGCGTGTTAGATGTATTACAAAAGAATTTAAAAAAAAATTATTATTTTTTGAAGTTAATACTACGTTTGTATATTAACCCTATATTCAAATGTAATAGGACACATATGATATGAAAACAATGTACGCTATTCTTAAAAAAGAAGATGCCGACATGCACGAGACATGGTTGTAATGTGTGCGTATAATTATTATATTTATAACAACGATATATATGTGAATTATTAATTTTTGTTTTGTAAACTCAAGTATATATTATGCATACATATCCTTTTTTTTTCTTTTCATTTTATATTTATTAGTAGATGCAAATATAATATGGTCTTTTATACAATACACATTAACTTATATTACATTTAAATCTACAAATTATATATTTTCTTATTATTAATTATTTAAAATTAACATTAAATTTATTACTTTACATAAAATTGATATTTTTTTATATTAACCCTATAATATATCTAACTAAATGTGTAACCATACGGTTGCATTCATTAATTTTTTTTATAAATATTTTTAATATATTAATACGTTACTGAAAAGTATCGGACAAATATTAATATCTGACCCGGCACATCACGTAATAATTTTGTCCTTGATCGAAGGGTTGCGTTTGGATCAGGGTCCCGCCTGGCACACCCGACAAGAGGAAATGGGCCCAAAGGTTAGTTCCGTCACTGCAAAAACAGTTTCCCACTATGATCTACTAGGCCGCTATAATTCCAAGTAGGTGAGGTGGTCCTTCCAAATCACAAGCTAGTCCAAACAAAACCAGTTATGTCACCCTGTTAAATCCATGCTCCCAGAGTTTGTTAAGATCTTTTTGATAAATAATGTGGCATACTAAATTAGCTATTTTTTTAGAAAATAAAAAAATAAGAATAGTAATCTACAGATAGTATTCTATAATTTTATTAACGAGTGTTATACCTATCGAAAGAGAATAATGTTCAAGAAGATATTTGATTCTACTTAACGATAGAAATTTAAATTCAGAATTTTTCACTCAATACTAAATTAGCTTAATACTAGTAGTAATAGAGTGACAGAGCTATTGAACCTTTAATCTATTGAACCTTTAATCACAAATAACTATATTTCAGACCCTAACAAATAAGAAGAAAATGTAATCGAATAATTTCTCATCTTTTGTGGGAATTTTGTTCCCCTTAAATTTATGGTTTTGGTGCCGAACAGAGTCAGCTTTGAAATTTCGAAAATTAATTTGATATGGCATTTTTTAATTTTTAGTAATTTTTAAATTTATTTTCTAATTGGATCAAACATTAATTAATCATCTATTATAGGAGTAGAATAATCTCAAAGAATTCTCTCTTTCCATTGAAACCTTAGTCTATAATATGATGTGAGAACAACTAACCAATTGCTTTAATTTCATATCATCAAATCCCAAAAGTAGAGAATGAAATGACACAATGTATGTCGGCCAACTCCACAAAGTTATATGCCAATCAAAAAAAAACAGTTAGGCTAATGTTTTTAGATGGAATTAAAATAATGTGAGTTGTTTTGAATTTTTTTAAAAAGATAATTAAATTTTATCAGATAAATTATGTAATTATTTTAATAATATTCAAATACAATTTTTTAATAAAATTGATGCCAATTAACTTGACCATAAATAATATTTAGTCCGAAAATGAATAAAAAGTGTAGTATCTTTTTTCTTTTTTGTTTTTTTTTCCTCTTTGTTCAAAGGTAACGGCAACAAGTACCTAATTTCTCCTTCCCTTTTCCATTACACCATGACCATGGTGCTGTTATGTCTTGTTGACAGTGAAAACTGAATGATGGTGAATTGAGATAAGGTGTTCTTTGTTTAATTCAGAGGACAAGTCGTCGTAGGACCCACAAACGGACCCCACCAAATTGCAATCTCAACCTTCCAATGTGCCCATGATTTGACTGCCTCACTAATGCGAGATGAGGTGTTCTTTGTTTAATTCACTGAGGACAAGTCGTCGTAGGACCCACAAACAGGACCCACCAAATTGCATACTCAACCTTCCAATGCGCCCATGATTTGACTGACTCACTAATGCTTTTACCTACAAATGAAATCATTTTACGGGTTGGAGTTTTGTTACAATTGTTCGGTGGGTTAAATTTGTTTTCGGTTTTTTGGGACCTTAAACGGCTCTTTCGTAATTTTTGTTGGATTTCTCGTAGTTTTCTTATTTGGTAGATTCAGAGGTAACGGCTCGTATTTTATTTTAGATAAAAAATTTGAATAATTTTTTTTAACGAATTTATAAAACACCACTTCTATTTATCAATTTTTTAAATCAAAATAAATGGAATTATTTTATTTTTAGCCATTAAACACGCAAAAAAAAAAAAAAAACAGCTTTTGCCACCCTAATCTTCAAAATCAATTATACGCAAAATCTATAAGAGGCGGTTTTAATGCCCCAATTTTTTTTCAAATTTTTTAGTCTAAAAGTAATAATATTGTACATTTAATAACAACACATATATTTTAAATAACAAAAAATAAAATGATAAAATTTTAATTAAAAATATAAATATTTTTAATTAAAATTGATAACTTGTTACTATCAGAATATTGATTAGACAAAACCTCAACAGAGAGCAAATTTTTTCTTAATCTAGAATTAGGGCATTATCATTATCACCCCCATAAAACACCTGAATTTAAATTTCCTTCTTTGACTCGTTTGAAAATTTTAGTTAATCAACGTCGAATGTGAATTAAATCAAAAAATTTATTTGAAATTCGGTCAAAATAATGAAATAAGTTTATGTGTTATATATGTTATACTAAAAAATTAAATATAAAAAATACTTATTAAATATGCTATTTATTGCTAATGTAATTAAAAAATTTTAATAATTAGTATGAATTATTAAATAATTAAATTAATAAAACAATCTATTAAATTTCATTAAAGAAGCTGTCTGTTCAACTAAGTTATTGGTATGTTTATATGATATAATGATGTATTATTGATGGTCACCGCTTAGCCAAGTGGATGGTAATGGACATAGGAAGTGGGCCCCGGGACTATTGGAAGCATACACGTGTTGGGCTGTGGAAGGAGATGTAAGGAGAACAAACATCAATTAGTACCACGTGGATGATGGAATGGATTTGACCTTTTCAAACGCACAAGAGGGTGGAATTGCGTGGGTCCCATATAAAAGAGAATGAACGGGATGTGAAAATAAATAAATAAATGAATAAACAAATTATTAGTGCCCACTCTCATGGCAGTAATTTGAAAGCTCAAATGATGGCATGATATTTTACGGAAATAAATGGTGTACACACATTCATATACATATATATTTGTATGTTTATAAATATAATAATTATTTTTTATATTGTATTAATAATTTTTTTTATAAAAATAAATATATAAAGAGTTTTATATAGTATTTATATTTTATATTTTAAAATAACATTTATTTACATTTAAATTTTAGTTTCTTATAAAAAAATTAAAACATTAATTCCACCTCAGCCAGTGCAACGAGAGGTGCATCGGCCTCGGTGAACCTATTTGGTCCCTATATTTTATGACCCCAATTTGTTCACAAGAAAAAGTTTTGTAAACTCACAATAATAATTATATAATTAATGAATAGAGATTTGGGCTATTGATTCACAAAAAATATATTGAATTAAAAAAAAAGTAGATAAATCATTAAATTAATTTTATATTTTTCATGTATTATAGATTACGTAATTACGTATAAGTGTCCTTTCTCGTAATGTTAATTTCACTCTAGAGTCATTAACAATATCCAAATTATTCAATCCAAAATATATTTTGTGTAGCACAAAAAATGACACCTACATTAAGGATGATTGTGTTATATTGCACTGCACTGTCTATTAAATTATTATATTAAATTTATAAAAGAATAAATTCTATTATAGTCAATAACATTTACTATTCTTTTTTAAAATTGCTCAAGGTCGAACATACGTTTAAGTTTGAACCCTACTAAACACATCTATAAAATTTTAAACTCGTAACCTGAATAAAATCTTCTTATCCACTTGAATTGAGAAATAAAACTTGGGTCAATTATCTGTAACGTAGAGAAGATGCTATTGTGGTGTGTTCAATGCACTAGAGGATAATTAAAATGGAATGATTGTGTATATAGATTGGCAAGAGCCAACCAATAAATGAACGACATGTGAGAGCATCCAATGATCAGCAACCAAATTAGCAAAAACAAAAATAAATAAATAAATAAATAATAATGTCCACAGCACAGGTCCAGCCCTCAACAACCATATTTGGCGAAGTCAATTTCTTCCCAAAAATGCTCTCATTCTGCTTCCTTCACTCACTCTCTAGTCTTCTCTTCTCTCACAGTCAGTGCCCCTGCTCCTTCAATGTCAAGTGGTCAGTGCCCACCACGCGCTTCCTCAAGCACGTGAACCCTTCCACCAGTCTCTGTCATTGTTGTTTTTATTATGGGTGCAATTACATGTACCTAGCTACCGAAAAGTAATAAAAACTTATTTATTTTTATTTTTTTATATAATTAAAATTTAAATTTAGATAGATATTATTTTAAAATATAAAATATAAATATTATATAAATTTTGTTATAATTTTTTATCAGAATTTTTTAAAATAATATAAAAATAATATTTTATTTTTCGTAATTTTTTAAAAAAATCAAAATTTTTATGATTTTTTTATTCTATACAGTACATTGGATGTACCTATCCTTTCCCTTTTATTATATACATGAACAGAACTCTCATGAAATGCATCCAAAATGAATCTAAATTCAAATGAAATGAAACGAAATTGACAAAGGGCCTGCGGATGCTATATATACACGTCTTCCCCTCCAAAGCGAACCTATGTTAGAATCCCAAATAATGGACTCCTAATTGTTCTTATAACATCTAATTTCTTAGGTTTCTTTTTTTCTTTTTTTTTCAAATCTTTTGTTGTGTTTTTCGAGGTGGGTTTTAAGGTATACACCACCAAGTTTGTTCAGTTTTTTTTTGTTTTTGTTTTTCGTTGGTTGTCTTATGGTAATATATGGCCAAGGGCAGGAGGTTGACGACCAGTCGCAGTGAGAGATATTTGGGTAGTTATGGTTATGGGGACGGCCAAGGTTCGGTCGGCAACGAGACGGCAGAGCTGGAGGAGGAGGACGTGTGGTCGACGGCTGATGGATTGGGCGGTCGGAGTGACCAAGTTGTGGATGATTCGCATGGAGAGTGGAGTACACACCCGGGCGTTGCGAGTAATGGGGGCAACTCGTCGATTGGGGACCGCCGTCGAATCTCCCAGGATGGCGGCAGCAGCGGCCACGTGGGTGGGCTGACTTTGGCGTTTGGAGAAACCTCGGACAGAACGGGCTCACCGAGGATTGTGCACCAGTTTCGTGGGCATGACAGCGTGGCGTCACCTCGCCGGCACATGGCCACGTCAGCTCCCGTGAACGTTCCTGACTGGAGCAAGATTCTCCGAGTTGACTCGGTGGACTCGCTCCACGACTTGGGTGACCAGTTCGACGATGGCGACTTAGAAATGATTCCCCCACACGAGTACTTGGCGCGTGATTATGCACGTAATGGGAAAATCGGTGGAGCATCGGTGTTCGAGGGCGTGGGACGGACGCTAAAGGGTCGTGACCTGAGGCGCGTGCGCGATGCTGTGTGGAGCCAGACTGGGTTCTATGGCTGATTTGACATTGCCACACCCTCGTGAACATAGAGCGAGTTGATGTTGTCATTTACAAATGTGCTTAATTAATATGAATTTTTTCTTGAGCAATGATTCGGCTGAGTTGACTCAGGCTTCAAGTTGAGTCAACTCCGTATCGAGTGAGCTCAAGCATAATTCTGATTGATGAGTCGCCTCTATTTTGTCCCAGATTGATTGGAATTTGGATTTGGTGCTGTCAAGTTTCTGGCAATTTAGTAACTTTGACACTTCTATTTGCATGAACCTGGTATAGATAATTAATGTCTAAACGTTGGCTGCCTTTTAGGTTTTAACCAATTTTTGAAACAAGGTTGAGTTCAAAAGTGACCAGAAACAAAGTATAGGTATAAAATGAGTAATAATTAGTGATTAATTCTTTGCTTTTCTTGGGGTCCCTCTTTCATGAAAAGAACAATAGCAATTAATCTGTTTCTGAGGATAATTGATGTATCACTTCCATATTAGCAACCTATAACTACTTGTTGATTTATAATACATGATACAATGAACTTTATAAAGTGTTCATGACAGATTTTTCAACCTATCCCATTTTGACCTCTATCCAAGTTTTGCCGTATCATAATGGTCCAAGGAATTACAAAATGTTCTTTAATGACTCTCTGTAATTTGTACATATGATACGTAAAAATATGTGCATCTATTGAATGGCATCTCATTTGTGTCAACCACATGGCAAATTTATGTAGAAATATAATATAATCCCTTCTACATGTCCAACAAGAAGAGTTATAAATTTATAATAGTATGAGGATTGCCTCAATTTCACAATGGCAGTACTATAATTTAATGGCAGTGGCCCATGTCGTGAGTAAAAACAAGGAATATAGGACAAAGGAAGAAAGAAATAGGACTAGAGGTGTGGGTGCCAGCACCTGCAAGGTAGCAAAATAAGCAGCTTTTAGTGGAGGGTGGAGGGTGAAGGATTGAATGTTGCCAATGGAAGAGGGCCATGGGCACACAAGTTGACAAAGTCAAGAAAATGCTGTAAGAGAAAGAATGAAACAATACTTGGGTTGTCCATTGCTCAATGGCTAACTTTTTTCAAGAAAGGGACTCAACAATTTGGCTGGGCTCACAATGCTGTAATGAGTTTTTATCCATTGACAATTTCATTTCTGTATTGGAAATAATTTTTCAGCTCATAAGAATAACTTCAAAGTAGCAACATAATTATATAAGTTGTTGAGTTAGTATTATTGAATTCATTAAAAAAATAAATAAATTATCATATACCGTTCAATAGAACTGTGATATTACTTATTGTTACTTAAATATAATTATGTAATCTTGCTCTCTGATATTTTATCTAGATTGCTTTGCTTTATTCTTTGTTCCTATAAACAAAAATTTTAGTAAAAAGCTTTGCATATATTGTCACTTAGTTTAGGAATTCATCCGAGGAAAATTTTTCCTATCATAAAGAAAGAAAAAAGGTTACCCCATACGTGAGCTTTCATTTTCAGGCGAGAAATGGAGAAGAAAGTGGGGAACAAATGTTGATGCAAAACCAACCAAATTGACTCATAAAACCAACGAAAAATATTACATTTTTTGTCCCAGCCAAGCATTAACTTTTTATAAATACATGGGTTAGAAAAAAAAATATTCTTAAATGAATCTTATAATACTGATATGACACTAGATCCAACAAATAAAATTGCGTCAAGTCAAATAAAACATTACCAATCTCTTATTGCCTCAAGGGCATTGCATTGACCATGCTTGAGGTCAGAAGTTCAGAGAGTTGGTAAGACCAACAAATAAAACATTAAAATGAAAAAAAAAAATTCATGAAAAAACGATTGATTCTCATGCTTGTTAGTTGTTACATCTCAATCATCGATATTGAAAATAATAAAGGTTGAGATCTTAACATGGAAAATTTGAGTGAGTTGGTTAAATTTTTGAATTTAGAATACCTTTTTCTTTTGAATTTTTTTCTGAAATACTAGTAACTTTGATTGATATCAGCCCACGAAAGAGCCACGAGTGCACCAAAATTGTACTAAGCTGTCAACAACCTAAAGCAACTCATATATCAGCTCCTCCCGTGCAATCAGAACAGATTCCATAACATATTCAAATGTCCAACAATTTTTTTTTTTTTTGTTTGGCTAAACTAAATAGTTCACATCGGTCGGTTTGGAAATTAATAGACCAATGTTACAAAACATGAACTATATTTATATACATTACCTCGCTAAAAAAGAAATATATTTATATACATTACCACCGAAATGGTATTTTAATGGTGATTCAGTGCACTTTCTCCTACATTAGCCAGGGTTTGAGTTCTCTCACTGTGACCCACCCCTGATTTAACGGAAATTAATTTAATGTGCGGTATTGGGTTCCGTACCCGTTAACACTGAAACTAAGTATAAGGAAAACCCAATTGGATTCAACAGTACTCTAGTGGAGGGTCATTTTATGATAGAAGTTGATTGAGAACGTCAACAATCTAAAAATTAGTCTCAATCCACATTTACTGTAACTAACATACTTATAATTACATTTTTCGTTGTTAAAAAAAATATATTTATGTATATTAATAGAGGCAGAGAGGCCATAATTTGAAGTTGGAAAGATCAAACCCATTAACATTATTGGTTTTCCATGATGATCCAAATTGGCAGGCAAGTCAGGTACGGACTAGTGACAAAACAAGTTTACGGAAGCCCACCCAGCTCGGTCTTGAATTCCCCGAAGTTTCAACTAAAGCCCAAGTGAAAATTATGGTTATGCCATGACATCTTGCTTTCCTCCGTCTAATCTCGTCAAAAATCAATTTCTTTCAAAGAATATACTATGCTATAAGATCCTTCGGCATTTGTTAGACAATATTCAAATTGAAAAATGTTTCAATAATGCTCATAAAAATCTGTTTTTTATTTGATAAGGGTAATATTTCATACACCGACTAAAATAAAATGTACAGACTCTTTCTATAGTAGGTTGAATTATCTACATGAAATATCTAAAGAAGCAAATGTTATTAGTACCGTTTGAGACCCTGCAATGCTACCAAACACCTTGATGAGGACTCAAACCTATGGGCTTATGATACGCAGGAAATCTTCTAGCCATTAGACCACAAAGATCCGTAGTTACTCATACAAGTCTTATGTGATACAATCATGCAATCAATCAATTGAAGTTCTAAATCATATAATCTACATGATTCAGCACGACTTTAACATGGTACGCTTGCGTATTCGGTCGAGTTGGTTCGGATTTAGAACTAAGTCGGACAACTCTCTATCGAGTGAGCTTAAGCATAATCTGATGAAAAACTGCCTTTCTTTTGTCCAAAGATAGATCTCCTTGAATCCGTTAGTGTTTTAAAACTCAGGATCAGACGGTTTCAAATCACCAATTAGGTTCGATTCCGAAAGTAAAAAAAAAAACAAAAAAAGCCAAAGCCGGTCAAGAATTATTCCAACCAACAAAAATTGATCAAAGTTGGCTGAAATGTTATCAAAAGTATTTAGTGGCTTCACTTAAGTAATTTTAAGGAAGTAATATGTGATTTGAACTGTTAAATTATTGAATTTGTAAACAGATAAAAAAATATAAATTATTAAATACTGTTATATGAAATTTTGTAGTTACGTATTACTATTTATTTAAAATCAGCTAATACTATTGTTACTTTATTTTAACTGCGTGGGAGGAGCTTACAGAGATGTCTTTTCACCTTTTGGTTTTTATGAAAGAAAAGGCATTAGTCTCTTTAAAAAAAGCCACATGATGTTACTCAAAATTTTAACAAAATGTGCTTGGTTTATTGTGGGATCAATTTTGACTTTAATCCACAGTTTCATTTTGACCCTAAATTTTGTTTAACTTACATTTGAGTTGCAAACTGTATTTAAAATAATATTTCGAATCAGTTCAGTTATTCTAAGTAGGAAATAATAATGAGTGTTCATAAACAGAGCTTACCATTAAACCTAACAGAGAGTCTGAAGATCGACCTCTGGATGCCCTTGCGCATGTTCGCCACGGGGCTGCTATGCCGTAGAGAAATCGACATAAAACAGACAGTCAAAAGTATCTGCCACCAAAAATACGTCAAAGCAAAGGATGAACATTAGCGGCACAACTATATTACACTGCGGAAACGTTTGGAAGCAAAAATGTGGATGATGGGAACAAAGAATGAAGATTTTTATTATTTAGAAATTTATTAGTATTTTATATTTATTAGAATTAGACTTGCGCAATATATGATTCTGTACATTTTTTTTATTTCATTTAAATAAAAAATAAAATAGACTTAGATTGTAAGTATTTTTATTCAAAAAAACAAAAAAAGAACTTGAGGGTATCTTTTTTTTTGTTTTGAAGAAAGCAAATAGGGAAAAACAAAAAAAAAACTTAAATTATGAGTAATCTTTCTTTCAATGAAAAAGTTATAAATTTAGAATATTTTCTGTTATATCTTTTCTATTTGAACAAGAAAAGCAATTTAGGATTCATTTTCCTTTTGTAGCAAGTTTATTTTTTGAAAATATTTCCCTTGTCCGAATTTTAGACACATGGGAAAAAGTTTTAATGCCAATTAGTCAAATTGTTAAATAAAAAGAACCACAACAATATATTGCCAAAGTAAAAAATTTCTCACTAAAAGTTTCTAATCCCCAACCTTAAAAAAAAAAAAAAAAAAATCTCGAAGGAAAGCGGTTTGGACTTTGGACATATTCAATTAGTAAACAATTAAAATTCTTGTGCGCATAGTTATGTTAATCTACATATACCGAAGCATGTTTAAGAAACTTAGAACAAAAAAATAAGTTTGTTTTTATAGTTAATTTAGATTTTAAAAAAATAGTAAAATTAAATTTATTTTAGCGGTAAAAAAAATGATTTGGAAGTATTTTTTTTCCTTCTGACGAAATAGTTCTTTTTTTTTTCTTTTTAAGAAAAATGTGTATTTAAGAGATTATTTTATTATTTCTTAAAAAGAATCATTTGAAAGTAGTTTTTTTCTTCTTTTTTGTTATTTATTTTTCTTTATTAGAAAATTTATAATCATAAGAATTTAATTACAATTGAAGTAAGATTCTAGTAATTAATAGAATCTTTATTTGAATACAGTTAAATTTATATTGATTGATTTATTGAATTCTATTTTGATTATAATCAACTTTTTAGAATTTAAATTTTTTTTGGTGACAGATTTTCTTACACAATTATATGAAAAAATAATAAAAAATTATAACAAAAAAATAAAATAACCAAAATAAATATAATCAGTTATTAAACAAACATATTTAAGGTGAAGATGAATGGTCGGGGTTCAATTATCAAACATATTTAGTTGTTACATCTCAATCATCGATATTGAAAATAATAAAGGTTGAGATCTTAACATGGAAAATTTGAGTGAGTTGGTTAAATTTTTGAATTTAGAATACCCTTTTTTTTTTTTTTGAAGTTTTCTGAAATACCAGTAACTTTGATTGATATCAGCCTATGAAAGAGCCAAGAGTGCACCAAAATTGCACAAAGCTATCAACAACCTATAGCAACTCATATATCAGCTCCTCCTGTGCAATCAAAACAGAGCCCATAACATACGCAAATGTCCAACAAAACAATTTTTTTTAGTTAAATTAAATAGTTCACATCGGTCGTTTTGGAAATTAATAGGCCAATGTCACACTCACACACACATATATAAAAAAATATAAAATAGAGTTGGAGAGGCCATAATTTGAAGTTAGAATTCAAAACACCGAACCCATTATTTGGTTTCCTTAATGATCCAGATTGGCAGGCAAGTCAGCTACGGGTTTGTGACAAAACAAGTTTATGGCAGCCCATCCAGTTCGGCCTCGAAAACTCCAAATTTTCAACCAAAAGTGTTTCAATAATCCCCATAAAAAAAAATATATATATTTTTTATATTTGATAGGGGTGACAATAAATCGATTAATTAAGAAGAATTGCATATTTTTTATAAGACATGTTAAGTTATCTATACGAAACATCTAAAAAAATAAATTTTGAACTGCGGAACAAATGTCACCAATATTGTTTGAGACCCCGCAATACCACCAAACACCTTATAGTGACTCGAACTTATGGCCTTGCGCTATATACGAAATCCTCTAACTATTAGATTACACATATATGTAGTTACTCATAAAAGTCTTATTTGATGCAATCATGCAATCAATAAATTGAAGTTGTAAATCATATAATTTATATGATTCAACAGGTGACTGTAACATGGTACGCTTGCATATTCGGTGAAGTTGGTTCGGATTTAGAACCAAGTCAGATAACTCTGTATCGAGTGAGCTTAATCATAATCTGATAGAAGAATTTCTTTTGTCCAAAGATTGATCTCCTTGAATTTGTTTGTGTTTTAAAACTCAGGATCGGACGGTTGAAATCATCAATTAGGTTCAATCCAGAAAATTTTTTTACAAAAAAAAAAGTCAAAGCCGATCAAGAATTATTATTATTATTATTATTTTGACCAAAGGTCAATAATTATTCAAATCAACAAAAACTGATCAAGTTAGCTAAAAAACTAAGGAAACAATTTGGTTGTTCTACATAGGTAGTTTAAAAGTAGCAATTAAGTAATATTAATTATTGTATTATTGATTCATGAAAATTAAAAAATAAATAAATTGTTAGATATTATTAGATGAGATTTTATAATTACCTATTATTGCCTATTTAAAATCACTAAGTATTACTTGAAAATTAATAAATACGATACGCATGGCCGCCCTACGTATAATTTTTATTTTAATTTTTATTAGTTTATATACAAAAGTATTTCATAAATTACTCGTTGTAATTACTATGGAAACTATGCGTTAAAATAATAAGATTGCTTCACAAAAAAGTAACAAATGATTATAGGGTCTTGGCCAAAAAAAGAAAAGGTTATAATGTAATTTTCTGAGTCTTTTGTTAGATCAATTGTTAAGTTGCCTTTACCATTGTCTCTACTTTCCGCCACTACAGCACCGTTTAAATGACAAATTGTGTCATGTAGAGGTAAATGTGTCCAAAACAAGTTGTCAGGTCAAGTTTGAGTAGGGTTATTTTGAGTTTAAGTTGGATTTAGGATAATACACGGGTTAGTTACGTGAATAAAATGATAGCGTAGTATTTTCATAAAAAATTTTAAAATTTTAAAAAATTTTAAAATTTTAAAAAATTTCGAAAATTCAAAATAAAATTTAAAGATTCGTAAAGAAATCTCAAAATATTCTAAAAAAATTTATAATTAAAATTTATATTGAAAATAATAGAATCTATACTTTTTGTAGTATAAAATAGACAAATATATGGATTTCACTCACCATCTTTAGTCCTTTTGAGAATTTCATGTACAATGTTTTTATGTTTTAAATTCTACCCTCTACGTTTCTACCGTTAATCTTTTTTGCCCTCCTCCGTTAGTTTGCCCTTAAATTTGACATTTAGCAGTCTAATTATCATCACGTCGTTTAATTTAAATGATACGTTAGAATAAAGTGATGACCTGATATCTAATATTTTTAAAAAAATTTCAAATATTGTGATTTTAAAAAATCAAAAGAAAATGTTATTTTTTATTTTATAAAATTAAAAGTAACAAAAAAAATAAAGAATTTGTTATCTATATACACTAAAACAAGCAAATACTTGAACAGGACCAACCAAAAAAAGATGAGTTATGACAGGTCATCACTTTATTAGATATCAGGTTATCACTTTATACTGACATATCATTTAAACTAGACTACATGACGATAACTAGACTGTTAAATATCAAATGTAATAGCAAACTAACAGAGGAAGGCAAAAGACATTGATGACAAAAATGTAGAGTGTAGAATTTAAAGTATAAAAACGTTGTGGGTAAAATTTAAAAAAAAAAAAGAATATAATGGGTGAAATTCATGTATTTACCTATAAAATATATGATTCATATGTTATAATTTTTTTATTTAATTTTTTTGTTCTCTTAAGAAAAAAAAAGTTGGGTCATACAGGTCATTCGGGTCGAGTTTGGGCTTGACTCAAAATTTTTAAATTATTTTGGATTCGCGTCATTCAGAGTCGAGTCATTTTTTGATCGGGTTCGAATTGTATTTTTTTGAGCGGCTTTGGGTCAACCTATCAAGTTGGATCAAAATTTGACACTTCTACGTAGAGGTAACATAAAAAAAGAGTAGATATGGAGATCATCAAGGTAAACAACTATAATAATACTAATCAATTAATCCAAAATGTTATGAGAAATTGTTCTTCCTTGCTTGTTAATTGAAATAAGAAATCAAAACAAAGTACAAACAATATTGCCTCATTGCTGAGAAGGCCAAGAATGAGAATGTGATAAAATAGCTCCAACAACGAAAATTGGTCACAAACCTATAAATGAAAATATTTTGTTATCCGACATGATGTAAGTGCATAAAGGATGTTGACATCCCAATTCATGTAGGAATGAAGCTGTTGTGGTAATCATTTGAAGGATTTAGCAAATTAAGAGTCGTTAATCTACCTATCTCAAGTGGTATATTCCCCTTGGGATAATTACAGACAAGTCCAACACGGTAAACTTGGAAAGATTTATGATAAAGAGTTTATCCGGTACATAAAATACTCTCCAGTTTAGTGTGGAGATAAGAAGATGGTGCACGCATATGTTTGCAATTTTTCTCTTACATTTCTGTAAAAAGTTGTTTTCACATCTCGAATCTGTAACCTCAATAACACTAAAAGAACAACTCAACCATTGCGTCAAAATTCACTCTATGAAAAGATTAATGATGCTCGATGAAATTGTGTCATAAAGTGTATTGCTCTGGAGCTCCATACTGAGAAAAGAGGGAAAACATGAGAAGTTGAAACCACGAAGCGTACCCTCAAGTTACAATCGTTACGCCTCAAATGAGTGACCTTGCTAAAATGATGACATGAGTTTCCAACCCAGCTGCAGGAACCTCGTCTGGGTTTGGTGGTCAAGCCTTCCATACCAAAAGAACCTCGTCTGCACACCTCTGGCCATTTTATGAATTGACGAAGTAGCAGGGGAACCACAAGGAAATACAAAGAAAGATGAAAAGTTCCTCATGACATTGAGGCAAACGAACATCTGAAGTAAAAATAAAAATGGTTTCTTGTGCAAGAACCCCAATAGTCTTTAATTATGACGAGCTTAATTTTGCCTTTTGAGTTCTTCAGGGAAGCTAACCTAGATTTTGATAGAATTATTAACACAAAAATTCAAGTGATTGAAGAATTGCAAGAGTCATTGACTTAATGCATACCTCATGTGGGAATTGAAAGTTAACTATAGAATTTCAAGTGGTAATGCAAGAATTGTAAATGTCATTAAGTTAATGTGTAACTAATGTGATAATTGTAAGAGTTAACTACTTAATTAGTGGAATTAAAATATAGTTAGAAGCTGATGATTTGATGCAAAATGAGGCACAAAGAGGTAGAAAATGAGAAGTATGCCATGCAGCATACTAATGTCATAGAATTAATAGATATAGATAGACATTGGGTTCATTGTGGGATCGATTTTGACTTTAATCCACAATTTCATTTTGTCCTTGAATTTTATTTAACTTACAATTGAGTTTCAAATTGTATTCAAAATAGCATTTCGATTCGGTTTAATTATTCTAGACAGGAAACATAAATGAGTATTCTTAAACAGAGCAGAATGATTAAACCTAAGAATGTGGGCTTGAAGACTGACCTATAAATTCCCCAAAGCATGTTGTGCACCGGCCTTTGCCACAGAGGCTTCAAAATCAGCATAAAACACATAGTCAAAGTGCAAGTCACCAAAAATACGTCACAGCAAAGGTTGAACATCAGCGAGATAACAATATTCTGCTGCGAAAACATTTGGAAACAAAAATGTGAATTCGAACTTAGAGGTGTCAAAAAATGACCCGATTCAATAACTCGTTTGAATCCATTCGAAAAAATTGGGTTAAAAATCCGATTTTTCAACCCGAATACAAAAGTGACCCAACTCGAAAATGACCTGAAAATTTTGGGTTGGATCCGGGTCACCCATTGGGTTAAGAAAAAGACAAAATAGTGAAAATTTTTTTGACTTTTACCTTTAACTTATCTTTTTTAACTACTAATTAGTATCATTTTCGTAAAATATAGATATATATGACGTAAAAATTAAATTTAAACGCGTAGTTCATTATAGAAATGAGTTTTAAATTTAATTGAAATAGTTTATTTTAGTGAAAGATGACTTAAAAAAATAATAGTTCAGTGCGAATTTGACCCGAATTCGATCTAAATTCAACCCGAATCTGAAACGATCCAACTTAAACCCGAACCGAATGTAACGTGATTTGAAAGTAACCCAACCAAAAATGACCCGAAGTTGAAACGACCCAACCTGAATCCGACCAAACTCGACTTTTTGACACCTCTATTTGAACTTATGTTTCTTTTTCATTTCTTTTAAATTATAGGAATTTCAATCAATGGGAAATAGGTCTGTTGTTTGCACATTAAGAACTAGTACTACTTTCTCTCCACATTTTGGAGAGTAGTTTTTTCATTTCAATATGTACATAAGAAAATTCCAAGCAAATATTTCTCTTTATACCATCTTCGGTTTACCATGACAGTTTTTCTTGTTGGTTAAAAGCGCATAGATCTCAACTCTATAAATTGCATTTGTAAAGGTTTTTTTTTATTTTTATTTTTTAAAACTAGGAGTCTATTTGCTAAGGATAAAAGATAGTAAAGGAGGGATTGAGAATTCGCACCCTAAATCTTAGTTAGAAATTGCTGCTTTCAATCACTTCATCTCATTTGTAAAATTATTTAACAAATACAAAGTTTGGTAGGCAAGCCTATACTAGGCAAGTATATAAAAATATCAAGCTGCAGAAACCTTGCTTCATAACTGGAATGTCTTACCCAAGTTTATGTGCTTTTGGATGAGGCGCTCGTGATTTTCTGGGTCAATAATGCATAAAAATATAGCCAACATCTATAATATCCATACACTAACTTTATGTCGATCACTGGAATACCTTTTATTTGTATTCCTTATGCCAGTCAAGTTTCTTAGAAGCTAAACTAGGAAGACACCAACAAAATCGAGTGGCCAGAAATTGTTGGAAAAAAAACTCCCACACCGGTTGGGAATGTTTGAAAAGAAATAAATGTAAGTTGATGGGTAGACGGTTGAAATCGTTTGGATCATTTTAAGAAACAACATGCTTATTACTAAAATGAATTTGGTCCAAATACTGTTATGCCCAGAAAAGATCCAAACTTAAACAACAAATGGAGTCATAAAAATATAACAAAACAAACAGGCCAAACCCCATGTGTATGCCTCATAATTTTCCAAGCACCTCATTTTGCATTTCCCATTGTACACCATCAAACTCTGTGCATCCAGTACTGTTTGGTCCCATGGGCTGCCCTTCTATGGCAAACTCATGGTCTGGCAGCATTTCAGTCCATTCCATCTCAAACTCCAAAAGTCACAAAACTAAGTAATTATCTGCTCTCAGGCATTGGCAAACTCCCATTCATACAGTAATGGATCAGTAGCCTTAAATTTGGGAGATTGGACCATCATGTACATTAAATTAATTAGTATTTGATGTGGTTTACACGTTCATGTTTTTGAGCTAATTGATTAATGGATTTTGGTAATCCATAGTTCAACCTCAAAAAAATATGTATAATTGCTGTTCTAAAACAATACAACTTCAGAATTCAACCTTCTGTATTTCTTAGTTGATTAAAAATCTCATTTTCCCATAGGAGGAACTATAGGGCTGGTACTGCTATATACTAAGATGTCTTTGATTGTTACAATATATATCAATTTAGCATAGGTGCTTGTGTACAAATTGAAAGGTTTCCCTTAAGACATCTACTCAACTATAAATACTCAATCTAAACATGATCCGACGACCTATCTTGACACATCTACCTGAAAGTTAAAATTCAAATGTAGAAAACTGAAGTCCCCCACAAGTCACATTTGCTTCCCTTTGCAAACACTGATGTATATTTATCTGCACTGAAATGCTCCACTTCATTTGGTTTGAAGAGCTGTCAATCTCTTAAAAAAGGTAGATCTAAAACAAACTGTAAAACTGGGCTATAAATGAGAAAAGATCAAGCAGGCTGTTGCCACTTGTGAATAGGACTGAAAACAAAAATGGAAAAAATATAAAAATCATAGTTGAGGGGCAAAGGAAGTACTGCATGAACAATCAATTTCCATGTCAGAGCCATGTGTCTCTGCTACGACCAATCTCTGTCTCAACCGCATTGAAACATTAAGTTTTACGTAACATATTAGTGCCAAAAAAATACTTATATGCAATTTAGCTTACAGAAGGGAATCTTATCCTTGTTTCTGCTTTTCCTGCTAACCACATTCTTGGCTCATTCTTATTTTAATAACATATATCCTTTTCGGTTCCCAAGGGGCCATTGTTTAGTGTCTTACTTACAGCCAATCGGCTTCCATGGACCCCTACACCTGTATATGTATTTGCTAAAGACTGAACCAGCTATTATTGGACATTTAATTATTAGCCTGGTCCAGAGGCATGCCAAGTATATACTATATACTCAATTAACAGCTGGAAGAGAGTCAGAAATGAATTGACATAAATACTATATACGTTAAAAAATAATTTTTTAAAAATTTTTAATTTTCTTTGTGAAAAAATACAATAATTTTTAAAAAATAATAATTTTTATTTTGTGAGTCTCATTCGTGAACTCCAATCCTCTTTTAACAGAATATCTCTTTCCCATAATCAGTTTGAAGCCTACCCTGTCCAAAGGGAATCTAATCAGCAAGATATCCACAGAAAATAAAAGCTTACAGTTACAAGCACAAATCATCATTAAATTACCATCACTGCAATCCAAGATGCATCATACACCATCACCACCATTCATACATACATCCTTCCTTACATCCACCATTCCCACCACCGACAACAACCTCACAAAGTGACAACAAGAAGATCAAAAGGCAAGTAATGCTAGAAATGCCCATGGAAGAAAAACATTTTTATTTTTTCAAATATTACACTCTTTCTCCCTCACATAGACAAGAAAGAGAGAACATGTGCTAACACATTGAAACAAAGCCCTTCTAGTGGAGCTTGTTGGCAACATTGCACTGCTTTCTGATCTCACCCTTGTTGCCAGTAAGTGGGTTGTTCTCAGAAAGTATGGTGATAGCCCTTGAGAACTCCTTAAAGAAGTAGGCCTGACTCTTGGCCATTTTCTTCACATATGGCTTTGTCCTCTTGTCTGTGGCCAGCTGATGATCTACTATCAACAAGCCCTTGTTGTCCAATATGTTCCTGTAGTAGTTGTTGTCTAGAATCATTGGCGTGCCGCGGTCATTCCTTACATATTGCACAGCCTTGGGGTCTGGAATTGCATCAGGGCATTTGTGAAGCATGTGCTCAACATGGTCAGGGTTTAGCACCGGGTCAACCTCTGGGTACAAACGGTGCACCAACTTCACACAGTGGGTTCTACCAACACTGTGAGCTCCTGTTAAAAACAATCCAAATATTTTTAGTTAAGGGGTAGATTTTAAGGTGCATCGCGAGTATATCGGCATTATACCTGCAGGCTAAGGTTGCTTACATTAATCTAGAAAATTTCATACAAATATGAGATGTACGCATACATTATACATAAATTACCTAGCAAGGCAACCAGTCCAGGGGTGTCAATGCCCATGGCAGCAAATCTGTCAAGAACAGCAGAAATGCTCTCATTGTGGTCTGGGAGGTATTCCTCAAGCACATCTGCTCTGCTCTTCCTGCCATCTCTCCTTCCAGTTTTCAGAGGGATGAAGGGGCCACCTAGCTGTTTACAAACAAGTTTAGGGGTCAAAATAAAGACTTCAGATCAGAGATTCTTATGCAAAATACAAGACCATTTCAGTGTCATAGAGGCTAAAAGCATATAAGTCAATTAATTTGTACAATAAAAAATAAAATAAAAATAAATATATATTTTTATCGATTTTTATTACAAAACAAGAATAGTATAATTGTATAAATTAATCAATCGATTACATTGTGACTTTTCTCTGTCTATTTCCATGTATTTCCATGTCCGTTCATTGTGACTCTTTCAGATCCACCCTCCCAAAACACAGCAGATCAAGAAAATTTCAGAGTCGAGAAAAGAAGTAGTACCGCAACAATGCCATCTCTGGCAGAGAGGACAAGGATGTCAGCACAGGAAACAACACCAGGGCATTCCCTCTCCACAGCCTCCTTGATGGTCTCAATGTACCTGAAGTTCCTCAAGCCAAAGCTCCTGTCTGTCTCCTTCTCAGACAAGGTCCTCCTTGTTGAGTCCAGCAGCAGTGAAGCATCACATGACTAATTAACCACCCCCATGCAACACCAAACAGACAACAAACAAGCAAACCAGAATGAAGATCAAGAACAACTTCAAAGAAAAGACAAAGAGAGATAGACATAATGGGTTATTGGGATTTACCTGAACAGCACAGTCATGGAAGATGTTTCTCAACCATGAAAAAGCAGTGTTCTTGTGCCTCTTATAGAGAAGCTTTACTTGTTCTGTGATAATGTCCTCAGCTTGAGGGCATGCATCCTTGTAGAAGTTCATAACCAGACCTGGGTCTCCCTCTTCATTGTCTGCAAATGCTGGCCTGACAGACCCAGCTGAGAAGAATAACAAGGCAAAGAAGAAGATTGCTCTGGCACCCATTTTCTCTCTGCTTTCCACCACCCTCACTAGTCACTGAGCAAAAGGCCACTTGACCTCATGTGCTTTCATCTCCCTCGAGGCCCTCTTAAATAATGGAAAGAAGGGCAAGTTGGCTAAATAAAATTATAAAAAGTTGTGCATGTGTGCTGTTATAATTTGGACATATGTTATATGGGAAGAAATTTGTTACGATAATCATTTTTTTACTTTTTTTTTTTTTTTTTATATATATCAATTACAAATCAACAGCACTTTTTAATAATATTTCTGTAATATTTTTTATATTTAACTTTTTAACAATTAATCAATACATGTCACATAAACAGCAATTATAAAAAAGAAGGTAAAAGTGACTGTTAGAATATATTGAAAAATTTATTAAGTAAGATTAAAATAAAATTAAAATGATATTTATTATTAGATAATTGAATTAAAAAAATTATAAATTATTAAATACTATTAAATAAATTATGTAATTATTTTTAATATAATTTAAAGTAAAGTTAAGTTGTATATTGGAATTTATATTATTCTTCTTTTGAAAAAATTAACGAGCTGACAAAAATTGAGACTTGTGATTGGACTCACCTTTGTCAAAGAGCATCTTCCAAACAGTACTTTAACACCTTAAGATTGCTTAGGTAATTTAAAATTTATCTTATATACCAAATCGAATTATTTAAGATTCAATAAAATTTTAGTTATGTTAATTTTTTAGTAGTTCAACGCAATCTTTTTTGTCAAATAATTTGACATAATTTTATTTGTTAGATTCAATGCCCTATGAATGAAAATAAGATTGTTCCCCTATATATATATATATATATATATATATATATATATATATATATAAGTTTGAAGTTAGTTTGAACACACTTTAAGTCTTAAAATTGGTATCTTGTCAAAAAAATGTTCAACTCATAAATTTAAATTATTGAATGATAATCAGAAATAAATTATATACTAAACTTTAATATTTACGAGAAAAAATGTCTTAAGTCTAGTTTAGTACTGTCTGTGTTTATGTAAAAGTGAGCTAATATTTGGATGTTAGATCTGAGCAGGGGATCATTAATTTACTTCTAAAGGATACCTTTATAATCTTTATTAAATGGTCCGCATTTACTGTTACATCTTTTAAAATCTTGTGTGCATGTGCTGGAGCTGAGGCACACCCAAGACTCATGGGGTCATGAATTATGGATTTATGGTCCCCTGCATTCTTTTTTTCGTCCGTACTTCCGAGCTACATCCTCATCCCCACTCTGTTTGATAAGAAAGGAAAAACTTTTTTTTGGATGGTGATAAAATAATATGTGTGAATGGATAGTCGAATTTATTAAAAAATAAATATTTATCGGTTGTTGTTATTTAAGTATATTTACGTGGTCTTTATAAACAGGAAAACACAAGTGAAATTGTTGATAAACAGTAAATTTTTCTCGATACTGTGGATTTTTTTTTTATTGCATGTATTTGTTTGATTTGGTCTTGTACAATGTGATTACGATCAGTGCAGAATCATAGTAATTCATTCTTTGTTACACATTATTGGAATAGGGAAGATGACATTTTCATGTCTTTTATTATGCGAAGCATTTGGTTAAGAGGATGTGATAAATGACAATAAATCTTCCCATTATTTAATTAAATAAAACATTTTGTGATGCTATCTTTGTTAATATTTCTTATGAATGACTCATACAATAATAATCGTGGACATTATGCAATTGTCTCAAAATTAAGTAAGAGTGAGCGTTGGCAGGGTGAACGGCATACCCTAATTCCTACCATAGAACCTGTGGGAGCCGTGGCACATTAGGTGTTAAAAAGACCAAAAATCTTCATATTGAAGTAAATCGAATTTTTAGCCAATCAAATTAAATTTTATGATTAGTTAATCGAATTGATGTAAACTGATTTTTTTTTTGTTAATTTGGTTACAAGTTTTCGTTTCAGAAAACCACGATAGATCAAATCAACTGAAAATTTTACTTTATCTGTATGTTTTTAATTTTTATTTTAATGATATCAAAACAAAATATTACTGTTTTATAAATTTTGTGTTCTGCCCTTTCCCCAACCTATTAAATAAGGGTGATTTATCATTATTCAAAAAAATTAAAATTTTTAGCTATAAAAGTAATACCATTCGAGGTAATAGTTTAGTAGTAAGTCAGCGTATTTTTCCGCTGCGAGTCCTAAATTTGAATTTCTGCGTCTGCGCTCCCTTTAAACTGACCCATGTTGAGAATTGTTTCAGGTATAAGCAATGATGTGAGACATTGAGAGTAAGCTTGCTTGCCTAGACTATAGTAGCAGAGTCACAATCGGTCCTATTAGTGCTTGAGAGATAAGTTGACCCCTTTAAAATTATTAAACGAGACTTTAACAAATAGAAATTATTCTAGTATCGATCTAAGAATTCGATGACTAATATGTTTAATAGGATCTTTTTTGCTTACTCAAAAAAATATATATAAAAGTAATAATAAGATAATATATGGAATAGTAATACTGATACATGATGAAACATGCACAATTTCATAGTTAAATGGCACAATAGACATTACGTATGTATTACTTGAAGTGATAGTTTAGCAAAAAGTCGGCGTGCTTTTATACCGTAAGCCTTGAATTCGAATCCTTACTCTTGTGCTCTCCTTGACTGATCCATGTTTGGGATCGTTTTAGGTATAACCAGTGATGCGCAGCATTATGAGTGGACTCGTCCATACCTACTGGTACTTAAGAGGTGGGTTCAGACCCTTTAGAATTGTTAAACGAAATTTTAATAAATGAGAGTTATTCCGAAATCAACTTAAAAATATAATAATTGACATATCCAGTAAATATTTTTTTTACTGTTAAAAGAAATAGACATTATGTACTCATAATAGAATTAAAAAAAATAAATAAAATGTAATAAATCCATAAGCTCTTTTTTTTTTGTTTTTTTTTTCCAAATTCCAATACACTACACCGAACCATCAATTTGAGTTTGAACTTTAAACAGCAGCTACTTTGGGTGGTCACTGGGATTAGGAGTTGAACGCCTGATTCTTTTCAAAAACCCAAAAACCATATATTTGTCTGGATTGGGATTTTGTTTTAAAAGTACTGTATACTTTTTGTAATGTCTTTAAATTCATTTCTTTCATTTTTAATTGACACTTAATAAATTAATTACTAACAATTTCAAATGTTAAAAAAAAGTTTAAACTTTAAATTTTGGTGAATCCTTTATTTTTATGCTTTAGACCACTAGGATCATTGGTGTCAGCTACAATATTAGCAACTATTATTATTCCTCCCTTAGATAGGGCATGTAATTATGTGTTGAATTTCTTTTTTAAAAAAATTCTATATTGAATTTGCCTCTTTTTTTCATCATTTCATTGGTATCACCAAAAATTATGCTAACATTTCTCATTCGCCCTCTAGATTGGCGCATGTAATTTTTGACCCAACAATTCTTTACTGAATTTGCCTCCTTTTTTCATCATTTCATTAGTATCTCGAGGTCTCGATGCAAAGTGTGGTGGAATTAAATGCACTCACCGAACCCGTCAAGCAATGCATAAATAATATGAAGCAAAAGCTAACGTGACTAAATTTAAATAATAACGTAGTCTCGTTTGACGATGTTAAATAATTTATTTAATTTTTTTTATAAATTTAATTATTTATATCATTTTATTATTTGTTTAAGATTATTTTTGTAAAATCAAAAAGTTTAATTGTAATATGAATTGCATACGACTTGCCAACATCGACATTTTTATATGCTTGTATCTGGATGTCATACTTGGAAGGTTAGTCCTAACGATGTTACTCTACTGGAGGTCGCAAGTTAGAGGTAAGAAAATAATTTTGCTAATGTAACGAGAATAATTATTTTACAAACTTTCATCTTTCCTCAAACTTCGCAGTGTCAAGGTGTATTCTGTTGCTCAAAAAAAAAAAAAGTATCGTTTTCTGTTACAATTTTTTTCCTTGATCTCCCAATTTTCCGTGCGGGATGCCCATTTGCTTTCAAAGTAGATAATGAATTTTCATTTTTAACATATGTAGTAAGAGCATTATATATGTGCTCAGTTGGACTATGCCCCATTACAAATATAATTTGTAAATTAGTAATTTGCTATGCAAAATTTTATGTGTGCTGACGCTAGTTAACTTCGAAGGAATCAAACAAGCGAGGGACAAACGGGGACTTGACATTAATGCTATGCTAAACAATTTAAAACATCGGGTAATGCGATCAACATAAAGACTATAGCAAATGTAAGTAAGAGAAAAGCTACTTGATTGTAAAGCTGTAAATGAGTGGATTTATTAAAACTTTAGTGACTCCATTTGACAAGATCTGACTTCAGATTCATTTATTTAACTAAATGAGTAATACATAAGTATAAAAGTAAAGTTCGTTTAATAAACGAGTCGAGTCTGAATAAAAGTAAGTTCGACTCGTTTCAGACTCGTGAATAATTCGTTTAAATCTCGTTTAGAACAAAAAAAAATATCATTAATAACTCGTTTAATATATATCGTTATAAATTTATTTAATGTATTAATATCACTTAATTATATTATTTAGCTTTTACTATAAATAGTTATAAATTCAGAATTATGTCTTTTTGTTTCATATATTTATTTGGACAAGATTTATATGTAATTAGGGCTGCAAACAAATCAATACATTCGTTAAAAGTTCGATGACTTGATTTGGTAAGAACTTGACTTAAGTTCATTTGTTTAACTAAACAAGTGATACATGAACTTAAATTCAAAACTCTTTTAATAAATGAGTCGAGTCTGAACAAAGACATGTTAGGTTAAACTCATAAACAGTTCATTTAAAAACTTGTTCACATAATAATTAAAACAAAACTTACAAAAATAATTTTATCAATCTCATTTTCAAAATTATATATTACATATATTTACATTTATACATTAAAATTGAACATTTATCTTTAATTATTTAATTTTATTTAAATAAATAATTTTTATCCTTTCATTTTATGTATAATAATAAAATTTTTTAATCTTAATCATTTCATTGGTATTATAAAATTAAATGATATAGTGCGTTAAAAACTCGAAAGTTCAGTTCGATAACAGTAAACTCGATTCGAGTTCAGTTCATTTGTAAATGATATTAATACTGAATCTTATTTTTTGGCTTGTTTAATAAATGAGTCGACATTTGAATCTGATAAGATTTAATTCGACTTAGCTCGACTCTTTTACAGTTTTACTTGGTTGTTGACTTAGAAATTTATATTGAAGTGGGTTGCTTTGCAGTTCTTCGCACGCTAATTATACAGAAAGATTATTTCTAAGTACATAAAATTTATTTCTTTGTCAATTTTGATTGATTTATTTAAAATTTAAAAAAACTCGTACAGATGGATGTCATCAACAAAGAGTAATTGATATGAGTGTTAATGAACTAACACGTTTATTAAAAAATTGGTGACTCAAATTGATAAACATTTATTTGAAGTTTGATAACAAAATTTGTTCAATAAATGAATTAAGTTTGAGTAAGGATATATTCGACTCAATAAAATTCGTGAATAACTCATTTAAAAATCATTTAAAACTCGTCTAAATTTTATTTAAAATTTTATTTAGTATATCATTAAAATATATTTGAAATATTTGTTTAAGTTATCAAATAATTTTGTTATAAGAATAATAATGAAATTTTACATATTTATAAATTCTGTAAATATACATACCTTGTTTATTGAGATATCTTATTATATTTACAATTACAAGTTAAAAGAAATGTTTATTTTTTAATAGTTAATTTTATTGAAGTATAATTTAATACTATTTATAAAAATAATTTTTATAATTTTAATTATTTTTATTAATACTATAAAATTAAATAATACGTTCATAAAAAACTCGAAACTTAACTTGATAATAAATAAACTCGACTCAACTCGACTCATCAGCTAAACGAATAAGCTTGAACAAGCTAATACTAGGTTCGGCTCGGCTCAACTAGTTTACAGCCTTAATAAATGAAGGCTCAGTAATAATTGAATTCGTTAGAGGTCATTAAAATCAAATGTTCAAACCTCAAATCTCTCATTCGTTCTCTTATCTCTCAATTACTGAACTATCAGCTCCGAAAGAAAAAAAAAAAAAAAAAGTAAGAGTAACTAATTAACCAGTACAGTAATGATGCAAAATGAGAGTCCCTCGAGATGAGTGTTTTACTTCAGTGATGTGAGCTTCCTTACTTCATCTTTATTCAATTGTAATGATCCGAGCCAATTTAAGAGGAGTAATCCATCATTCTTTTTCAACCCAAAAAAGAGAAAAGCATGATATCATATACCCATCACTTTCAATTGGGGTAGGATGGCCCTTTAATTAGCATTGTTAGTGCAATTATTAAAGTTGATTGCTCTGCTTATTAAACACCAAAGAAAACAAGGAAGCTGAAACTTGGAAGCAAGATGAAAGGAAATTGGCCACGTTCTTAGTTTTGGAGTGTAGCATGCGATCACCAACTATAGTCAGGGATAGTGGTCCCATTTACGCTTGCTGCATTTGAATGAAGGCAGACACAATGAGATACATAGTGTTAGCATGTCATGCTCCGATTTATAAGTATTTAAATGATAAATATTCTTTATCAAAAAAAATTAAATAAAGATGTCAATGAATGACTCTCAACTTTAACTAATAGATACAATAACCTATATCTTGATGATATACTTTTCTTTTCTCATGTTCAAAAAGAAAAAAAAAAAAGAAAATGCATAGCGGTACCATCTTCCAACCGTGAACTCAAAATTTGTTGAGGTGTGCGTTCATCATAAATAGGAGTAATTTCACGCCTCCATGTGTACACTAGCGAGTAGACAGATAGATGAAGCCAAGCCATAATGGCGAAATGAATGGCTGGCTGGATCGACCAGGACTAACAGCCACCGACAGCTTTACACTGTAGGGGAGGCAATTCGTGATTACATGTCATCTCGTCTCTCTTTCACGACTCTCGAGGACAAAAGTCCATGGTTGAAAATCTGAACCACCCTTCCAAGCTTTCTTTATTGAAAGCTATCGAACGTGGAAAGTGCGTTCATGCATTCATGCTTTACAAAGAAAAACCTAGAGATATTAAAAGGATTACCAGAATTATTTTTAACACAACCTCAGTACCCAGCGCTTCAAATTGAAAATTCCTTTTTATTTTACTATTTAATGACTGATATAGTCGGATCTCCTCTCGTTAATTAAATAAGAAATATCACCTGCACGACTTGGTTAACATTTGCCTGGAGATCAACCATCACACAATGTAATTCCACAAACTTCCTTAATGCTGACTCTAATATTCGCATCCATGGCCTCGTTTGGTGAAAATCTATGTTGATACCAAAATTCCGCGACTGAATATGAATAATAAACACATAACCGTACGAAAAGTCAGTAGCAAGATTTAACACTACAGTGGGCATCTTAATCTTAATAAAAATTCTATAAACTTTCGATTTACAATAGAATAATCTTACCGTTATACTAATATTTTAACACTACAACAGCTGCCCCAACATACGAAGCTTCCCATTGTTAAGTCTGACAAAGATTCACTACAAGATTTTAACATTAAGCAAAACTACGTAAACACACTTAATAAGACACGCAAGAACCACACAGGTAATCAAACGATATCTAATAATTTATATATTTTAATTTTTTAAAAATTCAATAGATATTTTATTATTCAATAATTCATATCATTGCATATTCACCGTACACCCACAATTGCATTGCCATCTATAGTTTTCCTTTAACATTGTATCTTTTGAAAAGACTAACAGCTCATATCTTAGAAGTTACACCTTACTTTTGCAAAATAAAATAACATCAACTATTTTCAACAACATTATGGCTTGAAGCTATCCATAAGGTGCACCTTGAATATCATGAGGAAACAAAGATTCAGCTGAACTAGCCTATTGATGGGATACCAATGCAAATATGCACACCATTTCTTTTCTTTTCTTTGCTTTTCCTTTTTCTTCTTTTTCCTGCAAGTTGCCCTGAACATAGACATGTCTGTCTCAAGTGTTTAATGTTGAATCCGTTTGCACCTCACATCTGCAACAAGGTGGCGGACGTGCGGGGCATACCATTTCACTCTCTCCACATGTTCTAATGAGACCTCCCAACAATGACCTGCGAACAAATACAATTTCGAGAAAACGGCTTAAGGTTAATCATCATTCAGATAGACCGATCCTAACTAACGTTAGCTGCAAATTTTGCCTAGAAATCCACGAAAATCCACCTTCTGATCTAGCAATTTGATCAAATGATCTTATAACATGCTCACTCCATGCACTCTCCTCTGTATCCTTCGCATTCCCATGCACATGTAACACTCCACCCTCTTTCCTGCGACATTAGCAACATTTTTACGGTAGATGTGAGACAAAGGAAAAACCCATCCAAGTAGTCATCGATGTTAACATAAGATGTTAGATTCCAATGGAGTATGAAATAACTCATTCAGATGAACAAAGGATGACGCTAGAATGAATCACCTTAATGCTCTAACAGCTGTGACCCAACTGCCTTCACTTGTAGGTAGAAGACCCAGACAAACTCGATCGGCAACTCCCTGCAGTAAAGCAAGAAAGCTGAATCAGTGTAGTGCAGATCATAATGACATACATTGCCAACAGCCAAGCATGACAGAATCAAAACCAATATATTAGAAATTTCTTCCAAACTACAAAACAGAAATTGTAAAAACATTAAGTCACAAAAGAAATAGGCCAAGAAAGAAAGAAGCAGCAACCATGTTTAACAGAAATAATTGCCTCCATCCACTTCCATCATGATTAATGAGCTAATAAAGTCACCACAAGCGATATCAATGACTACCACATTACTGCGGTGAAAACAGAGAAGATGACTTGAAAGCTTTGATGGCCCAAAAAGCGAGGAAATACAGCACCAAAAGAAGCGCCTGTAAGCCATTATCGGTGTAAAACATACCTTTGGTGCTGTCAATTGATTATCTCCTTCCAGTACAATGCATCGATCAGAGACAGAATTTGCTAGAAGGTTTTGTTTAAGGGCCTCAACAGCATAGGGATTCCACTCACAAGCATAAACTAGTTTTGCTTTAGCCCTAATAAAGGAATATTGGAAAGCAAACAAAACACGGAGAAAGATGACAATCAGCAATGAATTTCTTATTATGATGGAAAAAAAATTAGTGTGACCACTCAAGTAATAAACTTGAAAATAAAATTGCTTGCAAGAAAATGCAGCATTCTATGAATAAATTACATTTGCTAAGTATAACTTATGTCTTCAAGGCCCAAAGTCCATTCATTTAGCCTCCCAACAGTCAAAATTATGCAGTACAGACAAGTATAAGAGCAAAAAGTGTTCAGTTTGGCATAACCAGATTTTCTTGAGAAACAGAGAAAGCCCTTAAAGAACTGAAGAACTAGCCTATAGCAGGACATAGAGGCAACACAAAAACTATTTTAAAATACCTGACAAGGAATGGTAACGTAAAATATCCAATTCCAGCAAATAAATCCATTACAACCTCATCTTCACAGTGCAGACAAGCCATCCGAAGCTTCTCAGAAAGATTACCCCAGGAAAACATACATTTGGTAGCATCAAAAGAATAGAAAACTCCATTTTCTCGATGCTCAACCCAACCATTATCTCCAACGAGAATCTCCAAATTACTGTCTCTCGTTCCAGTTGGTGCAACTCGGCCCTAAATACAACAACAAAGCCTCAATCCCAAATTTAATTCAACTATGTGGATTTTTTCTTGCTGAATTGAAACTCAGGAACAAATAATTCACCTCTGTATGCACCAAAAAAAATTTTCAAATTGAAACATACGAAATGTATGAAAATCCTCTTCCTAAATCGTTCAATTTTTCAGGTTGCAAATATAAGCAGATACACTATCAGATGCCAGAAATGCACTATTGAAATGTACTACATGTTGAAGAATAAGATCATGCATTACTTTGGCTTATAACAATCAGTGCCCATATATTTAAGTACAGGTTCGTGCCTACATAGATAACTAGCAAGTAACAACAGAGAACTCCTCGACAAGATGGAACAATGTAAAACTGGGGTAGGGACAGCGAAGATGCTGTTTAGTGACATGCATCCTATCATATCAACAACACATTATGAAATATACCATGTGGATGGCAATGTTTCTAAATCAAAAGTACAAATTCATATGCCTTTTGACTCAGTTACCACATAGTTGTTCCACATATTAATCAGAATTAATGTGATCTAGGATAAAGCATTTATTTTACAATCCCTACTTGGCGAGCAAGTCGACGAGCATTAAGTGATCTGGCAACAGTAGGCCAAAGTTCCTCTCCAATCAAGTCCCATGCTGGATCCTTGAAGGATGTTACAGGAAGCACGACAATATCCCCAAGTCGCTCCCATCTAAAAGCAGACAAAAAGCTATCAGTCTGAAGACACCTTTTCATAAATTGTGAAATTGCCAGTGAACTTCTAATTTGAACATTAACTGGATAAGCATTTTTTTTTAGTTGTTAATTGTGACATAATAAAATCAATAGCATCCAAGCTCTCAAACAGAAACAAAAAAGACAAGGAAGAATGCCACATTACTAACCTAGTGGGTAGCTGCTCTAAAAGTTTTTCTGAGAGGCCTCTATGTTTGATTAAAGATGCTACAGATTCATTCATTACTTGCAAAGGAAACTTTACAGTCTTTCTAAGCTGAATAACCTCATCTGGCAACAGAGCAGCACCACACTCCTTTAGTAGGCTAAAGGCTGTCAAACATGAGAACTCATCTGGTAAACTCCCTTCAACAAGTGAATTGGATGTAAGAGCATTTTCCTGTCCCATAAATGCATCTCCATGCTGATGCTGCTTTTTGAGAAGTGCAGAACTTAATTTCTCGGTGATAGGGAAACAAATATGTAATCCATCCATTTGTCCATAGACCTTTCTCCCAAGATCTAACCAACCTAGTTTCTTTAACAAGTCCTTCCCCAATTTTGCATATCTCCTTTCTAGTTGTATCACCCAATGTGAAGCAACCAACTGATGTTTCCCAGACTCAAAGTTCAGGTCAGAACCTTGCATTAGAGTATCTGCATTCCCAGATTGAAGATCTTGATTGCACACGTCCTTTTCTTCTTCTAGCCCATCACACTGGACACCAAGAGATTCAGCTCCAACTTCCAGAGACATAAACTTGTCTTCTATGGACATAAATGGAAGCAAACTTGTTTTCAATGGCTCACTGAACTTTGTTCCAAATGCATAACAAGCTGCCCCACCACCAAGCATGATGAGATCGTCACCAATTATACTAGCTGTGCTACGCACAAACAATTCTCGGCCAATAAAATCAAGCATCACATGCTTCCACATATTGAGCCGCATATCAAGTAATGCCAGCTCTTGGAAATGTTTTTTAACAGGGCAACCCCCAATAACTCCAATAAAATTGTTGTAGACAAACATAGAATGAGAGAATCTCGCATGTGGGCTTCTTCCACGCGGTTTTTCTTTCTTCCAGTTACATGTTTCTATATCAAAACTGTGTAAATCTCCAAGAGCTTTCTCACCATTGTACCCTCCGAACGTAAATAACTTGGACCTATATAACACCATTGCATGAGAATGACGGGCACAAGGCTGTTCCCCGCCAACCAATACCTCTTTCCAATGCAGATTTTCAGTGCTAAGGACATGCAAGGATGAAAATATTATATCATTGTTAAGTCCACCAAATACATAAATGTTCAAGCCATCAACTGCTGCTGCATGCCGATGCCTGTATAGCATACATATGATATTAGTCGTAAAACAAGTCTCAGAGATGACAAGGACAGGTGAAACATAAGCCCTCGATCATGTTAGACAAAAATGACTTTTTAATTATAATTCATGCATATTGTATCATCTTTTCATAGAACTTAAAGTTCATCATAATCAATAAAGGGAAAGCAGAAAGATTAGAAGACAAGGTGTAGATAAGCGACATCACTCACCTCGGAGGAAAAACATTGCCGGTACATTCCAATAGCCTCCATTCACTTTTAGTAGTATTGAGTACCCATACATCTCCAAGAATATTCAGAGGATCAGCCCTTCCTCCAATAATAAACACAGAATTACCAACCAAAGAAGCCGTATGACCCAAGCGTGCCGTTGGTGCACCCTCAACATCCATGGCTTTTAACACGCCATTCAATGGGTCAAGCAGCAAAGAATCATTCCTTCGAGCATGTCTTCCAATTCCTCCAAACCCACCAAATACAAGAATCTCATTACAGTTTGCAAGATTCAATGTACAAGAGGAGTGACCCCAAAGGAAAAGCTTCTCTACAGGTTCACCAACTACTTTCATTTGACTAAAAGATAGACTGCAACCAGGAACTAACAACCCTGCCAATGAATTAAAGATCCAAACTTGCTATCACATTTCAATGGAAATGGCTCCTGCAATCAGACATATATCAGTATGTAACATGCCCGTTCACACAATTAACTCCTACATATAAATCCATCATGTGCATGTGCATATGCATATGCATGATCCCAACACAAGTTCGCGCGCGCACGCACACATACACGCGCACGCACGCACGCGATGAGTACCCAAGGATTGAAAATAAGAAAAATATCAAAACAAAGATTAAAGGGATTGGTCTTTGGGAGGGGAATGATCACTTTGAGAGGATTGGCCTCGCAACAATATATATTTATATAAGCTATGCCAAAATAAAGAGAAAAGTGAATGACCTCTTGAAGGCAAATGATCACTTCGAGGGGATCGACCTCCCGACAATACATATTTATGAGCTTAAAAACCTAACTTAATAGCTAAAGACAGTAAAATTCTAATATGTCTCATTAAAACATTCGCATAAAAATATGGAACATATCCTTAAATTTGTCCTAACAAAAGTACAATTAATACCAAAAATCAAATATTCAAATAACATAACAATTAATTACAGAATGGTATCAAAACACACAAACAGAAAAAAGAAAAAAAAAACACATTAATTACAAAAAGAAAAAAATTAAAACCCAAAATTTAGATTACCATTGAGGTCAACCCTATGGTTATGGCCATGGCGATCTGTTCTCTCCGAGCAATCATCAGCATCCCCATCATCATAACCTCGATTGACATTGTTATTCTCAGCAACGGCGGGACCCACAAATCCATTTTCCCTCAAAGCTAGCAAGAACCCTTCAGTCCTTTTCCTATTGGCTTCCATTTTCTGATTAGCCACGCCGACCAGAAACCTGATATAGTCCGGCGACACAAGAATATCGCCGCCGCCTAGACCCAGCGGAACCTCCAGTCTGATCGAACACCGAATACCCACAATGACTCTCTTTTTGCCGGCGCTGGTAATCCCAGATTCCCTGAACCCGGACGAAATCGCCAGAGAAACCAAGAACTGGGCGGACTCAATGTCCTTGCAGTCGACGGCAACGATCAACGGCTCGAACCGGAACACCAACTCATTGCCCGGAGTCAACGCCGACGACGAGGACGACTCGCCGGCGTCGGCGGAGGGGAAGAGGAGGGAGACGACGGCGTCGGGGTCTGCGGCGTCGTGGGTGACGAAGAGCCAGGAGCCTCCACGTGCCTTCTTCTTTGTATTATTATCATTGTTGGAGGGTTGGGAGAGGATAGAGATACGGCCGGAGCAGGAGCTGGTGGTGAAGTAAGATGGGTGCGCGTTGAGGGCGTTGAGGAGTGGGATTATGGGTGCGTCCAACGTGCCTTTCGGTGATTTGTCGGTTTCGGATGAGCCCAGTGAGGATAGCGTCGCTTCCTTTCTCTTCTCAAATTCCATTCTCTTCCCTCCCTCCGTCTTTCTAGCAAAACCCTAGCTATTGTTTGTTGTTAAAACCCTAGCTATTGTTGGTAATTGCACGAAGAAGCAGAAGGAGAAGAAAAAGAGTAGGGTTTTAGCTTTTTGGGCCATTTGGTTATTTGGGTTTGTTTGGGCTTTTACTAATTAGGTTTGTTTGGTCTTTTTTTTTTTTTTTTTTTTTTTGTTTTCTAATCAATTAGGTTTGCTAGATTTAGTTTACATGACTAATCGCGTTGTTGTTGCTGCTCTTCTTCAATAGGATAGAGTTGAAGTTTCTAACTAAAATGAATTTTTTGCGAGTTGTTCATTTTAGTTTTTGTTTTTATGACTGTTTAGCTTTCTCGTGAAAAAATAAAAATAAAAATAAAAAGCTCCACAAATATGATGATTGTACATGTAAAATTGTCGGGTAAGAATTTTTCTTTTTTTCACAACAAAACTGTCGAGTAAGGGAGGAAGAAAAATTGGATAGAGTATAAGTTTAGCAGCCTCGCATGAGAACTGTGAACTAATTCATTTTAGAGTCCGTTTGTTTGCTATAAAATAACTTATATTTGTAAAATATTTGCAGGGGAAAATATTTGCAGTGAAAATAATGATTTTCCTTTATTACTTACTTATAGTACAGTTTGTGTTTTCCCTGAAAATAACTTCAGCTCTGCAAAAGGAGAAGTTATTTTACCTGAAAATCTGAAAATTTTTCCTAAATTTTGACTATGTAAAATATTTTCCGTGAAACAAACGCCGAAAAACCTGTAAAATTTTTTCCTGTAAAATATTTTACAGGAAACAAACACACCCTTAGTTTCTACTCTTTTAAGGCTGTTTAGTCTCCCTCATAAAAAAAAAAAAAAAAAAAAAAGAAAAGAAAACTCTACAAATACGATAATGTACATATAAAATTATTGAGTAAAAGAAAGGGAATAAAATTAGTAAAAGGCATAGCCGGGACAAGATTTGAACCGGTATTTCTAGATAATAAAAAAAAAAAAATGATGATAATAGGCAACTGATGGTATAAATTCCAGCTCATTCACCTTGTCCATCAATGCCGGTCCCTCTATGATTTTCGATTGTGTAATACCATGTGGTATTTGCCATTTACACTTTGCACAGATGATGATACGTCACCAAACATGCTAATCGGATTACGTCTATTTAACTGTACTTCTGTAATTTAAGTAATACATATTTGCTTGTTCTTTTAAGAATTAACTACGAGTGTTAAATTTACATTCTTTTCAACTTGGATAAAAAGTTTCAACAATTGGTTGCTTTCCAATCTAAATTACTAAACTTTCTTTCTTTTTTTTTTTTTTTGTCCTTAATTACTAAACTTTCTATAACTACCTACAAATGGAAAGATTGAAGCCTAAGCAGACGCCTGTGCATAGGCATCTCTATGCGGATGCCTAGTCTCTAGGCCGTAATTAGTTATATTGTTCACACATCGGGGTTTATCCAAAAAGAAAAAGAGTAATCTTTGTGTCATGTTTGTGGCTGGACTAGCAATTGCAGCAATTATCCATTATTTTCCTGAGTTGTTACCCTCTGGTCCCTCTCCCAAACCCTCTGAACTTTCGGACTAGGTGGCCCTCTCATGGCCAGCGGTGGAGGCTTTCCAGCTTCCATCTCCGCCCACCCCCTCCTCTGCTTCCCTGTCCTCCCTTTCCTCCCCATCTCTCTTTCTGAGCCCCTCTCACTCCCTGTCATGGCAGTGTCCTCTCACCCCATGCCGCCGGCTACCTCCTCCTCTGCTTCCCCATCCTCCCTCTTCCCTCTCATCCTCATCTCTCTTTCTAAGCCCCTCTCACTCTATGTCATGGTAGTAACCTCTCACCCCGTGCTTCCTATTCTTTTTTCTTAGATCTAGTCGTTTTCAGTCCACCCATGGTTCTTTTGATGCCAAATTCGGGATCCTCCCCGGCCAAGCTACCCTTTTACTATTTCAGAAGCCGTTGTCGCCACGGTTTTTGTCATTGGTGCCACTGTTTAGGCTGCCAGCGGCGCTATCTCCTTCGCACTCTGCCCTGTTGGCATCACCCTACCAGTGGCCAGCGTCATTGTCTCCTGAACCGCGCCTATTGCTGGTACCGCCGTACCGGTCCCCGGAACACCCGCCGAGATCGACTCAATGTATCCTGAGCAGCACGCCACCGAAGCCGTGCCCACTGATGCATTATAGACTGGCACCACCGCCTCCTCTGGCGCTATCTTTTCCACTACCAATCATTTCCTTTTTGCCGCCGCCCTTCTCTAACGAGTCTCAGCCCCCGTTATCGCCACTGGATGCGCTGCCACTGTCACCAGCTGTATCTCTTTTGCTCTAATTGGAATTTATTGGGAAGAGCTGATTTGTTAATGTTTCTGATGGGTGTTTTCTTAATTTTCTATCTACTGTGTGTAGTGTAGTCTAGAAAGCGATGTCAGAAATATTTTATCGATTTCAATTTTAGGTCCGCCATGATGCAGTGCTTTCTGCTATAAGTAGATTTTTTTGGCCTGAATAAATTTAATTAGTTACTTGTTGTTAATTAGATTTGATTACTAGTCGATCTATGTTCTCGAAAGAGGATTGTATTATAATGAGTTGTGTACTCATCTTGTTAAAGGTCGTGTGGACCTTAGTTGTTGTAAGTCTTCAAAGCCTTGTTCTCTTCTTACATTATGCAGGTACTCTCAATATTTTGAAGTCAGACCTATGTACTACTTTCAAAAATATTAATGAGATAGATTTCTTTAATGTCAAAAAAAAAAAAAAGAGTACGGTTTTGGGAACACTTTTGGGGGCCAAGTTATACTATTTAATGAATAATATTTTCACTTTATCAAATACGATGGAAGGCAGTGATTTTCTTTTTTTTCTGCACAATTTTGTTTAAGAGTAAGAAAAAAAGGCGATGCATAAGACTTGCACGACTCCAAAAAGCAAAAAAAATTACACTTCAATCACAGTATGCAGACAACAAATTTATGAAACCTATTGGACAATAGATATTCTTTTACTAACATATAACTTCTAGATTTCAAGTCAAAGTAATATGATGGAGTTATTTGTTGTTTTCTACAACTTTTTTTATTCTATGTTATTTTTTTTCCTTAATATACATTTTTGTTTTTTTGGATTCATTGGCCTGACTTTGTTGATGCTTAAGGAATGACAATTTGATGAGCAATTATTGGCCCATTTTAAACTTGTGATGAACATATCTAATTGACCATACAAAGAAAGTGATCTAACTGCTGCAGTGATTTGAATCTTGACTTTTCTTTCTGTACAATGCTTTCACACGTGGTTCTGCTTTTTTTTTTTTTTTGAACAATATTGTGGCTCTGTTTCAAGTTTTTACGTATTTTATTCTTTATTATATTGTTTGATTGTTTGAAACCAAAAATTGTGTTGTCTGACATGATTCAGAATTTTGCCAAACTATATGTATTGACAAATTTTCTCAATCCCTTCCATAATTTTGATGAGAGACATTTGTATCAATAAAATGTTAGATGGTCTTGGTTAAGTAATTTACATCATTCATGAGAGAAGCTTCTCATGACAAATCCAATAGAATATATCTTATGATTTAATAAATTTGATACATGAGATATAGTTTCAATATGTGATAGAATAAAAAATAAGTGGATTTCATTTTGACTCAAAACATAAGTCAAAATAGCTCACCCAAATAGCCCGCATGATAGGATTGCAATGAGAGGATAACAAGTTGCCCACCCTCACTCTTTCTCTCTCTCTCTTTTTCTTTTTCTTTTTTTTTTTGTATAAAGTTTCTTGCCAAAAACACACACTCTCTTTCTCTCTCTCTCTCTCCTTCCTTTTGTAAGTTTATGTCCAAAATTGCTTCTCCAAAATTACTTAACAATCGCAACATGATAATTTTGTCTTTTTCTTTTTGCAAAAAAAATATATTTGAAATTGCAATTAAGATTTTCTTACAAACAATTCGATGTAATGTTAATTTTCAATATTGAGTTGCTACATTATATTTAAATCAGAAAAATTATACTCAAATTTTTAGTTGAGTATCTAATTACTCAAAATTTTAAAATTAAGTATAAATACTCTAAATTTGAGAACAAGAAAACTCAAATTTTGAGTTTTAAATACAAGTTACTTAAATTGTTATAATTAAGTACAAGTAAAATAAATTTGAGTATAAGTACAATTGTATTTAAATTTTTAATTTTAAGTATTCAACTACTCAAATTTTTAAAATTAAGTATAAATATTTCAAAATTGAGTATGAGAAGATTCAAATTTTGAGTTTTAAGTACAAGTTACTGAAACTGTTATAATTAATTATAAATACTTTAAATTTGAGTATAAGTATAATTGTAATTAAATTTTTAGTTTTGAGTATTCAACTATTCAAATTTTCAAAATTAAGTACATATACTCTAAATTTGAGTGTGAGAAGACTCAAATTTTAAGTTTTAAGTACAAGTTACTCAAATTGTTATAATTAAGTACAAATACTTTATATTTGAGTATAAATACAATTGTATTTAAATTTTTAGTTTTAAGTATTCAACTGCTCAAATTTTTAAAATTAAGTACAAATACTTTAAATTTGAGTACGAGAAGACTCAAATTTTAAGTGAAAAAATATAAACCACTTAAATTATTATAATTAAGTACAAATACTTTAAATTTGAGTATAAGTACAATTATACTTAAATTTCTAGTTTTAAGTATTCAACTATTCAAATTTTTAAAATTAAGTACAAGTACTCTAAATTTGAGTACGAGAAGACTCAAAGTTTGAGTTTTATGTGCAAGCTATTCAAATTGTTATAATTAAGTGTAAATACTTTAATTTTTTTTGGAATAAATACTTTAAATTTATTAGTACTTAAATTTTTTGTTTTGAATACTTATCTACTCAAAATTTTAAAAATTAAGTGTAAATATTTTAAATTTGATTACAAGAAGACTCAAATTTTGAGTTTTAAGTATCCAAATATATTTTAATTGTAAAATTAAATATAAATACTCAAAATTTGAAATTTCTGTTAGAGATGTCTCCATTCAAGGGCAACACATGGGATTGATTCGAGAGAAGGGGATTCATTCAAAGGCATTTCTTGGACTAAAACCCAACAAATTTTTGTGCTTTGTGGCTATTGGCCGAACTTGCATCCTTTTGGCCATTTTGTTAAGTTTGAGCTGCCCGTCTTTTAACTTTTCCTGTCTTCATCCGAAATCGAACTACGTGGAAAGAACGAGTCGACCAAGTGTATGTGACGTCTTGTTATTGTGTGATAATTAATCAACCAAATTGCCATTCCAATTTCCAATAACGGAAATCTTTAATAGTCACACGGGTTGGTGGTCAAATTGTGGTTATATTACAATAAATTTTGTATTTTGTACAATTATAGTAATAAAATATGTAATAAAAATATAATTATTTTTTATGTATATTTTTTGAATATTATTACATAAAATATACCTTTAATTACAATATAACTACAATTTAATCGCTAAATTATCTGGCTACATCACAGTCCCGTTGCAATAAATAGTTTAAAAAAGGAAAAGTAATATCCCTCTTTGTGTGTCCGTCGAACGTCTATTCTATTTGGCTTGTTTTTTGTTGACTACAAATTACATTTGACTATTCTATTTGGCTTGTTGTATCGCAAAATTTGACTAGAATCGTACAAATTACAGAGTCTTTTTTGGATTTTCTGATTACCCATTATTTCTTTCTAAATAATTCGAAGTTGGTTTCGGTTGAACGGAATGCAAAAGTTCAGTTTGGATACTTTGGCGCAGTACAGCAAACAAGCTTTTGGAAATTTACTCTTTTTTGGCATCTGATATGATGTAAGCAGACTCCCTAGGTTCGGCGACAAGCAGAAGAAGACGGCGGTCTAGGTCTAGTGAGAAGAAGAAAATCTCGTAGAGGCTCGAACTCCCTTCTTTAATTCCCACCTTTTATATTTTCAAAATAATTTAATTAATTTTTTATGAAAATATTTTTTAATGAACAATAGTAGTTTGACTTTAAAAAGACATGAATGACCTTTAGTAGCAGTAAACTATAGTTCATTGGTCCTGATTCATAACTAATTGACTGCAAGTAAAACAGAACGATTACATTCAAAGCTGTAAAACGGAGATTTTATATATACTTGGGAAAATGATCAACACAATTTCATTACGAGCAATGCCAAAAGATAAATCGTTACAAATACCAACCATTAGGTAGCAAGTAACTATCAAGTTTCAAGCAAGCTAAATCTATTTATTTCCTAGGCAATCAAAAAAAAAGAAAAGCTTAATCTGCTACGTAATTATATACTTGAATTAAGAATGTGCTTTGTACGTTTTGTTGGTTTACTATCTACAATTTCATGTCACAATTTTTTTAGTCGATTTTGATCTCCAATATTATATAGACTAGTTTTTGCATGGTGCACTGATTACATACTTCATTGAAAATTTGAAATGAGAAAGGGAAAAAACAACAAAAATTGAATAGATACTCCATCGAAACAAAAACAAAAATTGATAGCAAGGACATAATCACAAAAAAAAAAAAATCAAATTCCAATAATTGATAGGCTCCTTAGTGCCCACAAAATCTTTTTAAAAAAATGAATTATTACCTATTTTTCAATTGGCATGGTGCATCATTAGCACGATTGAGGCCATGGTTAAATGAGACTTTATACAAAGACCAAAAAGGACTATGACCTTGGTTGAAACAGACTCACTCCTTGCTTTACAAAAAATCAGAATGAGGGATTGGGACACAGATTTTTACAGATCTATCATCTTAGAGTGTCGAAGACTCTTGCAACTACCTTGGGACTGTCAGCTTCAGCACACCCTAAGGGAAGGGAAGTATTGCGCCGATTTCTTAGCCAATAGTGGAGCGGCCTTAGAAGAGGATGTGAGGGAATGAGAGTATCCTCCACCAGGTTTACAGCAACTGTTGATGGCTGACAAAGTTAGAGTTTCCCTGCCAAGGAGTGGTTAAATGAGCTTGTTTGTTTATTAGCCTTGTATTCCTTGTTCATTTCCTTTTATGTACTTGAATCAAAAAAAAAAAAAAAAAGGACTATGACCTTGAACATTGACTTTTCTGCTATGTTGCTTGCATATCTCTTTATCCTGTAACATGTTTACATTGTTGCTGGGGATGGATTAAATTATGTTCACAATAAGAAAAGAATCAAAGATTCAAAAAAAAAAAAAAGTGCTCTCTGCACTAATTAGTGATTACTGCTAGATGGCAAAATTGAAGAGATAGATAATATCTGAATTTATTTGTTTATTTGGATTCTGTCTAGCATAGCCTAGAACATTACATTCAGAATTTTTTAGAGCTTATTATTCAAGCCCTCTTAGGGAAGGAGTACGGTGAAATTGACGATATGTTTGGTAAGTGATTATGATTAGTGATTAAGCAAGACGATTCCAAAGAATTTAAAGGGTTTTCTCTAATGTCTGTTAATCCCAATTCTTAAGTCAATAACATGTTGAAAAAAATCAATTGATCCTAATTAAATGCAAGAATTTATTATGTTATTTATACCAAATATTACTGTTTATAATAGTTGTGCATGATAGGGGAGAGAGAGAATTAGTGACAGAAGGTAATATATCTTTATAATTATAATTTATTTTCCAAAATTGGTATTGACCATTAATATTGGTCATTAATTTATAATTGATTTTTAACAGCTTATCCGTTTTTCCTTTTTCATATTTCAATCATCTAATAATTTATATTATTTTATTGTTATTTAAATATTGTTACCTAGTATTTCTCTTGCTTTTATTGCAATCAATTTTGTGATTAATGAAATTTTTTATATTAATATTTATGGTAATTTTATTAATTTTCTTTACATTATTTTGACTTTTTTCTATAAATATTTGTTGTAATTAAATTTTCAAAGTTTTGTTAAATTAATTTTTAGCTTTTTCTTAGCTTCCCCTTTAGATAAGTATAGAAATATAGATAAATAAATAAATAGATATGACATGCAATCTAAAGAAAAAAAAGAGTTAAATTTAAATATCAGTCTATTTTACATTATTTTTAAAAATATGATTTTATAATCTTATTATCTCTTTCATTATTTCAATTATTTTGCAGGGAAAAAATAACCATAATTGTTAAGAAATGACTTGCACATATTTTTTGATTTAGAAGCTTAGTGAATGCTTAATGCAAAACACCTGTTTCGTTTTGTTAGCCAGGAAAAAAAAAATAAAATGAAAAAATTGAGGGAGCATTGAAATGGTTATTAATGCTAATAAATTATTTTTAGAATTTTTACAAATTATAATTAGGGATAAAAATATTAAATATTTCAAAAGTTAAAACTCATTAATTGTTTTTACAAATTATAATTAGAGATAAAAATATAAAAAAATTATAAAAATTAAAACTCATTAATTGTTTAGCTACAAATAAAGGGAAGTTTTCTATTAACTACTGATTCATAATATTGTTATTAGAAAAAAATAAAATGAAAAGATTGAGGGAACGTTGAAATGGTTATTAATGCTAATAGATTACTTTTAAAATTTTATAAATTATATTTAGGTATAAAAAAATAAAAAAAAATTAAAAGTTAAAACTCATTAATTTTTTTTACAAATTATAATTAA
This sequence comes from Carallia pectinifolia, assembly GCA_037832335.1. Lineage (NCBI taxonomy): Eukaryota > Viridiplantae > Streptophyta > Magnoliopsida > Malpighiales > Rhizophoraceae > Carallia > Carallia pectinifolia. Next base: position 10,048,348 of record CM075454.1, read on the forward strand.
AAATAAAAATATAAAAAAATTACAAAAATTTAAATTCATTAATTATTTAGTTACAAATAAAAAAATTTTAAACCATTCATTTATAATATTGTTATTAAATATACGTTTCCATTAACAGCCAAATGTTTTGAAAACAGAATGCCAACAATTCTAGGGCCCGTTTGTAGACGCTGTCATTTTTTGTTTCTGTTTTTCATTTTCTTTTTTTTTTTTATTTCTGCTGTTTGCTGAATTTTTGTGTTTATTACTATCAATTTTTATTTTTTTTCTATAAGAATAAAAAAATAGATAGAAAAAGATAGTGAGAGAAATAGTAAAAAGAGTATAAATATAGAGAGAAAAATGGGAGAGAGAGAGAGAGGGTAGAGAGAGAATGAGTAGAGAGAATGGGAGAGAGAGAAAGAGAGAAGAAGGAGAATGAGTAGAGAGAATGACAGAAAGAGAAAGGGTAGAGAAAGAATGAGTAAACAGAATAGTAGATAGAGAAAAATGAGAGAGAGAGAGGGTAGAGAGAGAATGAGAAGAGAAAATGACAAAGAGAGACAATAGAAAGAGGGTGGAGAAAGAACGAGTAAAAAGAATGATAGAGAGAGAAAAATGAGAGAGATAGAGGGTAGAGAGAGAATGAGTAGAGAGAGAAAAATGAGAAAGAGAGGGTAGAGAGATAATAGTAGAGCGAGAAAAAGGAGAGAGAATGTGGGTAGACAGAAAAGAAAGAGTATGTGGGTAGACAGAGAATGGTAGAGAGAAAAAAAAGAGAGAGAGAACGAGTAGAGAGAATGATAGAGCAAGAAAAAGAAGAGAGAATGGTAGAGAGAGAAAAATGAGAGAGAGAGCGAGTATAAAGAGAATGAGTAGAGAGAATGGTTGAGGGAGAAAAAGGAGAGAGAGAAAGAGTGGGTAGAGGGAGAATTAGTAGAGAGAATGGTAGAAAGAGAAAAAGGAGAAATAAGGTAGAGAAAGAATGAGTAGAGAGAGAAAGAGAGAGAGAGAATGGTAGAGACAGAAAAAGCGGAGAGAGGGTAGAGAGAGAATGGTAGAGATAGAAAAAGGAGAGAGGGGGTAGAGAGAGAATGAGTAGAGAGATAAAATAGAGAGAGAGGGTAGAGAGAGAATGATAGAAATAGAAAAAGAGAGAGAGAGGGTAGAGAGAGAATGAGTAGAGAGAAAAAAAATATAAAAAGATAGAGAGAGGATAAGTAAAGAGAGATATGGTAAAGATGTTTGATAGAGAGAGAACAGGTTGTGAGAGAAAGAATAGAAAAAAAAATCGAAAAATTAGTTTTTATTGTTTTCTCAATTTTATTTTTTTTTTGAAAAACACTTTTAACTTTTCAACAAAAAATAAAAAATAAAATCAATAATAAACTTTTTTGTATGAATAAAAATCAATAATAAATATATTTTTTATTTTTTTTATAAAAAATAAAATTCATCCCAAACAACATCCTAGTTTGTAACTTTGTGCACGTGGTTAAGCTGCAGGTAAATGGCTGGTTTTTGTTTTTTTCTTCTTGAATGGTCCCTACAAATTTTGCAACCTGCAGCAAACGCTTTTTCACCATAGCCGCTGGTGATGCCGTGACAGGACCCCTTGACTTGTGGGCTATCCTTTAAGGAAATTTTAATTAAAAACACTGTTATATTTTCAGAAAAAATAATATATAAATAAGTATTTAAATTTAAGTATTTAGATTTAATATATAATTATCTTTTATTATAAGTACAATTCAGTATAGGTTGAAAAAATATATTTATTTTTCTTCTAATATTTAATTATACTTACAATTAAAATAATTATCTATTAAACTCGACCCGTTGCATTTGAGAGTTTTTTGGGACAATCTTTGTTTTCTGAAACAGTAAATTGTTTCCTTAATTATATATCTATGTAGCCTGGCCTGGCTTGGCCTGGCCTCTATCTCTCTCTCTCTGTGGAACAAGACTGCAGCGCCGGAGTCCAAAGAGAAGAGAAGAGAGAAGAGAAAAGAGAGAAATAATAACAAAGTAATGGAGAGGAGCGATGCATGGCCGTTCTTGGTAATGGTTGTTGTACAAATGAGCTTCGCGGGCCTAAACATTGCATCAAAGCTTGCAATGAACTCCGGCATGAAGCCGCTAGTTCTTGTTACCTATCGCCAAATCTTTGCCACCTTTGCTTTGACCCCCTTTGCCTATTTCTTTGAACGGTACGTATGCTGGTAGATTCTTGAACTTGATCCAATTTACTGCCTTTTTTAAAGTAGGAAGGTGCACGTACGGGTGCACCAAAGCTTCAATTTTTTTCTTGCTCTGCATTAATGGTTTTTGCATGCGTTTGTGTGTCTATATATATATATATATATATATTGCTCTGTACTAATGGTTTTTGCATGCGTGTGTGTGTCTATATATATGTATGTATTATAGTTTATTGTGGAACTCATGCACGGGGTCTTGCATTTTGTAGACTTTTATGTTAAAAATTCAAGTCTTCTTTTTTCCTTTTATTGCTTTTGATCGATAGTATTTTCATTTCTTTTCATATATTTTGTTAAGTTTAGTGTGGGAATGTAAAGATATTTTCATATGGGTCTGCTTGGATTTTGTTTCTCTCCTTTCTTAATTTCTTGTTTTTTTTTTTTTTTACATTAGGATATTATAATTAATTGTCATATGTATATATATATATAATCACCTGTGGGCTTTGCTTGGTTCCTCCAGCTCGTTTGGATAGGAGAGAGAATTTATTTAGAAAGATTTGGTTTCAATACATGGAATTTTTGCGTTTGGATTGGTTTATTGGATGGGAAACTGATTCCACCAGGCAAAGAATTAATTCACATGGCCCACATATTTTTTTTTCTCACCGTACTGATGAGAAAAGAAAGTCGTGATTTTTGACAATTTAAAATTGTGATTTAGTTTCAAGTTTCATTTCAATTGATGATCATCAGTTGAACTCATCCTTGGCTGGATTTTATTTGGCTATGGGCTATGGTTTATCTAGAATTTTGAGTCTGGTTAGTTTGAAAATTGCTGCAAAATTCTGATTAGTTTGAAAATTACTGCAAGTCATTGATGATGCTCACTTCTCATTTTTTTCTCATGAAGGAAGACTAGACCCAAGATCACCGGCCCTCTACTGTTTCAGTTGTTTTTATGCTCCCTCACAGGGTAAGTGATTTAGAGTTCCCTGCTAATAGATATTATATGTAAATCTCTGAATTTATCTCAAACATGCAGGACAACTGGAAGTCAGGTCTTCTACTTTGTTGGGCTAGAAAAATCCACTTCCACTGTTGGGTGTGCATTGAACAACATACTACCTGCTACTACTTTCATTTTTGCAGTCCTTTTCCGGTAAACAATTGTTTTGGTTTCCCATAGTTTCCTTTGGTCATGAGTTAATCCAACACAGTAGTTGTTACCATCTTAAATTGCTACTTTGCCTTTTTTAATGTTGTTTCAGACAAGAAACTCTTGGACTAAAGAAGATATTTGGGCAAGCTAAGGTATTGGGAACAGCAGTTTGCCTGGGAGGTGCCATGCTGTTGTCATTTTACCATGGAGAAATCATCAACATAGGTAAATCTAGCATTCAATGGAGTTATGCAGAGAAGATGGGAGACACCAGTTCCACCAACAAAACAAACTCCTTTTTGGGCCCTTTGTTTGTAATGGCTGGTGCTGCTTCTTTGTCCGTGTGGTTTATAATCCAAGTAAGAAATCTCAATTTTTATCAATTGAAAGCGCTCTTCGATTGTGTTTGCCAAGTTTCAGTTTCAACCAGTTGCTGGCGAGACATTATGTTCCTTTGCATACTCACGCCTTTGTTGGTATATTTTGCAGGCCAAAGTGAGCAGCAAGTTTTCAGCTCCTTACACCAGCACACTGCTGATGTGTTTAATGGGAAGTATCGAGGTGATGGCCATTGCTGCTTTTCACAATCACAAATTATCCCTGTGGTCATTGCGCTCGCCGGGCAGGCTTTTTGCAGCTCTTTATGCGGTAAATTTAATTAATTTCCTACTAAAGTTGTTCTTCATGAAACTATTATGTATGTTTCCTAAATTAAATTGTTGCTATAAAATAACAGTATTATTATAATAACGATGATAATTTTTGCAGGGAATTGTGTGTTCTGGACTGTCAATGTGCCTTATATCCTGGAGCATCTCAAGGAAAGGAGCACTCTACGTCTCTGTGTTCAGCCCCTTGTCGCTGGTCATAGTGGCTGTCCTTAGCTGGGCCTTAATGCATGAGCATTTATACATTGGCACGTATGTATACGCGAAAAATTTCATATATACATATATACACACACTACTTGATTGATCTGATTTTGCTTAAAGCAAGCTAATTCTTATTTATGTGTCTGCATAATTGATTGAATTTGCAGGGGAGTAGGGTCGTTAATGATAGTAGGAGGGCTGTATGCGGTGCTATGGGGGAAAGACAAGGAGGCGAAACTGAAGAACAGTGAAGATATAGAAAGCATTGAATCTGAACTTGTAGAAGGCGGCCAGGAATATTAGCTAAGACGAGTAAGTGGACATATTAGATAATTATGTATTAATTTTGCCTCTCTGGCTTTAATTAAATGGCACCCAAATTTTATTTTTATGCACATATGCAATAATATTTCTTTTCTTTTTCAGTTTTTTCCCCCCTTTTTTGGTATGCTGCTAAGTAAGTCGCAATACGCGAGTAGAACTTTAACGATAATGAGGTAACATGCACTAGGATATGATAAATGCATTTACGAAAAATATTTATTACCCAGATTAGTCGGGAAAAAAGATTTTATTAACATATCTGTTACACTTGATATACATTTTGGCTTAAAATAACAAATGATTTACTTAGATTTATTAATAATAATGAGAATAAGATTACTTCATAATTATATTTAGATAAAGTCTACCCAAAATGTTTTTTTGGTAATACAGCCAAATCGGAGTGAAACGTTGCACCCACAAACAAGAGAGAGAGAGAAAAAAAATTCATGCATTTTATTGTTTAATTTTACAAATAGTTGATCTGTGTTTTGTTATTTTGTTCTGTTAGCATAAAAAAAAAGAATAATGTTTTAATCAATAAATGTCACAAGCAAATTACATAGATGTTACAAAGAGCACAAGACTATAGATTACATACACCTATTATATTAATTGCTCTATACTTAATTTTTAATTATAAAAAAGACGGTAATGTGTAGGAATTATAAATACAACGTAGATATAGCGTGAACACAAAATCCAAAACCAAAATTGAGGTTTCTTTCATGGCACAAGGTACATGGACGCGACGCGAGTGAACAAATATTTGACAAAGCAGATTCTCACGCTAGCTGCATTTTTTTAAAGTTTTTTTTGATATATGAACATAATTAATATTGCCATCCCATATTCACATATGTAAAAGGGACGGTTATATGGTACACCGCGAAGCTGCTCTATGGGTCAAGTAACCCAAGTTCGTTTAGTGGTGCTTTGATTCTTAATTACGTGTAAGAGTATAATTATGTGAATATAAGTTAAAAAAAAAAATATAAACAAGCAATCTATTTAATAATATTTAAAATTTTATTTATTTTTTATATTTAATATTTAACAATAAATATTATATAAATCTCACATAATCTACACTCACTAATAATTTTCTTACGTGTAATAAAAATTGGCAGAGAAACAGGTGATCAATGATTGCGTCACATAACACTTTGATGATAGTTGAGTCCTTTACTTGGATACGTCCGAAATTTAAAAACAAATAAAATATTATTTATTTGGAAGGTTTTGATTTTCTTAAAACAAGAAAAATAAAAACTGTAGATTGCGACTTGGCACCAACAAAAATTTGTATTCAAATATGATTAGGCCACGAATTGTTTGAATCTGCTTAACAAACTGGGAAGAATAAGAAACTAATAGGCTAACGACCAATTTTTTTCTCTTTTCATTTCTTGGTTACGATGCTGAATTGTCGTTTTTGTCTAATAATTAGTCTGGACCATTTGGAAAGGAATAATCAAATTCGGTATATGTCCAATACGGCCAGTGAGTTTATTCCTTTCAATGGACTGAATTGGGCGGATACCAAAATATTCTGGGACTTTTTGAAATGGACATAAATTTCCCTATTTTACTCAGGGAACAATTGGAAATTTTTTTTTTTTTATAAGTTCCAGCTAGAAACATTATTCTCGTGTGTGTATATATATATATATATATAGGCTTCATTACATGGGTAGATGCATGTTGTCATATTTCGTCCACACGTGTTAATTTTGTACAACCGCGACTATTATTTGTACAATTAAAATTAAAAAATGTGAAACGAAAAAAACAGTAATACTTTTTATACTACTTTTTATCGTTGCGATTGCACAAAAAATACTTATAATTACAAAAAAAACACGTGTGCACATAGTAAAAAAATTTTATATACTCATCAAGTTTTTCCCTATATATATATATATATATAGAGAGAGAGAGAGAGAGGGAGAGAGCATAGAGTGCTTTGAACAGTGAGTGGAGGAGGAATGTCTGCACGGAAGCAAAATAAATAAAAGCAAACATACTATGTCAAAAAAAAAATAATAATAAAAGCAAACATACATATTTTGAGCCAAGCCACAAGTGAGCCAAGCCACCGGACACACGGGAACCGGGCCGTAATTGTCGGGCGCTTGACCTTTATCATAATAAAAGGCTGTATTGTCAGAGAAAGCTGAACAAAAGCTAACATGTGACAGAAATGCACAGAAGATCTCAGCCAGACTAGCCAGTCAAGTTGCTTTTGTGGTCAGTGGATTATGTACACATTTCTGACGGTTATATGGGGAGGAATAATGTTGGGCCAGTCCATTAAATTAATGGGGAATTCTATTTAAACTTAACTATTTATTTAAGTCAAAAATACTCAACAGAACATAAGTTTTGGGCAACCGGTTGTTTACACTTTACGCACCTTTTTTTCATTTTTTTTTTCCACCTCGTTTGTGATACGACACCAAGCTTTGATCCTTTTTCTTTTCCCCCTCATTCAAGTTAATTGTGTGTTGTAACATGGTTTAAAATATTTTGTTATATTAATATTTTTATTACATAATATAAAAATACATGTAGATTTTTTTTGGATATAAAATAAAAAATTTAAATTATATGATTAAATATAAATTTTTAAAAAATAAAATCTAGGTATAAAAAAGAATCCAAAATTAATCGTTTTTGTGAATACATTAAAAGTTGAAATTAATTTTCTTTGTAAAGGTTTTAAGCACCAACCATTCAAATTTTTAAAATTATATATAAATACTAGAAATTTAAATAAAAATAGATTAAAATTTTAGTTAAATACCTAATTACTCAAATTTTTAAAATTATGTACAAATACTAAAAATTTAAGTAGAAGTAGTAGACTCAAATTTTTAGTATTTGTGCATCAATTTTCAGTTTTAAGTATATAACTACTCTAATTTTTTAAATTATGTACAAATACTCAAAGTTTGAGTTTGTACTCAAATTTTGAGTATAAATAGAATTAAAATTTTAATATTTTTACTAAAAAATTTAGTTTTGAGCACTTTTCTACTCAAATTTTTAAAATTCAAAATTTTAAAATTATGTATAAATACTCAAAATTTGAGTAGAAGTATACTTAAAATTTCTACTCAAATTTTGAGTACTTCTATCCAAATTTTTAGTTTTAGTACCTAATTACTCAAATTTTTAAAATTATGCATAAATATTCAAAATCTGAGTAGAAGTAACTAAAATTTTTAATATTTTTACTCAAGTTTTTAGTTTTTCAACACCAACTACTCGAATTTTTAAAATTATATACAAATACTCAAAATCTAAGTAGAAGTAACTAAAATTTTTAGTATTTTTACTCAAATTTTTAGTTGTCAACATCAACTACTCAAATTTTTAAAATTCTGTACAAATACTCAAAATTTGAGTAGAATCAAACTCAAATTTTTAATTTTAAATGTAAGATCAAACACTCCCTTATACATGAGATGATGCAATGCAAATCATGTACATGTGAAGTATCCCCTCTTGGACCACGTTGTACCAAAAGGAATTGTCCCACTGGACCTATTTGGAGGCTGAAGACAATGCTAGGCCCCACCCCCGCTCTAACTAACCACGAATTATGTGGTTGGATTAGTAACTGTGTTGGGGTTCCCACCTCATGATCGGTGTTTGTGTTCGCGGTTAGGATAGATTGGCGAGAATATATATATATATATATATATATATATAACTTATTGTTAGTCGTGTTATAATTATTTAAATTGTTTGTATTTTTTTAAAATAGGTATAATATTTTTTAATAATATTGTGGAGTATTATTTATGTTTTTCTGTTTTTTTACCGAAAAAACACTAACAACAATTTCTTTAGAAATTTTTTCTTCTTTAGAAGGCACAAAATGTAGTCAAATAATTTTTCGATTTTTATATTTGATGAAAAAATTTTAACTTTTTTTCTGAAAAATAACTTAATATTTCTATATATTTTATTATGTTATTTTTTATAATAGGAGCGTGTAACAATATCCATTCGCCATTGTACTTCTCCGCCAAAAGCATTTCAAAATTTTGAAAACTAACCGCCGCCCGCATCCGGCATCCCTCTACTGGCGTTCCCCACGAAGCCGGAGCCAGCAGATGGCCGTCACGTTCACAGACTCCAACGACAGGTCCTCCGCTCAGGACCCTCTCTTGCCATGGCTACGGTATATTCTCTCTCATCCCTCACAAACACAAACATCCTCAAATCATTACTTAAATAGCATTAGTATACGATACGGCGACTGGGGTTTCTTGAAAAGCAATTCTTGAATTGAATGAGAATTGTTTGCAAAATCAGGGCGATCAAGAAGAGACTTGAGGAGGAATCCACTGGCGGTGTGGATCTAAACAAGCTTCTATCCGACTGTATTGCCACTTTTCAGCACAACGCTCAGTACCGAAACGACCCCAGATTTCTCAAGATTTGGCTTCTTTATGTAATCCTTTTCGACTCTATTCCCTCTTGTTTTTCTTTTCTTTTCTTTTTTTTTTCTTTTTTTCTGCAAAGGATGGTTGTATAATTTTTTTTGTTTTATTATTCATTAATTTTAAAGGGATTTAGGTTTTTGAATTTTGTATTTGCTGGGTTTGGCAGTTGGAAGATAGCAATGATTGTCGAAGTGTTTTTAGAGAAATGGAAGAAAGCAAGATTTGTACAGAAGATTCGTTACTTTATGAATTGTATGCGGCTTTTCTTGAAGCCAAAGAGTGTTGGCAGGAAGCACATATGGTTTATCAGATTGGCATCTTGAGCTCCCTCTTTCACCTCTGTTATTTATTATTATTACTATTTTTATACAAATTCTCTGATTGTCTGTGTAATCAAATTTATGCTTTTTTTTTTTTTTTTTTTTGGTGGGAGGGGGGTAATTTTCGTGCTTTAATTATGTTAATTGTGGGTTTTTTATTTTATTTTATTTTAAATTTGAATGACAGGAACGCCAAGCCCCTTGAGAGGTTGAAGAATGCACAAAGCTTGTTTTCCAAAAGAATGTCTCACAGATTAAATGCTTGCTCAATTCAGAAGGTGTGCATACTGACCCAGAAAAGGGAAATAACATAGCTTTTTTTCACTTTTCTTTTCGGTTCTGTTTCATATTGGTTCTTTGTGAAACTGTCGCGTCTATGACATAAAAGCTATGTCGGGTCTATGCCATAAAGGCTATCTTTTTGTTCCGCACATTAAATGTTTACATAATCAGCAAGAACGTGCAATACCTTTGCTTGATGTATTGGTTGGTTAAATATTTACACAATCATCTTTTCAAGATTCTTTTCTTGCATGCCTTTTTTTTGCAGATTCACGGAAAGGAATCCATGGAGATGTAGAGAAATCGAGTCAATCCATGGTCTGGCTCCACCATGGAAGAGTTACTGGATAAGATACGTTCCCAAATAACAAAATATGAAGTATGGAATTTTATTTTTATCAGTTTTGAATGGTCTGGATCTGATCAAGGGTCAGAGTTACAACTTACTATACCATTCTTCAAACTTGTTTTAGGGATACCATCAGAGTAATAAAGCTTACTCTGGAAAAGTTGCGTTATCCTCTCTGAAGAACGCATCAAGGAATAAGATTGTTGTAATAGGTGATTCCTGCTGTCTCCTAATGCTTTTTTGAATTTGGTATGACCACACTTTCCTTTTTGTTCTGATAAAATGCCTTAAGTTTGTGAAATCTCGGTTTAACTATGTCTAGTTTCTTAAGCAAATGAAAAGTACGAAATATCTCTTCAGAATTAGTCAAAAAGAAGTGTAATTTAGATTCCATTTGCATTGCAAATTGTGACATATGAATAAGGAGGAGCTCATCAAATTTAAAAGTTTTCACACAATTTCTGTCCTTCGCACTTCGTTTGGGAAGCTAATGTAGGTGTGATGTGAATTTAAAAAACGCTGCTGAGAAAGTATTTATGGGAAAAAGGCTAATCATATTCTTTAAGCTAAATGCAAATTCAACAGGTAGGGCATTTCCGCGTAAGAAAAATCTTTAAAATCTTTAGCATATTAATCATAACAGTAGGCACTTCCCTTGTTAGCACAACACTTTTCTATGTGATGTTTGGCATATGATTGCTACATGGATCTTGAATACATACAAAAGGGCATCCCAATGCACACCTACCACACTGTGGGGGATTCTGAATGCATATGGGGGCTCAAATTCACTGCTTGCAATAATTTTTACACTACAACACTTGTAGGTGGAAAGAACTACCAGATCAAGGGCTGCGCTGGTCAGGGAGGTTTTGGTCAAGTGTTTAGGGCATATGTCAATCCTGATGATGTTGTTGCATTAAAGGTAACTGTTGTTCTCCTTGATGAAGGATTTGAATTCACATGTTAGATGTCGTTATATTATTTAAAATTTCTCGCAGATACAAAAGCCTCCTTTTCCTTGGGAATTCTACATGTACCGTCGGCTTGACCAACTGATACCAGACAAGCAAGTATGTGTTGCCCTGGTTTTCCATTGTTTTCCAGTATCTATTGGTATTGAAACTGCTAATTTTGATAATGCATATTTTTCAGAGGTCCAGCTTTGGTTCTGTTCACAGAATGCATCTATATTCTGACTACAGTATACTTGTCTGTGACTACCTTTCTCATGGGACACTTCAGGTATTTCCTTTTCATTGGGCAACTTTTTTGTGATAAGAAGTGTCAGTCAAGCTTTATGCTAATGCAATACAGTTGATGCATGCAAACTTTTGCAGGATGTCATAAATTCTTTTGTGGTTATTTCCAAGTCCATGGAAGAGGTTTTATGCATCTATTACACCATGGAAATGCTTTACATGCTGGAAACTTTGCATGGTGTTGGCATAATTCATGGTGACTTCAAGCCTGATAATCTGCTTATCCGCTATTCCAGGTGAAGTTTGCTTTCCATTGAGGAGCGTAATACTTCCATTAGTATTTCAATTGCAAAAGCTGTAACCGGAGAATATGCATTTACAGCACATTTTGTTACCATGCTTTTGGCAGGGATGACCTCACGGAAGATGGATTTCGCAACCGAAGTGGTTCATGGAGTGATCAGGTTAACTTTGATTTGTTAAAGAATGCAGATGAGCATTTAGTTGGTTTGTTTACAGCTGTATTTTAACTTTTGTCGCGCAGGGACTTTGCCTTGTGGACTGGGGAAGAGGAATAGACTTACATCTCTTTCCAGATGACGTGGAATTTGAAGGAGATTGTCGGACTTCTGGCTTCCGGTGCATTGAAATGCAAGAGAAAAGGCCATGGAAATTTCAGGCCAGTGTATAGTTGGCGAACCGTTTGCTACATTCAGAGGAAATTTGTATTAGGCTGACATTTCATTAGACCTGTGTTATTTGTCATCAGGTGGATACATATGGCTTGTGTGTCGTCGTTCACATGATGTTGCACAATACTTACATGGAAATTAAAAAGAAAGCAACATCCCATGGTAGTTACATCTATCTACCGAAAGCATCCTTCAAAAGGTACATTTTCTTTTTCCGAATTTTGTGTTTTATGGGGATTGATCCTGCCTTGAATGAAAGTAAAGAGGTTCCAACGTACATTCCCAGTTTATCATATCGTTCTCTTATTTTATTTTTTAGCTTTTAATTTTCACGTTCGTATTGGTTCTCAAATTGTCCCCCAGATATTGGAATGTGGAACTGTGGGAGAATCTCTTCACAAAGCTGCTTAACAATGGTGGTGGCAACGACACAGAGTTGTTGCGGGATTTGAGGGAGGAGTTACAGGATTACTTGTGCTCGAACCACAAACTTTTCCAGAAACTAAAGGACTTGCTCACAAAGCAAAAGCATTCCTTGTGTTCTACCTAGTTTGTTTCAGGATATTCTCTCAAATTCATAATTTCCTGTAATTGTTATATCCAGATGCATCTTTTGCTGCACTTTTTTCAACTTCTCTTGAATACATGTACATCCTTGAAGCACACTCTCAAATTCTTCCTGCTTTGGATTTCGTTTGTTTGTGATTAGTACTGACAATGTTGTACTTGCAATTAGAAGAATCACTTTCCCAATGCTAACCCCCGAGACCATCTCGAGAGCCTTGCAGGAAGCTGTTGGGCCTAACATTCGGCCGAACAGCCCACCCAGATTGTCGGAAATTCACTTGTCGGAAACTCATGTGCCAGCTTTTAAGACCAGTGTTGTAAGAATCGGACCGGACTGGTCGGTTCAACTAAAAAAATTGGGAACCGGTCCCTTGTCTGGTCCGGTTCACACTAAAAATTGGGAAGGCTGAGAACCGGTCGGAGAATCGGAGAACTGGCCGGTTCAACCGGAAACCGGTGAACCGGTCCTGGAATTTTTTATTTTTTTTTTATTTTTTAATTTAAAATATAAATATATAACATAAATAAATATATTAAAAAATTTTTATATTAAACTATAATATCTTTAACATAAATAAAAATTAATATTTTATATAAATATACTTCTTAAAATATAATTTACTTTAAATACTTATTATCTTTTATTAAAATTTTTCATCATACTATTTGAAAATAACAACTATATAATTTAAATACAATCTGTAACTCATATATAATTAAAATGCATTTATATTATGTATATATATAACTATATTTTTAATATATTTACATAAATTAATTTAATAATTTAATAATTTTACTTTACAATAAATTGTAAATAATATATGTTAAATTTAGAAATATATGTATTCTATTTTATAATATATACATATATATAATATTTATATCTTATATTATTTTTTACATATATTATATACACATATATTTTAATTTTTATATATTTAATATTAAATACCGGTTTTACCGGTTTAACTGCGGTTTTACCGGTTGAACCGGTTGAACCTTGAACCTCTCAGCTTTCCGGTTCAATGGTCGGTTCGGTTCTGACAACCTTACTTAAGACCCGGGGATGTTCTAACAGTAATAAGATGTGTGCAGCGTAGCTTACTGCATGGAGGTACGAAATTGATTATTAATTTAGTGATGTAACCACTCTTTTAAGATAAAAAAAAAAAAAAAAGTGCCAATTCCCAGAACATCATCTAAGGAAATTACAATAATTTATTTTCTTTCAATAATAAAAAACAAAATTTCTTAATTTTTTGTTAAGAAAATTAACTTTCACAAATGCAGTGAATCTGATGGTTGCCTCGGTTAGCGGTCACTAGACATTACAGGATTCACGATCACGAGAGTGCCTAAGTGTTGGCCACAATGAAATGAAAACAATAATAATAATAATAATAATAATAATAATAATAATAATAATAAGGAATGTGTCCGCATTTCGCGTAAGTTGTGATATTTTTTCGTTTAATTTATTTAAAATAAACTTGTATATATTTCTCCTATTTTCAATGGTTGGATGCATCTCTTGGATTTACAGTTTCCGTGAATTGTGTATATGTTGATTTTTTCCACTGCTCCCTTTTTTCCCATTTTTCCAACCGTTCTGGTTTGGTGTTGGATGTAATATTTTTGATTATGATGATGCACTTTTATCTGTGCGTTCATTTTGTTGAAATATTTGTAGGCCATTTGAAATAATTTGTAGAAGCATCATTATTTTATTTATTTTTTCCTGATTGAAAGACCGTATGTACAAAAGTGACGTCTTATTTTTAGTCAAAGTAAAAGCGAAGTTTATATAACTCTATTTCTATTGAACATTTTGTACATGTGATTTCAAGTTCTTTCATGTGTTCAATCTCATAATAATATTTTTTCCAATGCCTGCTTTTTGGCACAGTAGGATCCGCTTAATATGTGTTATTGAGGAAGTATGAATCATTCTTCTGAATTGATTACGTAACTCCATTATAGGTAGCTTGGTGTCATGCATTTTGACTATTATCCTTAAAAATTTTGTTCCTCGCATATCTTCAATAGTGATGAGTGCTATTCCAGTAGCGTAAAGATGGTGAGGTGAAAGTGTCATTGCAGATTTAGTTAAGTAGTGTAGTCCTCTTATGTACTCTCCTCGGTTGAAGAAGGTGTCTACTCCCAACATATAGCAAGCCTCTTTATTATCGCCTTCTGCCATTGTTTGTAGAAATTTCTCCTCATGCGGATTGTTGATTGATACTTTTGCCCACAATGGAGTTAAGTCAATTTGTTGTATGATGCTTGGTGCTTTTGAAGCTTCGTAAAGAGTTCGACAATTGAAATAGACAGATTGGTCAAAAATATTTAAAACAGTAACAACATATTAGCTGTGAGGTCAAACGAATGGGTGTTTTTATACCTACTTCTACAGTTAATGTACTCTGCCAAAGAATTATTCACCGTCTTGGTGAGTATTTGTTCTACTAATTCTTTTGGTAAGTTTGGTAAGATGACATATTTGTTATTCTGAGTCATCGTTATCTATACAACTTATGTTGAGAAGCAATTCCTTGACTACTGGGCTGTCTTCCAAGTCTGCTGTTTGCGAAGAACTGTACCTATAGCGATATTAAAGGATATTTATGTGAATGTAGAGAAAGATGAACACATAATAATGTTTATGACAAATTGTAAAGTAAAATCATGATGCTTACCTTCAACAGGACAGTAAAAGGTGATGAAAAGTGAAACAGTTACACATAAAATTAGAGTTGAAAACAATGACATAATGAATTTTACCTGAAATTTTAAACGATTACAATGCAGTTTAGTCGTGCAATCCAATTGCTCCTGTGACATCCAAATGGTAAGCCACTCACTTATATAACAGGTAAGTCTCCCAACTCAGTGATTATTTATAATTAATGACAATTTCGGTTATGGGTATTAGTGTGCATTTTCCATTATTTCAGCCAATTAGTGGAACATCGGTTAGAAATTGTTAATTGCTTGGTTAATTAAATAGACTATTATTTCAGCCAATTAGTGTGCATTGGGCATTATACTAATTAAATAGCTCATTATTTCAGCCAATTAGAGGAACATTGGTTACAATTTGTCAATTGCTTGGTTAGAATTTTGGAAGGAATATCTATGATTTCGACCAATTAGTGAAAAAATTGATAAGATAGCTTTATGGCAGGAAGACTTTTGGCCAGAGTGATTTCAGTTACAAATTGTTAATTGGTTGGTTACAATTTTGGAAGGAAGATCCATTAGTTCGGGCAATTAGTGGAACATTGAAATGATTATTGTGTGTGCAACGCCGATAGTTTTATGCCAGCCAATTAATGCAACGCTGTCCTTAGTTATTAGTTGGTTACAATTGAAAAAGGCATATTTAAAGGGGAAAATCAGTTACAATTTGGTTTAGAATTTTTTTTTTTAAAAAAAAGAATTGCAGAATAAACTAAAAATAAAAAATTAATATTTGGCCATTAGAATAGATTTTAATTTGGTAACTTTCTTTCTCTTTTTGGTCCGTAGTTCAATCAATTTGGCAATTACTCTTTCTTTTTTTTTTTTTCTGTTAACAGTTACAGGTTGAAAAATGGAATTCGATAAGCATGTTAATTTTAATAATTAAAGAAAGGAAAGCTTGTTTATTTGGCTTAAGTAAATCGCTTTGATTTGATTCCTTTTTTGGGTGGTGACAAATAGAAGTAATTCCACGAGATTCTTTTTTCCAGTGCCGAAAATTTAAGTTACATTGTCATCTTTCATTTGAGGGAAAATACAATGTTTTCCCCTTATTTAACTATTAGTCATTTGGAACTTTTAAATTGAGTTTCATTACATAGCAATGCAATGAAAGATATGCGTAAGGCATGGTCTATCTAATAATTTACATGCATTTTTTCAATTTCAATAGATCTTTCAATAAATTTTGTCATGTAAACATACACTCACTGCGCTGTCCCCATTGCATTCACCATGTATTTCCAATTAGAATGATTTTATTTTAATTCTAAAAGCATAAAAAGGAACAAACCGGCTAAAGAGAGTTAGCCCTTAATTGCACGATTCTTCATTAGTGACTGGCAAACAGCTAGCATTTAACTATTTTTCTTATTTCTCATCCTTTTTTCCTTTGTCCTCTTTGGGAATTGATATATCTAGATAATTGGCGGCCGGCTTTATATATATATATATATATATATATATTAAAATTTAACCCGCGCGTTGTGCAGGTTCATATATATTTTGATCAAAATATTTTATAATGATTGAATTATTAAGAATTTTGACTTGTGATTGTATTGAAGTGAGGTTTATACAACGTAAATAAAGAATATTCGAAGTGGGAATTAATTCAAAGAATGATATGAGATAGAAAAAGTTCTTTGAAATACTTGAGGTGAAAAAAATAAAGAATAACAATTGAGGGCATCAAGTACTTAAAAGTTATAATAAAAGAATTATTGGTTTGTGTATATTAAATTATATTATAATTAATACATTTAGCATTTCAAATATTACTAATAAAATTTTAAGACAAAGTATATGCAAAAATTAGTAAACTTGGTGTCTCAACTTACCCAAAGACACTATTTAATGAAATTAGCAAAGAATAAAAAACTCTATTTAGATCTCAAGTTTCTTTTTCTCTTCCTTCAGTTTGTTGGATACCAAATAAAGTATTGAAAGAGTAAGTCATCTAAAAAGATGAAACAACTTTTAATAACTATACACAAAGCTTATTATTATTATTATTATTATTATTTAATTTGGAACCGTACTTGACTTATGGGTGAAGGCAATTACCAAAAATCTTCTGGAGAGCCTTCGTCCTGTACTTAAGAGTTTCCAAAGTCAAGTTACAAAGATATGTTTTTTTTTTTTTTTTCACTAAAACAATGAGAGACAAATTAAGAGAAATTTCAGTAGTTTAGGAAATTTGGGAAAGGAAGAAATCGAAGATGTAGAATCATGAAACGGGAAAAAGGCAAAATGAAAGATTGAAATAGAAATTAGGAACAAAATATTAAAATAGAAGTTTTTGATAAATAGCATTAATGAATTGTTAGGGATATAATTATGTGTTGCACGGGCTATTATTATTATTATTTTTTCTTTTGAATTTATTTTCTTTACTCAAAATTGATGGTTTTTTTTAGGCAAACTGAAAGCAGAGTTTATATAGCTTAATTTTTATGGAACATTTTATACATTTGATTTCAAACTCTCTCATAAATTCAATCTTGTTTATTGAATATTTATTTTAATGCAATTTCTGACAATAATGTCAATTGTAACATTTAAGCAAATATTTTTAAAATTATTGCCTTAAATTAATTCATTTTGATAATATTATTAGTGCAAAGTATTTATTGTCGTTATTTCAACATTAATTGCATATAATAATTTTTTTTCTTTATTCAGGTACCCTTAATTCGATTTGATATTATTTTCCTTAATTGCAGACAATTTTAAACTGTAATGACGTATATTAGGGTCGACAATGCGGGGTATCCGATTATGGTTAGAATGGTGACGTTTTTGACAAATTTGGATATTTATTCCCACTTGAGAGGAATTAACGTAGATGAGTGGGTGGCTTTAATCCCATAGTACGTTATTGTTACACAACCCTTTTTTTTAATGAAATCATCTTTACGTTATTTTTGTGATTTGCATAATATCATGTTACATAATTAAAATTCCCTAAAATCATCTTAGACATGAAATCATCTTTTGGCCGTTATATTAAGTTTATTATCATTTTTATTGACTTTTGCACCTTAATTCATTTTTTCTTTATGGAGATTATTCTGACAATAATTACCTAATAATTAAGGAGAAGCATAGTATTGTATATTAATAAATAATAATGATAGGTAGCAAATTAAGGAAGACGTAAATAGCAATAGCAAGTAGCAAATTAAGGAAATGATTAAATAAATTTGATAAAATTAAATATTTATTAGAATTATTTCCCTAATTAAATTTTTTAAGGTAATACTGTTATTGCAAACTAATTATTGTCATTAATTTGACATTAATTGCACAGATTAACAATTCCTTCATTTTCTCACCTTTTGTGACCCCAAAAGTGGTCCTTTCATTAGGCTCTTTTCTGGCCCTAATTTTGGTTGTTAATTTGGCATTGATTGCACATAAATTGTGATTGCAATTATCTATGTTTGGTGACTGCAATTAAGGAGGTTTAACTATGGCCGTAATTGCATATATTAAGGAAGAATATCACCGTTTAAGTATGTAAATTGAGGATTCAATTTTGGTTGCCCAAAAAAGAAGAGTATTCAATAGGTCGGCCCAGCTAGATGGTAGCATTTTTTTTTTCTCATTGTATGTAAAAAAATACGTGCAAAAATGTGATTACATATATAACTTAAAGCCCATCAATGGGACCTAATTATTGACAATTTCAAAGTAAAAAAGAAATTAATTAGAATTAACAATAATTGAGGAGAAATACTGGGTGAGAGAGGTTGCAGAATATTTGGACCTTCCATTTTGGAGAGAGACAATTGAGAGCCACGTTACATATAAAATGATGTTTAGCCTTTAACATTTGATATGTTTCGTTCTTGTTAATTAATTCTTTCAGTTTTTTATGTGTCAGCTTGGTTTTATTGAATGCAGATTCTTTATTCCTCTCTGTTCCGCAGGAAGTTACAATCAAGAAGACGGGAGTTGGTCTCTCAAGATTGATTGGCCTTATCGTTGTAATACCAATTAACCTTTTAGGATCGAAATACTCTTGTCACCTATGTCCTGCTCATTCAATTTCTGCTCATTCAATTTTCATCGCATGAATTAGCACTGCTTTTTCTTCATCTTTGAATGTGGTCTTAGGCTAGATCAATGCAAGAACTGTATCTTCTTTCTTTGCTGGCCTTTTAGACCCTACAGTAGTTGCCTCCAAAAGCAAAATTTCCAATGGCCATGCGTGGAAACATATGTATACCATAACCTTTTTTTTTTTGTCTCTTGACCATGCTCAAGATTTGCACGGTGCCATCGGATTGCACATCTCTCCTCAAGCTTCCATGCTTTTGAAGATTTCCCATTTGAAGATGTGTGTGGGGTGCCAAAAGGGCAGCTAAATCAAGTAAGGAAAAAAATTTAAATTAATCAAAAACCCAAACTCTTGTTCATTACTATTAAGCTTGGTAGAGAGAAAGATTGTTGGGGAGGCTGGTAGAGTGAGATGGAGAGGTTAAGAAAGCGATTATTTTTTATGTATCTAACATTTTCTCTTGATATTGTTATTTTTCTTAACAATCGTAAATTTTTTTTCATTAAATTTGACGGGTAAAAAAAGGAGAAGTTTTTTCTCAGTTACCTTTTGGAGAGTAAAATAAAAGAGATTTTTTCTTAGTTATCTATTTATAATATTGTTACTAGATTAGATATATAATAAGAATACATGCTTTCCAATTTGGGTTGGAAAGAAAAAGTCCAATAAATCAATTTTTAATCTGCCATATGACTGAATTTTGTACCACAATGTCGAGCCACCGTAGGGTAATATTTGGATATCTTTACTCTTGCAATTCTTCTAATTTTCTTTTTGTGTGAATTTGTTTTTTATTTTCCTTTTTTTTTGTTGAATGAAACGGCTGGCAAACATTATGAGAAGTGAAACGGTCGAAAAATATTATGAGGACCAGTAATTGTGGTTGTATTTTTTCCGTTTGATATTTATTTTTTATTGCTTTTCAATTTGGGTTGGAAAGAAAAATGATTCAATTTTTGGAATGGAAACATTTTATTTACATTAAATTTAAGGAGTAAAAAAATGAGAAATTTTTTTGTAATTATCTTTTAAGAGTAAAATAAAGAAACAGTTTCTCTCCGTTACAGGTTTATATAATATATATATATATATATGTGTGAGTCATTACATAGCTAGACAAATCTACCAAAAAGGATCCATACGCCACGTGTAAATGAGATCCACTGACTAAAAGCAGAGAAACAGAAGCCACCATTTTGGGTTTGGCTTTTTGAAATTCAAAATCGGGTGCTCTAATGTCGGGACAATTGGAAAAATTAATTTGTAACTGACAAAGAGAGAGAGAGAGGCGAGGAAAGAGAAAGAAAGGAGAGAGGAGAGAGAGGGAGAAGGGATGAGAGAGAGGTGATGAAAGAGATAGAGAAGAGGGAGGAGAGAAAGGTGGAAGGAGGAGAGAGAAATTAATTTTTTAATTTTTTTTACTTTTTTTGTTCAACTCTTAATAATTTTGAAAATATTTTTAAAAAATTAATAATTTTTTTTATTAACTTAGGGGTTACTTTGATTTTTTTCCTTTTTTTAGTTTTTAAATTTATTGAAATTTTAATGTCTTTTGTTTTTTTATAATTTTATTTACGTTTATTTAGTCAAAATGACATATTTCTTTTTTTTATTCACTTTAATACTTTAATAAGACTTTTGTTTTATTTTTTTGTTATATTTTAATGTGCTCAAAGTTGTATTTAACAGTCAACCAGATCTCTGTCTAAATTTAGACTCGATTGAAATGGATCAACTAACGTTTAAAATTTAAATAAAACGACCCAAACATTTTGAACTCAATTAAAAAAATGCAAACGTACAGGCCTAACAATGTGCTTATCCCTGTATAATGTAATAAACTTTCAATTATAAGTAACAACGTTCGTACTTTCTCAAATATTACTAATGCATATATATATAGAAAAAAATATTACTAATGCAACAATTATTAACAAATAAATGTTAACAAACTATTATTATATCTCAAATAATTAATTATTTATTTTTTCTATAAAATAATAGTTATAATTTTCAGAAATTTTAGGTGAATGGGAAAAAAGGGGATGCGGAAAAGACGAGAAAAATTGTTTGTGCAACCAGTTAATTTATTTGTGTAACGAGACGTTGAATTATTATAACAAAATTTGAGAGTACTTTTTCATCTATTTTTTTGTTGCATAAATTAGGCGTCTAGTTGCACAAATAAACTAGCTGGTTACACAAAAAATTTTTTTGTTTGTTTTGTGACTTCTTTTTCGCGTCCACGTAACGAGACTTTATAATTTTTTTTACAAAAATATTTTTTTACATTGAGATTATAAATTTAAATCTTTTTGTTATTAAATTCAATTAACTAAACAGTTAAATGAACATGAATCAAAATTTTTAGTTAACCAAATTTTTAATTTAAGAACAATTTTTAATTTTACATAATTAAAAATTTCAGTTTAGAAAATTTTCCTTTGTCTGCACAAAACCTGTTGAGATCCAATAGAATTTAGTTGCAATAAATGAAACTTGAAGTTAAGATGTGGATAGCCGTGGTAGTCAACAAAGGGCCAGTGAAGCCAAGTCCTGACACTATTAAGCATGGGTGTTTAAAAAATCGAAAATTTTAGTTAATTAAGAAAATTGAACTGAATTTTTAGTTAATTGAACTGATTTTAGAATCAGTTAATTGAATTAAACAAAAATTAAAATTTTCAATTTAATTTTAGTTTCTATCATTAAAACAACATAATTAACCGAACTAAACCGAAATGTTATATATATAAAATAGGAAAAATATTACTAATGCAACAATTATTAACAAATAAATGTTAAGAAAATATTATTATATTGAAAATAATTACCTATTTATTTTTTATATATAATGGTAGTTATAATTTTTTACAAAAATATATATCAAAAATATTTTTTTACATTCAGATTATAAATTTAAATCTTTTTGTTATTAAATTTAGTTAACCGAATTTTTAGTTTGGGAACAGTTTTCAATTTTGCATAAACAAAAATGTCAGTTTAAGAATAATTATATTGTTTTAGTTCAGGTAACCAAACCGTAAACACTCATACTACCAAGGACTCTTTCAGCACACTGAAATTACAAAATACTGAAGAAGAGGGAGGAGATAGGAGAGAAATAGAGGAGGAGGTATAGAGAGCTGAAATTTTTAAATTTTTTTGATTAATTATATACAAAAAATAATGAAAAAATATTTTTTAAAAATTAATTTTTAACATATCACGTATCATGTTACGTCATCACAAGATATTGACGTTACAAGTAATAAGTGAGAAATCGAAAAAGTGTCTTCGGTAAAATTGATCATTAAACCTTAAATTGGCCTTTAAGTCTTCCCGATTTGATTTACTTTGGTAGATTTTCTTTTACTTTTAGATTTTTTGTTGTTTTACAATTTATTTACGCATATTTAGTTAAAATGACGTATTTGTATTTTTTTTATTCATTTTAATAAGTTAAAATGATGTATTTCTAATTTTATTTAATGTTAAAATGTGGTCAAAGTAAGATTTAATGATTAAATAACTTTTTGTCTAATTTAGGACTCGATTAAAAGGAATGTAAATAATGTGTCGAATTTAAATAAAACGACCTTAAAAGTTAAGATTTAATTAAAATAAACTCAAATGCATAAATTTAAAAATGTGCTTATCCCCAACATTTACATCTTATGTCTCTGATTTCTTTCCTAATCCACATATTTCCGTTTGCTATTATCCAAATTATCCCGACTTTGGGCGGGATTGTGAATGTTAGTAGGAAGTTTTCCACTAATTTTTTCTTACGTTTTTTCATTTACCATTTTCTTCCTTTTTCTTTTTTTTTTAATTTCATATGCCACTTCAGATTCACTGACCTTTTCTTACCATTTTTTTATTCTTTGCTGCGTTGGATTTGGATTTAGTATGGGCGCATGGGTCTTGCTATACATCTTTTCCATGTATATATATATATATATCTATTTTTTTTTTTTGACATTATATATCTATCGGTGTACCTTGGCCTGGCCAGCTACCCTTTTATCTCTTTCTCTCTCTCTCTCAGTGGAGCAGTGTAATAATATAAGAGACTGAAGCTGAAGTCCAAAGAAAAGAGAAGAGAGAAGAGAAAAGAGAACTAATAATAAAGTGATGGAGAGGACCGATGTATGGCCGTTCTTGGCAATGGTTTTTGTACAAATCAGCTTCGCGGGGCTGAACATTGCATCAAAGCTTGCAATGAACTCCGGCATGAAGCCGCTAGTTCTTGTTACCTATCGACAAATCTTTGCCACCTTTGCTTTGACCCCCTTTGCCTATTTCTTTGAATGGTACGTACTAAATTAGGTTCTTGAACTTGATATTTGATCCATTTTACTCTTTTTCAAAGTATGAAGTTGCATGTACAGGTGCACCAAAGCTTCAATCTTTTTCTTGCTTTTAATTAATGGTTTTTGCATATGTGTGTGCGCGTGTGTGTGTAGTTTCTTTTGGAACTCATGCATGGGGTCTTGCTTTTTGTAGACTTTATGTTAAAAATTCAAGTCTTATTTTTTCTTTTCATTGCTTTTGCTCGATAGTATTTTCATTTCTTATTGTATATTTTGTTAAGTTTAGTGTGGGAATCTAACAGATGTTTTCATATGGGTCTGCTTGAATTTTTTTTTTCATTCTTTTCTTTATTTTTTTTTGGGATGCTATATATATATATATATATTCACCTGTGGTCTGTCCTTGGTTCCTCAGAGTCAGATAAATGATGAGGACAAACAATGAGTTTTTTGGATTAATGTAAAATTCAAGAAAATAAATTTAAAACACTCCAAAATCAAGTAGCCGACTGTCTCCACAATTAACAGAAAGAAAACTAGAAATGGAATGAAAAGATGCAAACCATTTATCCTTCTCCTCTTATTTATTTATTTATTTATTATTATTATTATTTTTGGGTAGTCTTTCGTAACTGACATTTTTTGTCCAAAGTCACATTTGTATGAATGTCATTCCGCCACCTCCACCCCATTTGTAATATTGGTTCAAAGTTAAATGGGTTTTTTTTTACCCTTTAAAGAGAAAAGTCGATAATACCATGTGCTGTGTGTGCACAATTAAGTGTTATTTGGAGGTGTTTGAATTACTATTTACTCAGGAGCTCTGCCAGCGAGGTGGTTGCTTACTGAAAAAATTCATGTTGAACTCGAGGGATGCTTAATTGTGTCATTTACTTGATTACCTGCTTTTATAGAGGGCCATTTTTCTGTTAAATGTCGTGATCCAGCTACGTCTGAAAAATGTGGAAATCCTAAACAGTCCAATAATAAAAAAATTGGTTAGCCCATATTAACAAATCGGTAAGTTTGTGACGGAAAACAATAAGAAAAATATGAAAACTTGTCTTTTTGCATTTTATTCCGCATCACATCCCCAAGGAAATGCAAACTCGTTAACATGCAATTTAAGATATTTTTCCTTTGCAAAAACCAACAATTCATCCATCTCAATTGTTGTAAATAAATATAAGTACTTTATAGAAATAGAAGTCAAAGTGTAATACCAAATTATATTTTGAATCGAAAAAGTTAGGCTGACGTAGCGACCTACCTGATAAAAGAGAAAATAAGACATTCATCCCATTCAAAAAAAGAAAAAAATGGTGGAGCCTGTGGTCCCTCCTATTTCAGTGTGGTGGCCTACTTGTCACTATATTGAATATGGAATTATGGAAAGGAATTTTCTTCATATGAATGGTCAGGCAGTTACATTGGCAGAACAAGTACATGTTCCCCTATGCTAATTAGTATTGCTAACATGATTGATTGCCTGTACAATAAAATTGTGATTCAGTTTCAAATATCATTTCAACTGATGAACTCATCCTTGGCTTGATTTTGCTTGGCTATGAGCTACGATTTATCCAGAATTTTTAATCTTGTTAGTTTGAAAATTGCTGCAAGTCATTGATGATGCTCATTTCTCATATTTTTCTCATGAAGGAAGGCTAGACCCAAGATCACCAGGCCTGTATTGTTTCAGTTGTTTTTATGCTCCCTTACAGGGTGAGTGACCAACAAACTCTCTCTACCTTCTGCATTTGTTTAGAGCTACCCCCTGCTAATAAACATTAAATGTAAATATCTACCAATGAACTATAGTTGAATTGGTATTGGAGTCGTATTAAAGGATTTAAGATATCGAGTTAGAGTTTTAGCAAAAACCAATTAACTAAAAAAAACAATATATTCAAATATCTGAGTTTATCTCAACATGCAGGATAACTGGAAACCAAGTCTTCTACTTTGTTGGGCTAGAAAAATCCACTTCCATTGTTGGATGTGCATTGAACAACATACTACCTGCTACCACTTTCATTCTTGCAGTCCTTTTCCGGTAAACAATTGTTTTGATTTTTCATTTTTCCTTTGGTGATGAGTTAATCCAAGACAATAGTTGTTTCCCAGCTTAAATTTCTACTGCCCTGCCAAAGAGGGGTATATATACTATCAACATTTTCAACTCATAGTAATGCTTTGCCTTTCTAATGTTTTTTCAGACAAGAAACTCTTGGACTAAAGAAGATATTTGGGCAAGCTAAGGTATTGGGAACAGCAGTGTGCCTGGGAGGTGCCATGTTGTTGTCATTTTACCATGGAGAAATCATCAACATAGGTAAATCCAGCATTCAATGGAATTATGCAGAGAAAATGGGAGACACCAGTTCCACTAACAAAACAAACTCCTTTGTGGGCCCTTTGTTTGTAATGGCTGGTGCTGCTTTTTGGTCCTTATGGTTTATAATCCAAGTAAGAATTATCAATTTTTTTTATCAATCCAAAGCTCTCTTCGATTGTGTTTGCCAAGTTTTGGTTTCAACCAGCTGCTGGCTAGACTTTCTGTTCCTTTACATACTCATGCCCTTGTTGGAATATTTTGCAGGCCAAAGTGAGCAGCAAGTTTTCAGCTCCTTACACCAGCACACTGCTGATGTGTTTGATGGCAAGTATTGAGGTAATGGCCATTGCTGCTTTTCACAATTGCGAATTATCCCTGTGGTCATTGCGCTCTCCAGGCAGGCTTTTTGCAACTCTTTATGCGGTAAAGTAATTAATTTCCTACTAATTCAAGCTGTTGTTCATGAAACAATTATATATGTTTCCTAAATTAAATTGTTGATATAACATATATAACAGTATTCTAATAATAATGATGATAATTTTTGCAGGGAATTGTGTGTTCTGGACTGTCAATGTGCCTCATATCCTGGAGCATCTCAAGGAAAGGAGCACTCTACGTCTCGGTGTTCAGCCCCTTGTCGTTGGTCATAGTTGCAGTACTTAGCTGGGCCTTAATGCATGAGTATTTATACATTGGCACGTATGTATACGCGAAAAATTTCATATATACATATGTACACACACTACTTGATTGATCTGATTTTACTTAAAGCAAGCTAATTCTTATTTATGTGTCTGCATAATTGATTGAATTTGCAGGGGAGTAGGGTCGTTAATGATAGTAGGAGGGCTGTATGCTGTGCTATGGGGGAAAGACAAGGAGGCGAAACTGAAGAACATTGAAGATATGGAAAGCATTGATCTGAACAAAGCATTGATCTGAACTTGTAGAAGGCGGCCAGGAGGACTCTACCACCACCGCGACGAAGATCAAGACGACGAAGGAAGAGAAGGATGCTGACGACCTCCAATTACAACAGCCCGCTGCTGCTGCAGTAGTTTATCCCATTAATAATAAGGGAAGCAACATTATTGAAAACTAACGAACTAGTTATTATAAATAAGAGTTACGGTTGGTTGCAAAGAAAGTCCTAAGTTCAAGAGGAGAGTGGGGGAGAGGTTCAAGTTGTTCTGTTTATCTATCAATCAAAATATGTGATTTGCAGTGTAGTGATTGAGCAAAACAAAAATGTAAGCAAATTAGCTACATTTTTAACATAGTTTTATTAATGGCTCCCAAGAACAATTTGATAATTTGATAAGCAGTTACAAATTGTTACAATCAACACAGATACATAGAGCAAAGGGAAAACTGGTTTTTACATGGGAAAAACTAAAAAGTTTTGGAAAGCCTAACTCAACTCAATTGGCTTTTCTTTTCTTCAAGGGGTATTAACTGTAACTCAACTCAAGTTTAGCATAGAAGAAATTTGTTTCATTTTTTTTTCTTGATCAGAAATCAAAATAATGACTAGTCATAAGTATCCATCAAAAAAAAAAAAAAAAACAAAACAAAAACAAAACAAAGGCCTGCTATTTATTTATTTTTTTTATATATTGTTTATTATATATCTTACTTGGACCAGAAAGAAAAAGATTTTGATAACTGGCTTGTGGCCTGTCATATTAACTAGTTCAACTAGACATGAGGATTATTGAGGAGTGAGTAGAGATCAAAGAAGCATATATAACATGTTCATGTGAAGCACTTGTTCAACGAATTCTAATTTGTTTTGTTGGTCTTATCTAAAAAAATGATATCTTATAAGCAGTGATTTGGAACCAGCGGTTCCATTATCCAAAACAAAAATAAAAAGGAAAAACTATTATTTTTTTCTTTTAATTTTCGAAAGAAAAGGGAAAAAAAAATGAGACCGGTTGAATAAGTTTGAAATCAAAACTGAAATTATAATAGACTCATAATCGACTCTAAATTAAGATTGAATCACACTTTAATGCTTCAATTCTTTTTCTCATATGACGAAACGTAATCAGTTATTATAATTCGACTCATACTTAAAAGATGTATAATAAAATGGCACAAAATGTTAAAAATCTATATATATGTGTGTGTATGAAATTCTCAACATAAATTACCTTACATATTGTATAAACTATTTTACGTCTATAAAATCGCTAATTCAAGTAATCCTTGTCACAGATTATATTGCAAACATGCACGGAAGTACAAAGTTGGCAGTAGATGTAGATCATTTCAAAACTTTGGAATCTGCAAAGTACATCCATTCTCTCTGACCATCCGGTGTGGTGACCCCACATTCAACAAAACATCAAATGAATCAAAGGCTATTGGCTGACAATTTGAAGGCTACATGGATTTTGGTACTGATAAATGAACTTAGTAAAAATTAGTAAAAATGAAATGTAAAATTAATATATTATAATTTATTCATTTTTTTAATTATATGCTTATTGTTTGTAATAAAAAATAGATAAAAATACTTTTTTTTTCAAACATTTAGTGTCTCTAATTGTGTAAAAAAATAATTAATTACAATATATTGATCACACGTCTCACTTTTCTCACATCTAGTGTTCTCTTGGTACTACATACACTTGCTAGCTATTACAGCATCTTAATTGACTGCTTAATCAATGAAAACATAAAGTTCTGTAACTAACTTTCATCTTTCTCTTCTCTTGATGAGCTGCATGCGACTGCACTTTGAAGTTCAATATTTCTCAATCTCTTCTGCTGTTCTCAAACTCCATTATTCTTCCTCGCCGTAAAGCCGTATGCAAATGCAAGAAGAAGAGGAGTGGGATTTTAGTCTTGTGGGCCATTAGCTATTCGGGTTTGTTTGGGCTCTGAGAGTTTTACAGCCTTTTGCCTGAAAGAACTTTCTTACGTAAAAAGAAAAAGAGAATTAGGTTTTAAGCTTTTGGGCCGTTTAGCAGTTTGGGTTAGTTTGGGCTTTACAAATTAGGTTGTTTTTGGTCCATTAAGTACATTATTAAGTATTATTGCCTTCAACTCTAAAATAGAAAAAATTAATTGAACTCTAAGGAGTGTGGTTGAGTGGAATGATTTATCTATCTTTAATCAAAGGTCAGGGGTTCGATTCCTACTTTTGGGTATGGAACAGTTTTAAATCCTTGGACCAGCTGTCCCACCCTTTGAGGTGCCTACAAATCAGCGAGGTGATTAGTTATCGTAATCGACGGTGGATACCTCAGTTAAAGATAAAAAAAAAAAAAAATAGTTGTTTCTGGAGATAAAAAAAAAAGAGAAATTAGTTGTTTTTCGGTACACACTCAAGTGATTAGAATTTATATTTTTATTCTAAAGGTAGTTTCAGCTAATAGAGCATGAGCATGTTCGTGACTAGCACATTTATTATGCATTGTAATGTGTTTTTATTATATGTCTAATCTATTAGAAAAATAATAATCTCTTAATTAGCGATTCGGAATTGGTGGTCACGGTTTCATAAAAAAATATAAAAAAGAAGAAAAATAAAGAAAACTAGTCATTTTATTTAATTTTCAAAAAATTAAAAGAAGTGTGACACCAGTTCAAAATTACATTGTAATCAGCTCGGAACCACAATTGAAATAATAATATACCCAGAACCAAAATCGAATTTGTACTCGAAGTAAATGGAGGTCAGTCCACTCACACCTAATCCAAACCGAACAAGTCGAGTCACTGACATTTGTTTTTTTTTTGTCTATGAAATCTTTTCTCAAAGAACATGCCATGCAATTATGAGTGAAAGAAGTCAAAGTCTGCTTATTAAAAAAAAAACTATTTATAAGATAAGGATGAATTTATTTACACTCAACTATTTAGTTAAATGATGTGTTAAAAAAAAAAAGAAAACTATTTAGTTGAATGAAAAAAACTCAATGGAACAAAAGGTTTGGGCAACCGGTTGTTTAATTAAACAACCGGTTGCCCACCCCACCCCTTTTAAAAAGTTTTTTTTTCCCCTTTTTCTATTGGCTGCTGCACCAAACTTTGCTTTTTTTTTTTTTTTTTTTTTTCTTTTCTTCATCGAAGTTTGTCTGATGTTGTATTTGGGTTTCAAATATTATGTTATATTAATATTATCATTACATAATATAAAATAAAAAATTTAAATTCTGTGATAAAATATGACTTATTAAAAATAAAAAATCTAAACGTCAAAAATAATCCAAAATTAATCATTTTAGTGTATATCTTAAAAAACAAAATTAATTTTCTTTTTAAAATCACTTAATGTACAAATTTGATTACATAAAGACTCAAATTTTTAGTTTTGACAATCAATCTATTCAAATTTTAAAATTATGTACAAATATTCAAAATTTAAGTTGAAATTGACTCAAATTTTTAGTTTTGAATACCTAACAACTCAAAATTTTAAAATTATGTACAAATAATTAAAATTTGAGAAGAAGTAGACTAGACTCAAATTTTTAGTTTTAAGCACCAAACAACTTAAAATTTTAAAATTGTATACAAATACTTAAAATTCGAATAGAAATAGACTCAAATTTTTAATATTTCTATTAGACTCAAATTTTTAGTTTTTAGTACCAACTATTTAAATTTTTAAAATTATATATGAATACCCAAAATTTGAGTAGAAGTAGACAATTTTTAGTTTTAAGCATCTAACTACTCAAATTTTTAAAATTATGTATAAATACTTAAAATTTGAATTGAAGTAGACTTATATTTTAATTTTGAGCATCTAAATATTTAAAATTTTAAAGTTATGTATAAATACTCAGCTTAGGTTTGAATATAAACTCAATTTTTAATTTTGAATACCTATATTTGCGCAAACCATTAAGTTAGTTTTAATTTTTATGGGTATTAATATAAAAAATTTACCTATCATGCAAGTGTAATCTTTGTATAAACAAAAGAATAGTATTGTCATCATATTATAATTTTTCAAAAAAATTAAAAAAATGCATAAAATATAATTTTATAGCTTAGTATTATTTTCTGAAAAGCTATCTTTTTTTTTAAATCACTAGGCATGCGTAAAGTCTAAATATTAATTTGTCTGTATATTTGCTCTCTCAATATAAATTTTATTTATTTAATTATGATAAATCATTATCACAAAAAAAAGGTGAAAAACAACACTAAAAAAATTAAGACGGATTACTTCGGTATTGTTGTACCATCGCTACAACTTGGAATTGTTTTTCTGGCAAATTGCGGGGGGCCAAAAAAAGTTAGAATTGAATTCTTGATTTTTTAAACCTGGTGTGGTCCTTTTCGGATACTACTAAATTTCACTGGTGATGCGGCTAAAAATAAAAGAGGAATTTTTTTGGAGTATGTCTAAATTTTTTAGGCAACTTCTGGTATTATCACTAAAATCTTGTATTTAATTATCCACTGGTTTGGAATAACTTCGGTGTGATGCAGACATGGTCAATGACTAGCGTTGATTTACAGGACAAGGGGAAAACAACCTCGATATACAGTTCTTCATCTATTGTTCATGGGGACGTTTCTTTCAATAATGTTTAATTCAAGTCACAGCCTCTCAGATTTTGGCACAGCAAGAGTGTTGTTGAGTTCAGATTCATCCGATTGCAATCTTGTTTTCCGAAAACAATAAATTGACACCTAGGGTTTGAACGATTCGAACAGAAGAGGAAAGCCAATTTTTTTTTTTTTTTAAGCGTGAAGAGGAGAGCAAGCAGAGTGACAAGAACAATCTTCTTCTTTTTTTTTTTTTTTTTTTTTTCTTTTAACATTTACAACAAGTTTTCCATCTATTTAAAAGTGAGTCTACTATACTCACATTGTAGGTGAGTACAAATACCATGCACTTAAAGAAAACACAACAGCAAGTCAAGTATGCTTCCTTGTCTGTCATATTGAAATCAAAACACAGTTCTTTTATCAACGATCATATTTTTTTAAGCGATCAGCTACGAATTAGTGTGATGAGCTAATAATGTTGACGTAAAATTAACCTACCATGTAGCCACATTTTGGATATTCTGTGGTGAATTATAGGCATTGCAATTTTTCTTTTGTTCCTATGGCTAGATCTTGTAAAATAAGGCTTGTCACGACTTTTGCTAACCTTGGCTATGTCATCTCTGGCATCCATGACCTTTTTGACAAAAAGAGCAATGAAAAAGCCTTCTTTGTCATATTGAAATCAAAACACAGTTCTTTTACATTATTTCGCACTTTCAGCACAATTGATTTAGACACTATTGATCAAAACCGATCTTTTATTCGACTCTTGGTAACTCTCTTCTTTTTACATAACTTTTCGAACTCTATTGTAACCAAAAAAAAGAGAAAAAAAAAAGAAAAAAAAAGAAAAAAACATATTTACATTACATGATTGTATTTTAATTCTAAGTAAGGGAAATCCTTTGGACATAAATTCTTCTAAGAAATGTTTGTTTAAACGATGAAAAATACTTACTTTGACAACTAAGACAACTCTTGTGTTTAGCTGAGTATTATTATTATTTTTTCTTTTCAAAAAAGTCCTTTATTAAGGCAAAATTAAAAGACAATTGACTATTTATACGAAGTGGTATAACTTTATATTTTTATAGGATATTGAATTTTTATTGAGAGAACAAATTTATTGGCCTAAATAACCACGAACACAATCTTATGAATTCTTTAAATATATTGTATATATATGATATATATTATACTGTATATAATAATGTTTCATACAATAAAAATAGATTCTGTATTAATCTTCATTATATCACTATAAAATCTTCATTTTGATCTATAAAATATTATATTGATAATGCACAATATTTTGTATATAATATTAACTTCTGTTTTGTTAGTCTTCAAGAAGATTTACAAAGACCATATTGCAGACATCCACACAAGTACAAATTTGACCGTAGATATTGATCATTTCAAGGCTTTGGAAATCTAAATAGTAAACCCATACTCACGTTTTTTTTTTTTTACCAAAATAGAATTATTCTATTAATACAAAAAAAATTTATACATAGTGTCGATACAGAGGTAACGAAAATACCTGCTTGAGGTAGGAGAAGTAATTGGCACAAAAAGTCTACATGTTATATGGTCAAAACAACCATTAACAGATTGAGCATAAAGTTCAAAACTAACCAGACTGAAGTTAAGTCTAATTGACCGGGTAAAATTCTGCAAGCGTACAGGGCCGATCGTAGTAATAAAATCTTGGTGAATACTCCAGGTGTCGAACCCAAGGGAACAAATAATTAATTATGATTTAAGTTATTTAAACTGAAGGTTTTATATTTGAGAAAATTAATAAGAAGCAGAATTATTAAACTAAAAATTAAGAAATTTAACTAATAGAAAATCAGAGGCAATGTAATTTAAACTAAACACAAGATAGAGGGTATCAGGGTTATGAGTTTTCACCTAGAAGAGCTGAATTACATGAATTTTGTGGATTAATGATTTGAATGTCAATTATTCTTCTTTAGTTAGTGTTCTTTGTCAAGCAACCCTAACCATATTCAATCTAATTGTGATCTTCTCTCGAACTCACACAAAATAGATTAAACTCATTAAGAACAGAGAATTTATAATGACATCATATAAATTTATCTCATGTCTGACTCAAAGTTCATATGTTTATCTATTTAGTGCACGATTGTGTCTCATCTGTCGATCTCAACACAAATCTTATGACTACTTTCATGATGGCCATGCACAAAAGCATATTTAAGAACAAAATAGATAAATCAAATCGAGTTCTCAACAGATAATTGCAATAAAATCAAAAGAACATCTAAACATCCACAAAATCAAATAATCCAACTCTAAACTAGGCTACATCCCTTTCGCCCTAGTTTAGGGTTCTAGCTACTCATGGTAAAAACCAAAGGTAAACAAATATCGAACATCATTAAGTTCAAAAGAAAAAGAAAGGAAAGAAAAGGAATCGAAAAACTCGTTTCCGACGTCTTCGCGTTCCTCCCTTATGCTCTTCTCCTCTTCGCTCTCTACGCTTTTTCTCTGTCTTGTGTCTACAAGAATAGCCTCCAAAAGTTCTCTGATTCTGCTGTAACTTTAGTATTTATAGTCCCCTCAAATAATAAAATTGTAAGCCCTAAAGAGTTCAAATTCGAGTCGGAAAAGCATTAGTAACTTTTCTGGACAGTTTCGACCCTGTATATTTGGACCCAAATTTCGACCCCTTCCACGCAGAATCTGACGTTTGTCAAAACATCAAAGTTGTAGCTTTATCTCTTAGCTTCGATTCGATTTAAGAATCATCCAATTCCGAGTTGTGTAGAGGAATTTATGGCTGAAATACTGAGCAATGCGCAAAGCTGTGAAATCTGCCCGAGTAGTATTAAATCCGCTCCAATTACTTCTATTTGCATCCAATTGACCTATAAAATATAAAATAACAAATAAAAGTAAAATCCACCAATAAACATAATATTTGCATAAATAAATATCAAATTAAATATCAAATTACACGTAATATTTATGCAACTATTGAATCTATCAAATTCCCCACACTTGAACTGTTGCTTGTCCTCAAGCAATTCAAAAATATCACATGACCTTAACGAAAATTCCATTCAATTCGAATTCTAGAAACAATGCCTCATTAACACATTACAAGATCAATCTAAAAGTATTACTCAACACTTCACTAATCAAATATAATCAATAGCGTCCTCATTCCCCACAAAACACATTTTACATTGATTAATCATGTGCAAGAACCCTTTATTAATCAATGATAACGCATAACTATCGTCATGTAGAAAGTAATCACACACACTCATCCAAAATCCAAGGACAAAAATCATCTTCTCTTAAAAATACAAAACCACATCAGGGATCAATAGAAATTAATTATTTTACTTTTTTTTATGTACCAGAGGCTTTAATACTCTTATCTAAATACTGACATGCTTTTTGACACGAATACCATCACTTGTGGTGTCGGTACCCGATTACTACTTCACAAACAGATATTTAGAGTGCTTTGCATACTCATAATTCAAGTTACTTTTTGACGTGAAGACCAACAATTGTAATGCCGACCCCCAGTTACTCAGTAACTCAAAACAGTGGAGTAGATGACATATTAACAACTTGCAAGCCTCGTTTTCTTTCCCTTTTTTTAATTCAATTCAATTCCTAAATCATATCCCCAAAATTCTTTAGAAGAAGAGAAGATAACGTTTGTTCAAGTACTTTAAATGAATGTACATAATTAAAAACTACATGAAAATCTCTAAAAGCTAGCATCTCTCTTTAAAAGATCATTACACAACTTTAAAATTAAATTAGAAATAGAAAAAATTTTTAAGTGGAGAACAAGTTTGCTACTAACTATCTCTAACTAGCTAATGTCAAATACTACTCAAAGACCAACCTTGCATGCATTAGTACTATCATCGACGTCCAAAAATTCAACTCAAATAGAATTTAAGTGAAGCTCATGTAAAATCATGCAAGCACGCAAATATTAGCATTAAAGATCAAAAAAATTTGACAAAATTTTAAAATAACACATCTCCCCGACACTTAGCCAACATTGTCCTCAATGTTGCAATAAAAACATAACTGAAAAGAAAAGAAAACAAAGAGGACGAAACTACCCGGACAAAGCAGAGGAGAAAAACAACCCTCACGTGCGCCGCCATCATCGAACAAACAACCTTAGAATCAATAACATGAGACAAGAAAAGTAAAGACAAAGAGAAGAGAATAGAGAGC
The DNA here is from genome assembly GCA_037832335.1 of Carallia pectinifolia. Classification (NCBI taxonomy): domain Eukaryota; kingdom Viridiplantae; phylum Streptophyta; class Magnoliopsida; order Malpighiales; family Rhizophoraceae; genus Carallia; species Carallia pectinifolia. The sequence continues at coordinate 10,083,982 of CM075454.1, forward strand.
AAAAATATGTGATAGCTAAAATCTTAGAAAGCAGATAAATCTAATCCTAAAGAATCTAAGTCATTGAAAAGGAAAAACATAAACAAAAACGACGCAAGCAATACAAAAAACTAGATGCAAGGAATGAGATAAAATCAAGAAGGAGGTGGGCGAGCAACAAGAGCATCCATAAGTTGAAGAAATTGGTGCTTTGGAGTCTCCAAAATCTAGTGCAATAGCTTATAACCAAGGTAGAACCCTCTTCAATAAAAAGAAAAACCAAAAGCTTAGGGAAAATAAAATTAGAGGGCTTTAAGAGAAAGATAGGTAGAGGAAAGAAGAATGAGAGAAACTTGAAGGATAATTGATGCTTGGGTTTTGGATATGGGAGAATAGAAGAAGAGATTTGTGAAAGAAAGAAAGATTTGAGTAAAGGGAATATGAATTGATTGGGGTTGGCTATAGAAGGGAATATGAGAAGAAGAAGAAGAAGAAGAAGATAATGATGATGATGATGATGAAGATAAGAAAGTAGGAAGGTAACGTTGGGTTAAAAAAAAAACTTGTAAATTTTTTTTTTTTGCAGAATGGGACCGGACCTGGACGTAAATTTTTTTTTTTTCAAAAATTTTCACGGATCCCCCTGGGTATACATATGTATATATATATATATATATTTCAATCAACACACAAATACTCATCAAAAGAATTCTTTTTCTACTCATTCTCATCCTCACACTTAAGATAAATAATATTAATGTATCGAATGATAAGGTCAAAGGTGAGGGTTAGAAATACTCCCTGAACCAAACAGCTTGTAATTTGTTGCTTTGCAATGAACATGCTTTTCCTTCCCAAGTTCCTACATACAAAAGAAAAGAAAACAAACTAAATTAAACTTATCAATCTAATTAAAATATAAAATAAACATTGGGTTACCTCTCAACAAGCGCTATGTTTAACTTCTATAGCTAGACGTTCTTCCCTGAATTAAGGAGGATGATCTCCAAGAGGATGAGGCCTTAAGTTGCCTACATGAACCTTAATCACCCTAGACTTCGTGCTCCAAACGTCAATCGCCCCTTGAGGATACACCTTGTGCACTGTGAATGGTCCCAACAACTTCTTTTTCTTTCGTTTCCACGGGATTGTCCTACTGTAAGCATCATAGAGAAGTACTTTCTCTCCCTCTTTGAAGTCACTTCTTAGAGAATTATGCTCTAAGAGAAGAGAAGGCTGCATTAACTCTTACGGAGTTGGCTTTGCAATGGATGGTGTTTGGCTTGGTTTTGCCTTTAGGATAGGTTGCTCAAATAGCATATCGAATGCACTTCCCAAGTCTATATCCATGTTCTTTGGGTCCTCTTTTGGTGGCTTCAATGTTTCCACCATGAAGCATGTATCCTCTAGTGATGGACTCTTCATCGATGAGCGCCTTACCAGTGGCTAGGAATGGCCTTACCAGTGATGAAGCATGTATACATGGAATACCTGCTCTTCTTTTCCTACTCGGAATGTCAGCTTTCCTTACTCTACATCGATGAGCGCCTTACCAGTGGCTAGGAACGGCCTCCCTAAAATGATTGGGATGTTTACATCTTCGTCCATATCTAGCACTAGAAAATCAGCTGGGAAATAGAATTTTCCCACTTTAACAAGCACATCCTCGATCTTTCGATATGGATACTTGATGGACCGGTCAGCTAACTGCAAGGACACTGAGGTTGGCTTCAATTCTCCTATCTTCAGCCTCCTGAAAAGAGATAAAGGCATCAAATTAATGCTTGCACCTAAGTCACACAAACAACGTTCAATACCTAAACTACCAATGGTGCAAGGGATAGTAAAACTCCCTGGATCCTTTAACTTTGGAGGTAGTTTATTCTGAAGAATAACACTATACCCTTCAGTTAAGGCAACTATAGCGTGTTCCTCGAGTCTCTTCTTGTTTGATATAATCTCCTTTAGGAACTTTGCATAATTTGGCATCTGTACAATTGCCTCTGCAAAAGGAATGTTGATGTGGATCTTTTTAAACATGTCCAAGAACTTAAGAAAGTTCTTGTCCTCATTCCTTTTCTTCAGCCTGTTGGGAAATGGGATTGGCGGAACATACGGTTTGACTTGTGGGGGAAGCATGGGTGGCACTGGCTTCTCAATGTTGTCCTGCCCTCCTTGTTCATCATCCTTAGCTTTCTCTTGCACAGGTTCCTCCTCTTTGCCACCATCTTCTGTGGGCTTGTAATTTTGCTGAGCATCGTCAGAATTTCCTACCACCTTCCCACTTCTCAATGCAATGGTTAAAACACTCTCCTTTGGATTCACTTCAGTATTACTAGGGAGTTGACCTTGATTTTTAGTCGAAATTGCTTTAGCAAGTTGACCCACCTGTACTTCCAAAGTATGAATCGAGGTTTGGTGAGTGGATGCAACTTGATCAATTTATAAATTCAGCTTCCTCAGCTCAGCATCCTGTTGTGTCATTCTCTCATCCATCTTCGACATGTATTGCATGAACATGTCTTCTATCTGTAACTTTTTCTTTTGAGGTTGAGATGGTTGACCTTGAAATTGGGGTCTTGGCTACTGAAACCCTGGTGGTACTACTTGCCTTGTATTTCCCTGCTCTTTCCAGCCAAAATTTGGATGGTTACGCCATCCCAGGTTATATGTGTTGGAGTATGGGTCTTCCTCTGCTGTTCTCCAGCATAAGCTCCAGCATAATTAATCTCTTCTGCCGACTTTCCTGAGTCTCTACCCATGCAAGTGGCTTCGGTGTGTCCAAAATGTCCACAATAAGAGAATTGTTCCAGTAGCTCATAAATATCATACAACTCATCTGCTGACTTATTACCCACATAGCCTCCAGCTGCTGAATCCACCAACATTTGAGAATTGCTGACAAGACCATCATAGAAGAATTGCATCTGGAGGGGCTTGGAAAATTGATGGTGTGGGCACTGTACTAGAAGCATTTTGAACCTCTCCCACGCCTCGTGAAAGGGTTCAGCATCCATTTGTGAGAAGGAACAGATTTTATTCCGAAGCTCTGCAGTCTTCTGCGGGGAGTAAAACTTGAGCATAAATTTATCATAAATCTGCTCCCAAGTATTAAGTGATTCCTCTGGTAGGTTGATCAGCCACGTCCTTGCCTTATCCTTGAGGGTGTAAGGAAAACACCTCATCCTTAATTCATCTGTTGAGCACCTCCCTGGAGGAAAGGTCTCGATAGTACTATAGAAATCCCTAAGGAGAGTAAGATGGTCTTCACTCAATAGACCATGAAACGATGGTAGCATGTTATAGAACATGGTCTTAAGCTCATAATTACGAGCTGCTGTACTCAACTTGATGCAAAATGGTAAAGGACCAATCACAGGCCTTTGAATGTCCTTCATGGTAATTCTAGTCTGCTCCATCACCTCCTGCCCATTGTTAAGTGTTTGATCTTCTATCACCTGACCATCTATGTCACCCACTCTTTCGGCCATCTCAGCACGATTTAATGTCCGATTCTGTCGATAAAACTTTTCAATCTCGGGGTTCAACGGAAGAAGAGTATTGCTCTTAGATGCTCGCAATTGCATAAACTACCTGCAATCGTGAAAAAGAAATAAATAAGTAAACTAAAACTTAAAATAAATAAATAAAACTAAATTAAGCTAAATATGAAAACTAAAAAAAATAAAATAAACAAAAGTAACAAAAATCACAATTAATGCTCCGTTCCCCGGCAACAGCGCCAAAAACTTGACCGGGTAAAATTCTGCAAGCGTACAGGGCCGATCGTAGTAATAAAATCTTGGTGAATACTCTAGGTGTCGAACCCAAGGGAACAAATAATTAATTATGATTTAAATTATTTAAACTGAATGTTTTATATTTGAGAAAATTAATAAGAAACAGAATTATTAAACTAAAAATTAAAAAATTTAACTAATAGAAAATCAGAGGCAATTTAATTTAAACTAAACACAAGATAGAGGGTACTAGGGCTATGAGTTTTCACCTAGAAGAGCTGAATTACATGAATTTTGTGGATTAATGATTTGAATGTCAATTATTCTTCTTTAGTTAGTGTTCTTTGTCAAGCAACCCTAACCATATTCAATCTAATTGTGATCTTCTCTCAAACTCACACAAAATAGATTAAACTCATTAAGAACAGAGAATTTATAATGACATCATATAAATTTATCTCATGTCTGACTCAAAGTTCATATGTTTATCTATTTAGTGCACGATTGTGTCTCATCTGTCGATCTCAACACAAATCCTATGACTACTTTCATGATAGTCATGCACAAAAGCATATTTAAGAACAAAATAGATAAATCAAATCGAGCTCTCAACAGATAATTTCAATAAAATCAAAAGAACATCTAAACATCCACAAAATCAAATAATCCAACTCTAAACTATGCTACATCCCTTTCGCCTTAGTTTAGGGTTCTTAGCTACTCATGGTAAAAACCAAAGATAAACAAATATCCAACATCATTAAGTTCAAAAGAAAAAGAAGGGAAAGAAAAGGAATCGAAAAACTCGTTTCCGACGTCTTCGCGTTCTTCCCTTATGCTCTTCTCCTCTTCGCTCTCTACGTTTTTTCTCTGTCTTGTGTCTACAAGAATAGCCTCCAAAAGTTCTCTGATTCTGCTGTAACTTCAGTATTTATAGTCCCCTCAAATAATAAAATTGTAAGCCCTAAAGAGTTCAAATTCGAGTCGGAAAAGCATTAGCAAATTTTCTGGACAGTTTCGACCCTGTATTTTTGGACCCAAATTTCGACCCCTTCCGCGCAGAATCCGACGTTTTTCAAAACAGCAAAGTTGTAGCTTTATCTCTTACCTTCGATTTGGCTTAAGAATCATCCAATTCCGAGTTGTGTAGAGGAAGTCATGGCTGATATGCTGAGCAATGCGCAAAGCTGTGAAATCTGCCCGAATAGTATCAAATCCGCTCCAATTACTTCTATTTGCATCCAATTGACCTATAAAATATAAAATAACAAATAGAAGTAAAATCCACTAATAAACATAATATTTATATAAATAAATATCAAATTAAATACTAAATTACACGTAATATTTATGCAACTATTGAATCTATCACTAACCATACTTGACATGTTAATTAGAAATAGCCCAGTTGAAGAAAACTGCATAAAGTAGTACAAATTGCACCTCGGCAGAATTATAATAGAAATCGTCCGAGTATCCACAACAACGATTTCCGATCCAACTAGTTTACAAACATAAACATATAGGCACACGATACTAATCACCTAATACAAAACAGTACAACTAAAGCCCTTTTTGACAGTTGCAGTGACAGCGACGGTGGGTGGGGCCGCCGGCAGTAGCATGGTCGGCGGCAAGATGGTTGGCCGAGGAGATAGAGGCGAGGTCGCAGTGGCATGGTCGACCGAGGAGACAGAACAGACGCCGGCGGCGGAGGGACATGGACGGTGGAGGTGGTTGCTTCGACAGAGGCTCTAGTGCTGAGGGCAGAGCCGACGGTGCTGGCACATACTTCTGCACCATGGCCTGTGACAGTTCCGCTGGCAGCCGGTAGGATGGAGTCGGCAAGGAAGGCAGATTCAGAATCTGAAAATCTGACGACTGACACTGCAGCCCTGGTGGCAAAGACGGCGGCAGAGACAGTGACGCCTGTGGCGGCACTATCGCCGCCGAAAGCAATAACAATGGAGGAAAAATGCCGAAAACCACAGATCTGGAACTGTAGAGACTGCTGGTAATGTTATTTAGACCTAATTTAATGGAAAACACACCAAAGAGTCCCATAAAAGTGATATGGGGTTCTGATAAGAGGGGGAAAACTGAAGGTGAGAGAAAACGCTTGAGGAAGGAAACGAAATGGAGGAAAAAGAAATGAGAAGTACAGCGGGAGCAAGGGACAGGATTTTTGTGGCTGTGGCTGTCCGGCAGAGGCGAAAAGTCATCGAAAAGTCATCACCGTTGGTCAACAAGTCAACACTTTCAGAAAAAACATAAAGTTTTTAGAGAGAGAAAAGTTTTTAGAAAAAGGTTTTTTTTTTTTCATTGACCAATTAGGTGGGATGACCCCACATTTAACAAAACATTAATGAATCAATCAATGGCTTGGCATACAAAGACCGCATGAATTTTGGTACTTCTAAACTTGCTGCTGGCCATACAGCAACTACTTCATCTTTCACTTGATGACCTGAGCTTTGAATTTTCCACTATTTCTCAATCTCTTCTGCTGTTCTTCCTGGTACCGTACCAGCAATCAGTGACAACCTAGAAATCACACAAGGATTATACAATATTAAAGATATCAAAGTTTCGCTTTTATTATCATGATGATCAGTGGCTTCATAGCCCCTGGCCCAATGCTAAAATGTAATGTGGAAATACAAAAACCAAAGAAAGAAAGATAACAAAATAAAACCACCAAATTAACCTTTCTCCAACCAAGCTGAACATCCTAGCAATAAGATTCTCTTCATCTTCAGAGAATTCCAGCCTCTTGGAATCTTCATTGTTCACATCTGAACCACACATATATAATGTGGAAGAATAAAAAACAAATAGTAACTAGAATTAATGCTGGAAGCATTCTATTGTTAGAGTTACCTTCAATATCTTCATTAGCGACATCTGAATTATGATTGTTGGATCCCCCCATTTTGCTGTTCATCACAAATTTCTTTTGATGATGATCTATAGGGCGGTACGGTATTTAAAGGGAGAAATTTTGGGGGCGAGGGAGGTCTTAATTAAGCATTTATTTGCTGGTTGAAGAAGGAAAAAAAAAAACAGAGATAGAGAGAGAGAGAGAGAGAGAGAGAGAGAGATTGACTAGTAGGCCTCTCTAAGTTGGATAAGTCGTTGAGGCGCTTCATAGTTTGTTGGGTTTGGACTTTAGTGTTAGTTTACTTAACTTGATTATACTTTTTGTAAATATTTATTATGTTTTGACGAATTTTATTGAGTTGTGAGTTTTATAGCATAATTATATTTTAAATAATATCAAAATAATTATATATTTTGTGGGTAATATCTAATTTTTTATTTGACATAAAAATATCTTATTTCTCTTGAACATCTCTCTCACACACTCATGATTTGTGGCTACATTAATTTAATGGACTGCCCCAACATTATTCTTCCCCATCGGCATTCTATGCTGATGTGCCATGCTGATTTGTCTGATATGGCCTGAAGGATCCATAATCTGCATAACAATCCCTAAATAAAATCTGATCCCCGGAAAATTTTGGTCTGTAAAATGCTTTTCACACCACAGACAAGAGGCAAGCAATTTATCTGATTTTAGAACTAACGTCAGCCCTCAAGGCAAAAAATGTGGCCCCGACACTCATGTGTATTAAAAAAAGGATAATGTTTCTGCTTACGAATGAAAATTCACGAAAGTTCACGGTGTCAACTTTTTTGTTAACAAAACTGTTCCCTCTTATTTTATTTTAAAAAATAAAAATTTTGAAAATTTTTTTCTAAAAAAATTTAATGTATCATTAAGCATATTTATAATAACACTAAATACAATTTAAAATTTAGTTTAGGCAAAAAAAATTTTAAAAATAAAAATTTAAATTAACATTAACATTAAGTATAGTTATGATAACATTAAATGCAACTTAGGGGGTGTTTGGTTGACTTTTTTTTGCTTTGGAATGAGAATGGGAATGAATGATTCTCATTCTTGATATTTGGTAGGAAAAATCTCATTCTCATTTTCTTATTTTTTAGAATGAGATTCCCCCATTTATGAGAATCACCATTCCCACCTTTAAGTAGTTAATCATTCTTATTCTTTCATCTTCTCTCTCACTTTGCAAATTACTTTATAATAAAATATTACAAATAAATCTCATAAATAATAATAATAATAATAATAATTAATGATAATGATAATGATAATAAATATTTGTATATAATAATAAAATTAAATACTTCAAAAATTAGGATAATAATTACATTATAAATAATAATAATATTATCTATATTTTCATAATATTAATAATAACCATAAATAATAAAAGTATTTGCATAAAAATTTCATAATTTTAATAATAATTTATTTACTAATAATGACTTATTTTATAATATCTACAATATTATTTTGGTTATAACAATATTATTCACACTTCTTCTTTGTTATGAATAAAAATTTATGTTATTTTTTTATTTTTGATTTTATATTTATGATTGTTATTGTGAAATAAATAATAATAATAATAATAATAATAGTAAATTATTATTATTATTATTATTTTTATCATTATTTAATATTTTTAATTTGAATTTATGTTACAATATTTTTGTATTTTTAATTTTTATTTTGATATTCATAATTTTTTATTTTTTGTATTTATTGGTTATTTATTTTTAGTGAAATAAATATTATCATATATTTGATATTGATTCTGATTTTAAATTAAAACAAACAATTACAAAAAATTTTGATTTTAATTCCTAAATAAATCAAATATATTATAAAAAAAATTATTCAGTTTCCGATTTCACTTGATTCCGATTCTAATTCTAACTCTTAAAGCAAATGGTCGTTAAATTCTAATTTTTATGAACAAAAGTGAACTGTCATCAAAGTCATTGGAATTGCTTTTCGTGCGCGATTCGTGACGTCTCCTTTCTGCTAAGTAGCATTGTCCATTAAAAAAACCTGTAAATGGCGTTATCTCACACGTTTTCTGTAATGGGTCATCAATCTTCTTGAAACTGATTTTTTGATCGTTCTATAGTGGGTCATCAACAAACCGATTTCTTGATTCTGGAAGGCAGGGAATTAATTGCAAGGTCCTTTTTTAGTGGTAGGTAACTCGCCGCAACTAGCCTCTTTTCTAAGGCATGGAGGGCCGTAGGCTAATAGACGAAAACATTTTGTTTGTTTTTTTTTTTTCTCCCCCTTTTGTGCATAAAAAGAAAAACTTAGACTCTTGTTCTCAGTGCAATTGGGAAATTAACATTATTTTAGTCCTAAATTTTTTTAATTTTGTCATAGATCTTTCCTTGTTTTCATTTTAGTCCATAACTATAATTTCAATTACAATTAAGTCTTACATGGACAGGACTGTTAGTCAAAATATTAAAATACATATTTGTCTCCATGACAATTGTGAATATTTTGTTTACATACTTACAACGATTACTCAATGTAATAAAACATCAACTCTCACAAGTAGAATAGAGCTTGTGTGGTAGACACAAATTTACAAATTGAAAAAAAAAAGGTACAAGGACTTGAAACTGCAGAAGTTATTCTGGCAATGTGTGAAGGCCACCAAATACATATTTTAATGTTTTGACGAACAAATCTGTCCTTGTGGGACTTAATTGCAGTTGAAACCATAATTATAGGACTAAAATGAAAACAAGAAAACATATAGGATTAAATTGATAATATTCTAAAAAATTTAGGACTAAATGGTGTTAATCTCGTATAATTGGTTGGGATATTTTTATTAGAATCCTCTTGGTATCATATTCAAGCGAAATATGTTTTTTTCAACCTCCCTTGTAGTGGAAAAAAAAAAAAAACCTGAGGATCAAAACTGTCATCTAGTAAATTTTTTTTTTACCTTAAGTTTCAATTCCACGGCTTATGCCGGTAACATGCAAAATAATCTTTTATCACCGAAAAAAAAAGGGGGAAAATAACATCTGTACTTACACTAACATTAGGGGTGCGTTTGTTTTATAAAATAGTATAAGATAACTTAGTGGCCAACTATTCCCCCTTAACCTATATTTGGTTGGTTAATAAGATATGTATAAGATAATTTAACGTGAGTTTACTATCCTATAAATATGAGATAATACTATCCCTTTAATTCTTATGAGTTAGTCTATTTCACATCATAAACTAATGTTAATAAATTATATATTTATTAAAATATCCTCTTAATTAAAATATATTTTAAATATATTTTAAAAAATTAACATAAAATTTAAACAATTCATTTCTCTCTCATCTTCTCCTCTTCCCTTCTCTTTCCTTTCTCTCTCCTCCTCTCTCTCTTTCCTTTCTCTCTCCTCCCTCTTTCCTTTCTCTCTCCTCCCTCCTCTCTCTCACTCCTCGTCTCTCTCTTTCCTTTCTCTCTCCTCGCTCTTCTCTCTCTCACTCCTCGTCTCTCTTTCTTCCCTTTCTCTCTCTTCCCTTTTCTCTCTCTCTCACTCCTCATCTCTCTCTCTTCCCTTTCTCTCCCCTCCCTCCTCTTTCCTCCCTTCCTTTCTCTCTCCTCACTCTCTCTCTCGTGCTCATTCTTTCATTTTTTTCATATAAATTTGAAAATTTATCTCTTCAAATTTATTTAATTTTTTCTGAAAAAATTAAAAAAATATTAATCTTTTTTTAATATTTTAAAATTTATTTGTATAAATAAAATTAATACTTAATTTTAAAAAATATTTTTTATAAAAAAATTGAAAAATTATAAACAATATAATTTATAGTAACATGTAAAATAAATATTAATTTCATTACTTAATTTTAATTATTTTTAATAAAAATATTAAAATTAATAGTAAATGTAAATCAATTATCTCTAAGGGTAAAAAAATAATTTTGATGTACTATATTATTTTATCTCATATCATTCAAATATTAAATAGAATAACTATTGTATACTATTTGTTGACATCCAAATATAATATAGGCTAATAATCTAACATATCATATACTATATTAACATATACTATCTTATACCAAATTATCTAATATGTGTACCAAACGCACCTTAGTAGTCTTGCAGCAACAAGCTTGCCAAGGAAATGGGTTTCCCGTTAAAGTATTAAGCTTACTTACTGTTTCAGAATCCAGTACAAGAGAGATAGTGGAATGCTTCCCAAAAAAAGCATAAGATTTTTGTATAATTGGCTGGGAGTGGGTGATTATTGCCATGATCTTTGTTGGAAGGTGGTCTAATCCCCTCCCAATTACATAGCATGAAAATTCCATGTGACAAAATATAAACCTATGAAACTTTTTGACTGCAATTGTCATTAGTTCTTTTTTCCCTTTGAATATTTGTATATCAATTCAGCTATTCTCTTACTCTCTCATATTTAATATGAAATTTACATTCTTATATATATTATTTTCTACTTACTTTTTATTTTTTACCAAACAAGAAATTTTTAGATTTCCTTCTTTCATTTCCCTTTTCCCAAACTTGTCCAATTTTTCTTTCTCTTACTTTCCTCTCTTCCCACTTTTTTTTGTTCAAACACACAGTTAAAATCAAATTATCTTAATTATTATTATCTTTATTATGCAACTAGTATACACATTCGAATATTATTCTTAATAATATTGTTTTCTTGTTAAAAATAAATAACAAATTAGTAATTCATAACAGAAACATTTATTAGTCACACAAATGTAGTCATGTAATGAATACACAGTTATCTGAATTATTAAATTATAAAAATATATTAAAAAAAATAGATAAATTATTAAATATTATTTGATTAACTATATAATTATTATGTGATTAACTAAACATAACCGCATGTTGTTGCTAAATTTATAATGCAACAAGACTGCAATCTACAACACCAAAAGCATAAACTATAGACACCCGAAACGTGGCATGTTTCAATTTGACTTGTAAATCTTCCTGTTTGATACGTGGCCCATACTTTGCATAAAATCCTATCATACCGCGGACTAACAAACAGCTCCAAAATTTGAGAAAACATCTCAAAATGGCCACTCCAATACACCCAGGCCCACAACAATTCCACATCCCTAACTCATCTCTACCGTCCAAATCACCACCTCCTAAAAGCCTAATGCCGATCGACGGCAAAAAACTATAAGCTCACTTGTAACATGGTACACCTGTGACGTAGAAGAACACCTTTGTTGACACTTATGGCTGAGATACTAGGACTGAGTTGTGCAGGGCCGTTACCAAACCGTCTGTTTTTAAATTACCTTATTTTTTTAACCATAAAAAAAGGTGTAGTTCATGATACCCATAACGGAGGTTTGGAGTCACCATATAACACCTCCATTCAATTTTTTCTATAAAGTGGTTTTATTATTATAGTATTGATGGATCAAGCACAATTTTGTACTCTGCCGCCCCCAAATTCCATATGGGTATTGTGTGAGTGAACATGTTATTTGCACTCATAAATTAAGTGAGTTTAATATACTTAATATTTAGATTACCTATTATTTACTGTAAAGATAATTCAAAACTCTTTTAAAGTTACCTTGTCCGAAGACTTCCGAACTTCAAATTTAGAGAACTTGTACTTAATTTTAAAATTTTTAGTAATTTGTACTCAAAACTCAAAATTTGAGTTTTATCGTATTCAAATTTGGAGTATTTGTATTTAATATTAAAAAATTTGAGTAGTTAAGTTCTTAAAACTAAAAATTTAAGTACAATTATACTTTTATTCAAATTTAAAGTATTATACTTATTGAAAATTTAACATTAAATCAAATTGTTTGTAACAAAATCTTAGTTGCAATTTCAATAACATTTTTTTGTCAAAAAAAACTATAAACAACATTATTAAGTGACTAATTCTATTTTTAATAAATATATAAAGAGGATGGAATGAAAAAAAATCAATTTTTTGTGTCTCACCAAATAATCCAAATAAACTTAAAAAAAATTAAATCAATGAACAATTCTTGCAAAAAAAAAAGGAAAGAGAGAGAGAGAGAGAGAGAGAGAGAGAGAGAGTAACCGCTTAGGAAAAAGAAACTTAAAAAAAAAAGATTAAAACAAAAAGAAAAGAAAAGACAGAGGGGGAACCCTGCTGCCCCCTCATCACGTATAAGTGATTTATTTTTGGAACGAATAGGAGTTAGGCTCATCTTTGAATAATATTAGTCAAAATAGAACTTTACATTCTAATGTTGCGTCGCGGCAGCAAACAAAAGGCAAAGCATAGCGTCTGGCTGGCGTCATAGCTCACTTTCTCTCCGCGTGGAACCAGTATAATAATCGAAGAAACCGCAGCTAGAGTGAGAAGAGAAGAGAAGAGAAGAGAAGGGAAGAGAAGAGAGAACTAATAATAAAGTGATGAAGAAAGTGATGTTTGGCTTAGAGGTGTTCGCGGGTCAGTTTGGACGGTTTAGAGGAAAAAATTACAACCGATCCACTATAGTGGCGGTTTGAAAATTTCAAATCACAACCAATCTGCCAACCGTACAAACCGTCCAAACCAATCTATAAAATGGCGGGTTGGTTTGGGCGGTTTGGACGGTTTTCCTAATTTTAAGACTGGTCTTTTGATTTTTTTTTTTTAACATTCATATAAAATGAAATTTAAATATCTCAGTTAAATATTAAATCAAAAAAATTGGAAATTTAGTATAAAATATTGAATTCCAAAGGTAAGCTTGCGGTTTTTCTAATACTAATTTCACATGCAATCGAGTAACAAAAAGATTAAATTCTAATTGTATAAAAGACTTTATAGTCTAACTTTAAATATAACTAAGATGCACAAAAGACCTTATAAGTATAATTTTAATTAATTTCACAAGCAACCAACAACAATCAAAAGCTTATATTTTTAAATACAATTTTAAATTATAACATGCATCAAGATTATGGGATCAAAGAAACAACATTTTTAAACACCTAAATGCACACAAATTTAAAAATATTGTTAAGACTTATACCTTATTATCCTAAACAAAAGAAATTAATAGTTGAAAGTTACTAATCCTTAATAGTGATTGGATCATTTCCAATTATTTCTAAAAAATTTAAAAAAAAAAATAATATATGTTACACACACACACACACACATATATATATATATGGCGGATTGGGTCGGTTAACCGCGGTTTTTAAAATTACGAAACGGTCACCAATCCGCCTTTGGCGGTTTTGAAAATTTTAAAATCGCGGATAATTTTTTTGCTTGCGGTTTTGACGGATGCAGATAGTTTTGGTGCGGGTTGGGCGGTTTTTGGCGGGTTGGACAGTTTATGAACAGCCCTAGTTTGACCGCTTTTGGCAATGGTTGTTGTACAAATGAGCTTCGCGGGGCTGAACATTGCATCAAAGCTTGCAATGAACTCCGGCATGAAGCCGCTAGTTCTTGTTACCTATCGACAAATCTTTTCCGCCATTGTTTTGACCCCCTTTGCCTATTTCTTTGAATGGTACGTACTTAATTAGGTTCTTGAAGTACGAAGGTGCACGTACGGGTGCACCAAAGCTTCAATTTTTTTCTTGGTCTGAATTAATGGTTTTTGCATGTGTGTGTGTTATATATGTATACATACATATGGTCATATATATGTATGTATCATAGTTTATTGTGGAATATATATATGAATATAAGATCCCATGTGTTTATTGTATGTATGTATGTATGTATGTATGTATTATAGTTTATTGTGGAAATCATGCATGGATTTTATTTGGCTATGGGCCATGATTTATCTGGAATTTTGAATCTGATTAGTTTGAAAATTGTTGCAAGTCATTGATGATGCTCACTTCTTATATTTTTCTCATGAAGGAAGACTAGACACAAGATCACCAGGCCTCTGCTGTTTCAGTTGTTTTTATGCTCCCTTACAGGGTAAGTGATTTAGAGCTCCCTACTAATAGATATTATATGTAAATATCTGAATTTATCTTAAACATGCAGGATAACTAGAAGTCAGGTCTTCTACTTTGTTGGACTAGAAAAATCCACTTCCACTGTTGGGTGTGCATTGAACAACATACTACCTGCTACCACTTTCATTCTTGCAGTCCTTTTTCGGTAAACAATTGTTTTGGTTTTCCATAGTTTCCTTTGGGCATGAGTTAATCCAACAGTAGTTGTTACCATCTTAAATTGCTACTTTGCCTTTTTAATGTTGTTTTAGACAAGAAACTCTTAGACTAAAGAAGATATCTGGGCAAGCTAAGGTATTGGGAACAGCAGTGTGTCTGGGAGGTGCCATGCTATTGTCATTTTACCACGGAGAAATCATCAACATAGGTAAGTCCAGCATTCAATGGAGTTATGCAGAGAAAATGGGAGACACCAGTTCCACCAACAAAACAAACTCCTTTTTGGGCCCCTTGTTTGTAATGGCTGGTGCTGCTTCTTCGTCTGTGTGGTTTATAATCCAAGTAAGAAACATCAATTTTTTTTTTACTAGTGAGCGCTGGTGCGAGTGACATGGGTTCGTCATCGCTTAAGCAGAGGTCTCGAGTTCGAGTTCCTGAGAATGCAATCACGTTAAATACTCACTGGAAGACCTTTGCTACCCTTCGGGGTCCTGCCCGGATTGGTCCAGATTAATCAGCCCATTGAGCTGGATACTGGACGGTTTTAGACCAACAAAACAAAAAAAGAAACATCAATTTTTATCAATTGAAAGCTCTCTTCGATTGTGTTGGCCAAGTTTCAGATTCAACCAGCTGCTAGCGAAATGTTCTGCTTTTTTACATACTCATGCCCTTGTTGGTATATTTTGCAGGCCGAAGTGAGCAGCAAGTTTTCAGATCCTTACACCAGCACACTACTGATGTGTTCAATGGGAAGTATTGAGGTGATGGCCATTGCTGCTTTTCACAATCACGAATTATCCCTGTGGTCATTGCGCTCTCCAGGCAGGCTTTTTGCAGCTCTTTATGCGGTAAATTAATTAATTTCCTAGTAATTCAAGTTGTTCTTCATGAAACTATTATATATGTTTCCTAAATTAAATTGTTAGCTATAACATAACAGTATTACAATAATAATGATGATAATTTTTGCAAGGAATTGTGTGTTCTGGACTGTCAATGTGCCTTATATCCTGGAGCATCTCAAGGAAAGGAGCACTCTCCGTCTCCGTGTTCAGCCCCTTGTCGCTGGTCATAGTTGCAGTCCTTAGCTGGGCCTTAATGCATGAGTATTTATACATTGGCACGTACGTATACGCAAAAAATTTCATATATACATATATACACACACTACTTGATTGATCTGATTTTACTTAAAGCAAGCTAATTCTTATTCATGTGTCGCATAATTGATTGAATTTGCAGGGGAGTAGGGTCGTTAATGATAGTAGGAGGGTTGTATGCTGTGCTATGGGGGAAAGACAAGGAGGCGAAACTGAAGAACAGTGAAGATATGGAAAGCATGGAATCTGAACTTGTAGAAGGCAGTCAGGAGGACTCTACCAACACTACGACGAAGATCAAGACGATGAAGGGAAAGAAGGATGATAACGACCTCGAATTGCAACTGCCTGCTGCTGCTGCAATAACTAATCCCATTAATAATAATGGAAGCAACATTATTGAAAACTAACGAACTAGTTATTATAAATAAGAGTTACGGTTGGTTGCAAAGAAAGTCGTACGTTCAAAAGGAGAGTGAGGGACAGATTGTGAGGCAAAGTTGTCTGTTTATCTATCAATCAAGATATGTAACTTACAGTGTAGTGATTGAGCATAAAAAAAAAAAAAAAGTATGCAAATTAACTATATTTTCAACTA
Source organism: Carallia pectinifolia (assembly GCA_037832335.1). NCBI lineage: Eukaryota > Viridiplantae > Streptophyta > Magnoliopsida > Malpighiales > Rhizophoraceae > Carallia > Carallia pectinifolia. The sequence goes on from CM075454.1 coordinate 10,100,456, forward strand.
AGTATAATTATTAATAGCTCCCAAGGAACAGTTTGATTAGCAGCTACAAATTGTTACAATCAACAAAAATGCATAGAGGGAGGGAAAACTGGCTTTTTTATATGGGAAAAACTATAAAGCTTTGGAAAGATCAACTCAACTCAATTGGCTTTTCTTCAAAGGGTTTCCTTAAAAACAAACATAAAAAGAAAAAACGGTCAGCCTCTAGTCCCTTGTTTGGCAAAAAAACTAAGGGGAGAGGTATATGAGATAAATGAATGTAAGAAAAATGAATGTTATAGGAGAATAAGGTATTTAATCAATTTTGTGTTTGAGAGAGTATAACGTGAAAAAAAAAAGTTAAAAATATTTTATTTGCAAATAAGTGAAAAGTAAAAAGAAAGAATATATGTGCTATAATACTGAATTTACCTCTAAAAAGTAAAAATTAAAAATTACAAAATAAGGATAAAATTATACATTTAATATAAAAAACAAAGAGAAGAAAAAGAGGCTGGCCACTAATTCCACCCAATTTACTACTCTCACGTTGTTACTATATTTCTACTTAAATGTTATTATGCACTAATACTCTTTCTTTATTGAAAGCGAACGAACATGGAAAGTCCGTTCATGCATGCATGCTTTACAAAGAAAAACCCAGAGATATTAAAGGATTACAAGAATTCTTTTTATCACAACTCTCAGTACCTAACACTTCAAATTGATAATTCCTTTTTATTTTACTATTTAATAACTAATATAGCCGATCTCCTCTCGTTAATTAAATAAGAGATATAACCTGCATGGCTCGATTAACACTTGCCTCGAGATCTACCACACAAATTAATTCCACAAACTTTCCTTAATGCTAACTCTGATATTCGCATCTACGGCCTCCTTTAGTGAAATCTATGTTAACCCCGAAATTCCGTGGCTGAATATAGAGAATAAAAACAAAACCGTAAGATGAGTCAGTGGCAAGATTTAGCGCTACAATGGGCATCTTAATCTTAATCTTAATAAAAACTCCATAGCTTTCAATTTACAGTAGAATAATCTTACTTTTATATCAAAATTTTAACACAATAACAGTTATCATAATATACGAAGCTTCCCACTATTAGGTTTGACAAAGGTTCACTACAAGATTTTAACATTGAATAAGACTACGTTGACATGCTTAGTAAAGTACGCGTCAGCCATGCAATTAATCAAATGATATTTAATAGTTTATTTATTTTTCTTTTTTTCAAATCCAAAACATATTTTATTATCGAACAGTTCAGATCACTGCATATCCACCACACAGCCACTGTTATATTGCCATCTATAGTTTTCCTTTGACCTCGTATCTTTTAACAGCTCATGTCTGGGAAGTTACACCTTACTTATGCAAAATTAAATAACATCAAGTATTTGCAACAACATTATGGCTTTACTCATGAGGAAACAAAGATTCAGCTAAACTACCCTATTGATAGGATACCAAAGCAAAGATGCACACCTTTTCTTTTCTTTTCTTTGCTTTTCCTTTTTCTTCTTTTTCCTGCAAGTTGCCCTGAACATAGAGATGTCTGTCTCAAAGTGTTTAATGCTGAATCCGTTTGCACCTCACATCTGCAACAAGGCGGTGGACGTGCAAGGCATACCATTTCACTCTCTCCACACGTTCTAATGAGACCTCCCAACAATGACCTGCAAACAAATACAATTTCGAGAAAATGGCTTAAGCTTAATCATCATTCAGATAGACCGATCCTAATTAACTTTAACTGCAAATTTTGCCTAGAAATCCACGAAAATCAACCTTCTGATTTAGCAACTTGATCAAATGATCTTACAACATGCTCACTCTATGCACTCTCCTCCGTATCCTTCGCATTCCCATGCACATGTAACACTCCACCTTCTTTCCTGCGACATTAGCAACATATTTACAGTAGATGTGAGACAGCGGAAAAACCCATCCAAGCAGTCATCAATGTTAACATAAGATGTTAGTTTCCAATGGAGTCTGAGAAAACTCATTCAGATGAACAAAGGATGATGCTAGAATGGATCACCTTAATGCTCGAACAGCAGTGACCCAACTGCCTTCACTTGTAGGAAGAAGACCCAGACAAACTCGATCGGCAACTCGCTGCAGTAAAGCAATAAAGCAGAATCAGCGTAGTGCACATCATAATGACATACGTTGCCAACAGCCAAGCATGACAGAATCAAAAATCAATATATTAGAATTTGTTCCAGACTACAGAATAGAAATTGTGAAAACATTAAGTCGCAAAAGATATAGGCCAAGATACCGAAAAGCAGCAACCATGTTTAAGAGAAATGATAGCCTCCAGCCACTTCCATCATGAGTAATGAGCTAATAAAGTCACCACAAACGATATCTACAACTATCACATTACTGTTGAGAAAACAGAGAAGATGACTCAAAAGACTTGATTGCCTATAAAGGGAGGAAATACAGCAGCAAAATAAGTGCTTGTAAGCCATTATTGGTTTTAAAAATACTGTTGACAGGTCTGAAGGTGGTGCTGCTGCATTGCTGTGTTGCAGCCGTTTGTTTTTTTTTGAACTCAAGAATTCCCTCCAGCATTCAAAAAATCAGTTGGCAATTGATTTTAAAATGCTGGAGCTGGATTTGAAGAGAACACTCTCTTTCTTTTTTGTTTTTTGTATTTTACATTGAAAATGTAAAAGCTGTCTTGTCCCAACAGCTATTTTCAATTTGAATTTTGTAATTTGTACTTTGAACAATGATGTAAGTTTTGTTGAACTTCATATATAATGAAGTCAGCCTATCATCACAGAAGATAGAGCTGCCATTTTCCTAATCTCTGCTGCATCATTCTTCTTTAAACACAAAAACGTGTGCTTGCTTGTTGCTCTGTTTTTATTTTTTCCTTTAAACACCAACATTCTGGTATCAGAGCAGTGAGGTTATTGTGTGACCTGAGCAGAGAGTTTGTGAGAGAAGCTGAGGGAAAACACTTGAGGTTTTGAGAGTTAAAACACCCGAGAGTTCTTGCAGTTAAGATCCTTCTTTTTTAAATGGCTTCTTCAAGCTTCACACCCTTACCTCCTCCAAAGTTTACTGGGGAAAATTATGTCTAGTGGACTGTGATGATGAAGGCTTACTTGAGAGCCTTTGATTTATGGGATGTAACAGAAAAGGGTGCTGAACTAACTCCTTTGCCAGCCAACCCAACCATGGCCCAACTGAAGCATCACAGTGAATCTGTTTCAAAACAGTATAAGGCATTGACATGTATCCATTCAGCTGTGTCTGAGGCCATTTTTAACAGGATCATGGCCTGTGAAACAGCTCAGGATGCTTGGCAAAGGCTGAAGGAGGAGTATTCTGGTAGTGAGAAGACCAGAAGCTTACAACTGTTGAATTTGAGAAGAGAATTTGAACTCCTCAAAATGAAAGAGACTGAGACCATAAAAGAGTACAGTGATAAGCTACTGAAGGTTGTAAATCAGATCAGAATCTTGGGGGAAGATTTTCCAGATAGGAATGTGGTGCAAAAGGTCCTCATTAGTATCCCAGAGAGGTTTGAAGCCAAAATTTCCTCTCTAGAAGACTCTAGGGACCTAAACCAGATCACTCTTGCTGAACTCATTTATGCTCTTCAAGCTCAAGAGCAAAGAAGGAAGCTGAGACAAGAAGAATCAGCTGAAGCAGCCTTTCAAGCAAACCAGAAACAGAAGCAAAAGCCCCAACAAAAGAAGAAATGCACTGCCAAGCAAGAAAAGAAAGGAGAAGGAACCAGTAAAATTGATGATAGAAAGCAATATCCACCCTGTGAATACTGCAAAAGAACCAATCATTTGGCAAAATTCTGTTGGAGAAGGCCAGATATAGTTTGCAAAATTTGCAATATCAAGGGCCATTCTGAGAGAATATGCAGGAGGAGACCAAAGCCTCAGCAGCTACAACAACAGCAGAACCAACAACAAGCTCAGACAGTAGATGAAGATCCTCAATAACCAGAGGAGCAGCTGTTTGTTGCTACATGCAATTTTGCAGATCAAGTTGAAGGGACTTGGCTTGTTGACAGTGGTTGCACTAACCACATGTCACCTAATCTTCCATTTTTCAAAATGCTTGACAATTCCTTCAAAGTCAAAGTTAAAATAGGCAATGGAAAGCTAATACAAGCTGAAGGGAAAGGAGTTGCAGTTGTTAAAACAAATTCAGGTACTAAACTCATTGCTGATGTTCTCTATGTACCTGATATAAGTCAAAACCTTCTTAGTGTGGGGCAGCTGATGGAGAAAGGTTATTCCTTGGTGTTTAAGAATAAAGTTTGTTCTATTTACAATGCTGATGGAGCTCATCTCATAACTGTGCCCATGAGTGGCAAGAGTTTTTATCTAGACACCAAAGGAGTTCATGATCATACTTTTTCTGCTTCTGTTGATGAATCTTCCCTATGGCATAAAAGATTTGGCCATTTTCATTATTCAGGCCTTTTAAAGTTGCAGAAGAAAGAACTTGTTTCTCATATGCCTGTTATTTTTGCATCTGATAAAACTTGTGATGTTTGTCAATTTGGGAAGCAATCAAGGCTTCCTTTCACATCTTTGCAGCCATCAAGAGCTAAGGAGAAGCTTCAACTAGTTCATTCTGACCTATGTGGCCCTATGGCAAATGAATCATTAAATGGCAGCAAGTACTTTATTCTATTCATTGATGATCTCTCAAGGTTCACGTGGGTTTTCTTTCTCAAATCCAAGTCAGAAGTTGTCAATGTCTTTCAAAAGTTCATGCTTTGGATTGAGAAACAATCTGGCTATAAAATCAAGAGCTTGAGAACTGACAATGGCTCAGAATACACATCTGAAGCTTTCAAAAAGGTATGCACAGATGCTGGAATTCAGAACCAATACACTGCTCCTTACACTCCCCAACAAAATGGGGTGAGTGAAAGGAAGAACAGAACTATCTTGGACATGGCCAGATGTCTTCTCTCTGAAAAGAAGCTCCCCAAAAGTTTTTGGGCTGAGGCTGTTGCTACTTCAGTCTATTTATTGAATAGATTGCCTACAAAAGCCTTGCCAAACCAAACTCCTTTTGAAGCCTGGTTCCAGTCTAAGCCATCAGTCCATCACTTGAAAATCTTTGGCTGCATTTGTTATGTGCATGTGCCAGAAGTCAAGAGAAGTAAGCTGGATAGAAGAGCATCAGTAGCAGTGTTTATTGGCTATACAAACACTGTCTTTAACTATAGAGTTTATTTTGTTGAGACTGGAAAAGTTTCTGTGAGCAGAAACTTAAAGTTCAGTGAAAATGAGTATTGGGACTGGACTAAATCTAAGGTTGATCAGACTCAAGCTCAACCTGGACAGGTTTCACAACCTCAAGTCTCAAATTCAGACTCTTCTGATGAAGAATTGGAAGAAGATGCTCCTGTGAGAGGAACAAGAACAATTGCAGAAATTTATGAAAGGTGCCATCAAGCCTTGCTGGAACCTTGTAGCTATCAAGAAGCTTTATCATTTCCTGAGTGGAAGAATGCCATGAAGGAGGAGATACAAGCTATTGAAAGAAATGAAACTTGGGAATTGGTTTCAATACCAGAAAACAAGATTGCTATAGGAGTCAAATGGGTCTACAGGACTAAGCTCAATTCAGATGGCACACTGAACAAATACAAAGCAAGGCTTGTGGTTAAAGGATATGCACAACAATATGGTGTAGACTACACAGACACTTTTGCACCTGTGGCTAGATTGGATACAATTAAGCTTCTTTTAGCAATTGCAGCTCATAAAGGGTGGAAAGTTCACCAGCTTGATGTAAGATCAGCTTTTCGAAATGGTCTGCTGCAGGAAGAAATCTATGTACAGCAACCAGATGACTTTGTTAAAAAGGGGCAAGAAGATAAAGTGTACAAGCTCAAAAAGGCTTTATATGGGCTAAAGCAAGCCCCTAGGGCTTGGTTCAGCAGGATCAATGATCATTTACTCAAGCTGGGTTTCTGCAAAAGTAAGTCAGAAGCTACTTTGTATGTTAAAGAGCAAGGTGTTGAGGTTCTCTATGTTTCTATTTATGTTGATGACCTTTTGGTCATTGGAAGTTGCAATCAACTTGTTCTTCAGTTCAAAATTGAAATGAGAAGTGTATTTGACATGTCTGACCTTGGAAGCATGAGTTACTTCCTTGGTTTGCAAGTGCAGCAAACACAACAAGGCATATTTATAAGTCAGTCCAAATATGCAAGGGAAATACTAAAAAGGTTTCAAATGTCTGAATGCAAACCTGTAGGAACTCCCTTGGCAGCAGGTGAGCAACTTCAGAAGGATGATGGTGCAAATAAAACTGATTCTACAAGCTACAGAAGCCTTGTGGGCTGTCTGTTGTACCTTTCTGCATCCAGGCCAGACATTATGCATGCAGCCAGCTTGTTATCTAGATATATGCACTCACCAAGTGAAGTGCATTTCAGAGCAGCTAAAAGGGTTTTGAGATATATCAAAGGTACCATTGAGCTTGGGATCATGTATAAAAGGAATGAAGAAATGATTCTATCAGGATTCACTGATAGTGATTGGGCAGGCTCCTTGGAAGATATGAAGAGTACCTCTGGTTTTGTATTCATGTTTGGATCAAGTGCTTTCAGCTGGAACTCCAAGAAGCAGTCCACAGTTGCTCAGTCAACAGCTGAGGCAGAATACATTGCAGCTGCCTCAGCTGTAAACCAAGCAATGTGGATTAGAAAGCTACTTTCAGATTTGAAGGTGGAACAAACTGAACCCACTTCAATCTTTTGTGACAATCAATCCACCATTGCAATATCTAAGAATCCTGTATTGCATGGTAGGACTAAGCACTTTAAGATTAAGTTGCATTTTATAAGAGAAGCACAAGAAGATCAAGAAGTGAATTTGCTGTTTTGTTCCTCCGAGAAGCAACTTGCAGATATTCTAACTAAAAGGCTTCCTAAGCCAAGGTTTGATTTTCTAAGGGCAAAGCTTTGAATGCAACTGCATTGCACCAAGGAGGAGTGTTGACAGGTCTGAAGGTGGTGCTGCTGCATTGCTGTGTTGCAGCCGTTTGTTTTTTTTTTAACTCAAGAATTCCCTCCAGCATTCAAAAAATCAGTTGGCAATTGATTTTAAAATGCTGGAGCTGGATTTGAAGAGAACACTCTCTTTCTTTTTTGTTTTTTGTATTTTACATTGAAAATGTAAAAGCTGTCTTGTCCCAACAGCTATTTTCAATTTGAATTTTGTAATTTGTACTTTAAACAATGATGTAAGTTTTGTTGAACTTCATATATAATGAGGTCAGCCTATCATCACAGAAGATAGAGCTGCCATTTTCCTAATCTCTACTGCATCATTCTTCTTTAAACACAAAAACGTGTGCTTGCTTGTTGCTCTGTTTTTATTTTTTTCCTTTAAACACCAACAAATACCTTTGGTGCTTTCAATCGATTATCTCCTTCCAGTACAATGCATCGATCAGAGACAGAATTTGCAAGAAGGTTTTGTTTAAGGGCCTCAACAGCATAGGGATTCCACTCACAAGCATAAACTAGTTTTGCATTAGCCCTAATCAAGGAATATTGAAAAGCAAACAAAAAACAGAGAAAGATGACAATCAGCTGTGAATTTCCTAATTATGATGGGAAAAAAATGAGTGTGGCCACACAAGAAATAAATTTGAAAATGAAATTGCTTGTAAAAGAATGCAGCATTCTATGAATAAATTACATTTGATAAGTATAACTTATGTCTTCAAGGCCCAAGGTCCATGCATTTAGCCTCCCAACAGTCAAAATTATGCAGGACAGACAAGTATAAAAGCAAAAACTATTCGGTTTGGCATAATCAGATTTTCCTGAGAAACAGAGAAAGACCTAAGAGAACTGAAGAATTAGCCTATTGCAGGACTTAGAGGCAATACAAAAACTATTTTAAAATACCTGACAGGGAGTGGTTAGGTAAAAAAATTTTCAAATTGAAACATTGGAAATGTCTGAAAATCCTCTTCCAAAATTGTTCAATTTTCCAGGTCGCAAATATAAGCAATTACACTGTCGGATGCCAAAAATGCACTATTGAAATGTACTACATGTTGAGGAATAAGATGATACATTACTTTGGCTTATAATGATCGGTGCCGATATATTTAAGTACAAGTTCGTGCCAACATAGATAACTAGCAAGTAACAACAGATAACTCTTCGATAAGATGGAACAAAGTAAAACAGGGGTAGGGGCAGTGATGATGTTGTTTAGTGACATGCATCCTATCATATCAACAACATATTATGAAATATGGCATCCATGGATGGCAATGTTTCTAAATCAAAGGTACAAATTCATATGCCTTTTGACTCAGTTACCACATAGTTGTTCCACATATTAATCAGTATTAATGTGATTTAGGATAAAACATTTATTTTACAATTCCTAGTTGGCAAGCAAGTCGATGAGCATTAAGTGATCTGGCAATGGTAAGCCAAAGTTCCTCTCCAATCAAGTCCCATGCTGGATCCTTGAAGGATGTTACGGGAAGCACAACAATATCCCCAAGTCTCTCCCATCTAAAAGCAGACAAAAAGCTATCAGTCTGAAGACACCTTTTCATAAATTGTGAAATTGCCACTAAACTTCTAATTTGAACATTAACTGGATAAGCATTTTTTTTTAGTTGTTAATTGTGACATAATAAAATCAACAGCATCCAAGCTCTCAAACAGAAACAAAAAAGACAAGGAAGAATGCCATATTACTAACCTAGTGGGTAGCTGCTCTAAAAGTTTTTCTGAGAGGCTTTTACGTTTGATTAAAGATGCTACAGATTCATTCATTACTTGCAAAGGAGACTTTACAGTCTTTCTAAGCTGAATAACCTCATCTGGCAACAGAGCAGCACCACATTCCTTTAGTAGGCTAAAGGCTGTCAAACATGAGAACTAATCTGGTAAACTCCCTTCAACAAGTGAATTGGGTGTACGAGCATTTTCCTGTCCCATAAATGCATCTCCATGCTGATGCTGCTTTTTAAGAAGTGCAGAACTTAATTTCTCGGTGATAGGGAAACATATATGTAATCCATCCTTTTGTCCATAAACCTTTCTCCCACAATCTAACGAACGTAGTTTCTTTAACAAGTCCTTCCCCAGTTTTGCATATCTCCTTTCTAGTTGTTTCACCCAATGTGAAGCAACCAACTGATGTTTCCCAGACTCAAAGTTCAAGTCAGAACTTTGTATTACAGTTTCTGCATTCCCAAATTGAAGATCTAGATTGCACAGATCCTTTTCTTCTTCTGGGCCATCACACTGGACGACAAGAGATTTAGCTCTTTTAGAGACATAAATTTGTCTTCTATGGACATAAAAGGAAGCAAACTTGTTTTCAATGGCTCACTGAACTTTGCTCCAAATGCATAGCAAGCTGCCCCGCCACCAAGCATGATGAGATCATCACCAACCATATTAGCGGTGCTACGCACAAACAATTCTCTGCAGATAAAATCAAGCATCACATGGTTCCACATATTGAGCCACTTATCAAGTAATCCCAGCTCTTGGAAATGTTTTCTAATGGGGCAACCCCCAATAACTCCAATAAAATTGTTGTAGACACACATAGAGTGAGAGAATCTCGTATGTGGGCTTCTTCCACGTGGCTTTTCTTTCTTCCAGTTACATGTTTTAATATCAAAACTGTGTAAATCTCCAAGAGCTTTCTCACCATTGTACCGTCCGAACATATATAACTTGGACCTACATGCCACCATTGCATGAGAATGATGGGCACAGGGCTGGTCCCCGCCAACCAATACCTCTTTCCAATACAGATTTTCAGTGCTAAGGGCATGCAAGGATGAAAATATTCTATCATTGTTTAGTCCACAAATACATAAATGCTTGAGCCATCAACTGCTGCTGCATGCCGATGCCTGTATAGCATACATATGATATTAGACGTAAAACCAGCGATGATAAGGACAGGTGAAATGTAAGCCCTTGATCATGTTAGATAAAAGCAACATTTCATTTGGAATTCATGCATATTCTATCATCTTTTCACAGAACTTAAAGTTCATCATAATTAATAAAGGGAAAGCAGAAAGATTAAAAGATAATGTGTAGATGAGGAACATCACTCACCTTGGAGGGAAAACACTGCCGGTACATTCCAGTAGCCTCCATTCATTTTTAGCAGCATTGAATACCCATACATCTCCAAGAATATTCAGACGATCAGCCTTGCCTCCAATAATAACCACGGAACCATCAACCAAAGAAGCTGTATGACCCAAGCATGCCGTTGGTGCACCCTCAACATCCATGGCTTTTAACGCACCACTCAATGGGTCAAGCAGAAAAGAATCATTCCTTCGAGCATGTCTTCCAATGCCTCTGAAACCACCAAATACAAGAATCTCATTACAGTTTCCAAGATTCAATGTACAAGAGGAGTGGCCCCAAAGGAAAAGCTTCTCTACAGGTTCACCAGCTATTTTCATCCAACTAAAAGATAGACTGCAACCAGGAACTAACAACCCTGCCAATGAATCAAAGGTCCAAACTTGCTATCACATTTTAATGGAAATGGCTCCTGCAATCAGATATATATCAGTACGTAATACATCCGTTCACACAATTAACTCCTACATATAAATCCATTATCCATTATGTGCATATGCACATGCATGATCCCAACACAAGTTCACACGCGCACACACACGCGAGCACGCGATGAGTACCCAAGGATTGAAAATGAGAAAAATATGAAAGTAAAGATTAAAGGGATTGGTCTTTGGGAGGGGAATTATCACTTTGAGAGGATTGGCCTCCCGACAATATATAATTATATCTTTATATAAGCTATGCAAAAAATAAAGAGAAAAGTGATTGATCTCTTGAAGGGAAATGATCACTGAGGGGATTGACCTCCCAACAATACATATTTATAAGCTTAAAAACCTAACTTAATAGCTAAACACAATAAAATTCTAATATGTCTCTTTAAAACATTCGTACAAAAATATAGAACATACCCTTAAATTTGTCCTAACCAAAGTACAGATAACATCAAATATCAAATATTCAAATAACACAACAATTAATTACAGAATGGTATCAAAACACACAAACAGAAAAAAAAAAAAAAAGAAAAAAAAAACATTAACTACAAAAACAAACAATTGAAAGTTAAAACCCAAAATTTAGAATACCATTGAGGTCAACCCTATGGTTATGGCCATGGCTATCGGTTCTCTCCGAGCAATCATCAGCATCCCCATCATCAAAACCTCGATTGACAATGTTATTCTCAGCAACGGCGGGACCCACAAATCCATATTCCCTCAAAGCCAGCAAAAACCCTTCAGTCCTTTTCCTATTGGCTTCCATTTTCTGATTAGCCACGCCGACCAGAAACCGGATATAGTCCGGTGTTAGGCCCAAAAATAAAAGTTTAGTGCAGAGTTGATACCAGCCCAGGGACGGAAGGAAAGCCAAGTCTAATTCTTCTTAGGAAGCAGCCTTTCATTATTGTTTTTTTCTCTTTTTTGCAATTCTGTAACGGAATGGATCGAGAGAATTCCTTTGGCATGTTGCATGTATAAGGTGTGAATGATGTCAGTGAGCTGGTTATGCGAATGAGAGTTATCTCCTCCAATTTCCAATTTCTGTCTTCTCCCTCTTCTCTCTTCTCTCTCTCTCCCTCTCTCTTTCTCTGCTCCGTAGCCTATCAAGGGTATCAGAGCCACTCCTTGGGCCTCTATACTCTGGCTCGTAAACGTGGGTCAGCCATGGCCGACAATACTCGCTCGAAGACATTGGATGAGCAAGTGCGTCGTCATGAACAGCAGCTGGCGTCGGTCATAGACAAACTCCAGCTATTGGAGTCGATCCCGGATAAGGTACAGGCTTCATTTCTACAGTTTCGTGAAGACATTCGAGCTGAAAACCAGGCAACCTTTAAGCAGCTACTGGAGACGTTGCGACCGTCGAAGCCGCCTTCGCCAAAAGACCAAAGTACCATGCCTGACACTTCTCTCTTGGCCACAGGTCGGGGCCTTTTACCCACCCCGATGGCTTCGCAGCTTGAGATATCGGAGAACAGTTCTCGTGTGCCACTCACTGGCAGTCGTGGATTTTCCTCTGCTCCATTTTCCCCCCAAAATCAAGCTTCCTTACTTCAATGGGGATGATCCCAAAGGGGTTGCGCAAATATGAACGCTTCTTTCGCTTATACGAGATCACAGAGAACTCCAAGCTAGAGAGTGCTGCCATGTACCTCGACGGGAAGGCTGACATCTAGTTCAATGGCTGGCTTATGGCGCATCCAACAGCCACATGGACCCAGTTTTGTGTTCATTTGAGCCGCCGGTTTGGAGACCCGACATTCCCAAATGCAGTGGAGGAATTTAAGAAGCTGAAACAGACGACTTACGTCCGTGAATTTCAAGAGAGGTTTGAGGATTTACGTGCAGAAATTTTAGCAGGTAATCCTTCTATGACCGAATCTTATTTTGTTTCATGCTTTCTGGGTGGGTTAAATGGCGAAATTCGGTCGTTGGTCAAATTGCTCAAACCGTCCTCGTTGGAGGAGGTCTATGAAATGGCTGCCTTACAGGAAATAGCTCTGGAAGCGTCCTGGAAGAAACATAAGTCAATCAAATTCACGGGTAACAATACCACACCTGCCCCAACGCCCTTTAAATAAGTTGCTACGGTACCCCGTTTGTAGTCTAACAGGCCGGAGCGGAAATCCTGGGAAGATATTCGGCGCTCGGGTAATTGTTTCAAGTGCGGAGAGAAGTATACCTGGGGTCATCAATGCCCCAATAAGCAACTGCATTTGATTGAAGGCCCAGACTCAGACGGTCAGGAGGTTGGCATGGTCGAAAAAGCTGAGGCGGAACCTCCGGAAGAAGAACCACCAGTGGGAGAAATTTCCTTGAATACAATTACGGGGGTCTCGGGACATCGAACGCTGCGTATAGGGGGGTATGTTAATCGGAAGCCTCTCGTAGTTTTAGTGGACACTGGCAGTACCCACAGTTTTCTTAACTCCTGGACGGCTTCTGAGCTGGGTTGCAAGGTTCAATCGACCACTCCGACGTCATTTACCGTAGCTAATGGCGGCCAACTAACATGCTCAGGAATCTTCCCTGACTTCACTTGGCGAATGCAGGGACATACCTTCTCTGTGGAGATGGGCCTTGTGCCATTGACAGCGTTTGACGTTGTGTTGGGAATGGATTGGCTGGGCCTTCACAGCCCATTGGGCTTGGACGTGGACACCATGCGGTTGTATATAACCCATAATGGTAGACCAATTGTGCTTACAGGACAGGCTCAAAACCTTAGTCCTACCCCTGTCACAGAGCAAAAGTTACAGGCCTTGTTCAAGAAAATGGGTTTTGGCTTCCAAGGACATATGTTCGCTCTAGTACCTTCTCTACCGTCTACTGAAACACCCGCTGAGCTTCAAGTAATTTTAGCTGAATTTGAAGATGTCTTCAGCGAACCCAAATCCATGCCACCAAGAAGAGACCATGATCACCAGATACCATTGCTTCTAGGTTCCCAACCAATCAATATCCGGCCTTACCGTTACCCCCATCACCTAAAAGATGAGATAGATTGACAAGTCCAGGAGATGTTGGGAGCAGAACTCATTCGTCACAGTCATAGCCCATTCGCCTCACCGGTGCTGTTGGTTAAAAAAAAGGATGGGACCTAGCGGTTGTGTGTTGATTATCGACATATGAACGCCGTTACGGTCAAGGATAAGTTCCCCATACCTATCATCGATGACCTTTTGGATGAACTTCATGGTTCCAGGGTGTTTTCCAAGTTGGATTTGAGGGTCGGGTACCACCAAATCTGGGTTGCAGAACCTGATATTCCTAAAACTGCATTTCGCACGCATCAAGGGCACTATGAGTTCAAAGTAATGCCGTTCGGTCTCACCAATGTCCCGGCCACGTTTCAATCATTGATGAACCATATTTTTGCCGATGTCTTGCGCCGGTATGTCTTAGTTTTCTTTGATGACATATTAATTTATAGTGGAGATATGCAGGAACATGCTCTGCACCTAAGGCAGGTGTTTTTAAGGCTACGGGAGCACCAGCTCTACGCAAAGCGTCCTAAGTGCTTGTTTGGTCAGTCTCAAATCGAGTACTTATGCCATATCATCTCAACAGAAGGAGTCTCTATGGATTCAACTAAAATTGAAGTGATGAAGGAGTGGCCGGTTCCGACGTCAGTTAAGTCTCTGCGGGGATTCCTTGGCTTGACGGGATATTATCGCAAGTTCATAAGAAACTATGGAATTATTAGCCGTCCATTGACTGAATTACTGAGGAAGGGCAATTTCAAATGGAATCAGTTAGCCTTTGAAGCTTTTAAACAATTGAAAACGGCCATGTGCAGTGCTCCTGTGCTGGCACTCCCGGACTTCACAAGGACATTTGTGCTGGAAACTGATGCCTGTGACGAAGGAATGGGGGCTGTTCTGATGCAAGACGGTCATCCGATAGCCTTCCTTAGCAAGCCGTTCAGCCCAAGGAACAAGAGTCTCTCCATTCATGAAAAAGAGTTCTTAGCAATCATAATGGCTGTCACTAAATGACGCCATTATTTGGAAGGGAGGCTGTTTGTAATTAAGACCGATCATGAGAGCATCAAACATTTGCTCCAACAACGTCTGCACACATATGTCCAGCAAAAAGGAATTACCAAGCTGATGGGTTTGGATTACTCAATTTGGTACAAGAAGGGATCCGAGAATAAGGCAGCAGACGCTTTATCACGACAAAGAGAAGGACTCTGTCTTGCGATATCGGCCGTTACCCCCCTTTGGATAGAGGAGATCCATAAGAGTTATGAGTCTAACACCTTAATTCCAGAATTGATTAAAAAAACAACAGGACAAGGGATTTCTTCCAAATATACTTATACTCAAGGTGTATTGCGGAAGAAAGACAGAGTCTACGTGGGAAGCAAAGGAAATTTAAGGGAACAATTGTTGAAGACAATGCACGACTCTGCCTTGGGGGGACACTCAGGTGTTCGGGCAACCTATGCCAGACTCAAGCGTTTTTTCTTTTGGCCGGGTATGAAACAAGCTGTACAGTCATGGGTGCATGCCTGTGAAGTTTGCCAGCGCTGTAAATCCGAGAATGTGCCTTATCCGGGACTCTTACAGCCGCTTCTGGTGCCGGAACAAGCCTGGAGGCATCTTGCTATGGACTTTGTGGAAGGACTTCCACTGTCGGAAGGAAAAAATGTGATTTGGGTAGTGGTAGACCGTTTTACTAAGTCAGCACATTTCGTCGGATTGAGTCATCCCTTCTCTGCATCTACGGTGGCCAAATTGTTTTTTGAGAATATTTTTAAGCTTCATGGCATCCCACAGACGATAGTTTCAGATCGTGATAGGGTATTTATTAGCCATTTCTAGGGTGAATTATTCAAATTAGAAGGCACTGACTTACACTATAGCTCTGCCTACCACCCACAAACGGACGGTCAATCCGAACGGCTCAACAGATGTGTTGAAGATTACTTGCGCAACATGTGTTTTATGAGGCCTCACACCTGGTACAAGTGGCTTCCATTAGCCGAATGGTGGTATAATACCACTCACCACACAGCTATTAATATGACTCCATATGAAGCCCTCTATGGTACTCCTCCCCCACAAATTGTAGTGCTGCTCGAAGATGTGACTAAAGTGGCAACATTGGCTGAATTTGTAAAGGAACGACAGACCCTCTCTACCTTGCTAAAAGAACAATTGATTAAGGCGCAACAACGGATGAAATTATTTGCTGATAAACACAGGACTGAGCGTGAGTTTGCTGTTGGGGAGTGGGTATTTCTTAAGTTACAGCCATATAGACAAACTACAGTTGTTGTGCGTTCTAATCTAAAATTGTCCTCAAAGTACTATGGTCCTTTTCAGACTTCCAAGAAGATAGGAGCTGTGGCTTATCGACTTGATCTTCCCCCAAGTAGCACCATACATCCTATTTTCCATGTTTCCTTGCTTAAGCGAGTCGTTGGAGCAGGGAAGATGATTACTCAGCAGCTGCCAATAGTGGGTAAAGATGGACAATTCAAAGTTGAACCAGCAAAGGTATTGGATAGGAGAATGGTTAAACGGAAGAACGCACCTGTAACGCAAGTTCTGGTCCAATGGGCCAACTTGGCACCAGAAGAGGCGACATGGGAGGATATAACGTTTGTGCAGTCCCAGTTTCCAGAGTTCAATTTTTATCCTTGAGGACAAGGGTTTGTTCATGGCGGGAGAAGTTGTTAGGCCCAAAAATAAAAGTTTAGTGCAGAGCTGATACCAGCCCAAGTCTAATTCTTCTTAGGAAGCAGCCTTTCATTATTGTTTTTTCTCTTTTTTGCAATTATGTAACGGAATGGGTCGAGAGAATTCCTTTGGCATGTATAAGGTGTGAATGATGTCAGTGAGGTGGTTATGCGAATGAGAATTATCTCCTCCAATTTCCAATTTCTGTCTTCTCTCTCCTTCTCTCTCTTCTCTCTTCTCTCTTCTCTCTCTCTCCCTCTCTCTTTCTCTGCTTCATAGCCTATCATCCGGCGACACAAGAATATCGCCGCCGCTGCTGCCGCCGCCTAGACCCAGCGGAACCTCCATTCTGATCGAACACTGAATACCCACAATGACTCTCTTTTTTTTGGCGCTGGTAATCCCGGATTCCCTAAACCCGGACAAAATCGCCAGAGAAACCAAAAACTGGGGGGACTCAACGTCCTTGCAGTCAACGGCAACGATCAACGGCTCGAACCGAAACACCAACTCGTTGCCGGGAGTCAACGCCGCTGCCGACGACTCGTCGGCGGCGGTGGAGGGAAAGAAGAGGGAGAAGACGGAGTCTGAGTTTGCGGGCTCGTGGGTGACGAAGAGCCAAGAGCCTCCACGTGCCTTCTTCTTTGTATTATTATCATTGTTGGAGGGTTGGGAGAGGATAGAGACATGGCCGGAGCAAGAGCTGGTGGTGAAGTAAGATGGGTGGGCATTGAGGGTGTTGAGGAGTGGGATTATGGGTGCGTCCAACGTGCCTTTCGGTGATTTATCGGTTTCGGATGTGCCCAATGAGGATAGCGTGGCTACCTTTCTCTTCTCAAACTCCATTCTTCTCCCATACCTTCTGCCCTTCTAGTTTTTTTTTTTTTTTGAAAACCGCTCACTATTCAGTCCGATAGGTTGACTAATCTGGACCGACCCGGGCAAGACTCTGAAGGACGGCAAAAGTCTCCCGGTGAGTATTTAATACGACTGCATTTCCAGGGACTCGAAATCGAGACCTCTAATTAAAAGGTGACGAGATCCTGCCACTCGCACCAACGCTCACTGGTCTCGTCCTTCTAGTTTGATTGCAAGATGATGACGAAGAAGAAGAGTAGGGTTTTAGCCTTTTGGGCCATTTGGTTGTTGGGCTTGTTTGGCCTTTTACTAGTTAGGTTGGTTTAGGCTTTTTTTTTCTTTTTAATTAATTGGGTTCCCTTAACCACCAATAGTATGATTCTAGTGGCTTAAGGCGCTGGAAGTCGGGTGAGAAATCTCGAGTTCAAGCGCTGTCATAATCTATTGATGGGATTAATTAGTGGGGTTAAATCTATATTTAGACTGGTGCCTGCAGTGTCGTAACTATCTGAATTGTTGGCACCCTTCCCAGCCCAGGCGCAATACTCTCTAGTAAGACTGTGGAGCACCACTCATACTTTCCCGTTTCTTTTATCACAAAAAAAAAAAGTTAGGTTCTCTCAAATTAAAAAAAAAAATGTTCCCCTGATTTTTTTTCATTTATTAAGAAATTTATTAAACCATAAATTACAAATAGATAACTTTCTTTATTTACATAAACATTACACATCTTTTTAATATTAAAACACCAAACTACTAAGATGACAATCTAAAATTTAATTATTAAAGTGTCCTCCAAAAGACTTAGGAGTGTTTGAGTTAACTTTTGAAAAGGTGCATTTGCATTTTATTTTTAAAAAGTAGGAATATAGGTGTTTGGTAAACTTTTTAGTATTACTGTTTGATTTAGTTTATTTCCTTATTTGACTTGCTAACAATAGTTGATTGAAAAGCAGTTCCGAACTACTTTTTGCTGCTTTTTTGATTACTTTTCATTTTTTTAATATTAATAACAATTTATATGGACTAAATTACCCTTAAAGAATATTTATATAATTTTACTATTATTTTTTTTACATGACACATGAATTAGATATGTTAATTTATTTTATTAGTATTTATATAATTTCAATAATTTTTTTCAAGTATTCTTAAATAATATTTTTTTTCACTTCAATTTTCTTTAATATTGACATTTATAAAAAAATTTCAAATATAATAATTTTTATCATTTAATAAAAATTAATATTTTTTAAAAAAATTAAAAATTAAGTAAAATAATACTCAATATTATTTATAAAATATTATTCTAAAATATAAAATTATAAAATATAAAAATAAAATTTTTAATATGATATATCTATACAAATTATATGTCTAAATTAGACATTTGATTATTCAACAGTAACAGTAAGTATAAAATTAATCAAACACTTCATTAATTTTATCAGTAATCAGCAACAGTAAGTAAGAATCAGCAATCAGCAATCAGCATTAGCAATTAGTAACAATAACATTCAACAGCTAACTCAAACAGACCCTTAGGTTGCCAGACTTATATGACTAATTACAACCTCTTGTTGGTATTGTTACTTATTTTTAATAGGATAGAGATGAAGTTCAGTCGCCTTGTATGAGCTCTTTTTTCTTTTTTATCAAAAAAAAAAAAAGGTTCCCTCATATTAAAAAAAAATGTTCCCCTAATTTTTTTCATTTATTAAAAAATTTATTGGACTGCGAATTATAAGTAAATAACTTTCTTTATTGACATAAATATTACACCCTTTTTAGCATTATAACTTAAAACTTCTAAGATGACAATTTAAAATTTAATCATTAAAGTGTATCCCAAATGACTTGGGTTGGCCAGATTTACATGACTAATTGCAACCTCCTATTAGCATTGTTACTCATTTTTAATAGGACAGAGATGAAGTTCAGTGGCCTTGTATGAGCTCTTTTTTCGTTTTTATCATTGAGCTGTGTGCTGATTCATTTTAGTTTCTGCTATTATGGCTGTTTTGCCTCCTCATGACCCAAAAAAACCCTCTGTAATGATCAATACGTAGTAAGAGAGAGGAAGGAAAATTGGTGAAGCTGCATGGACGAACCAGGATTTGAACCGTTTGATCTAGGTAAAAAATTGAAAAAAAAAATGATGATCATCGCTAACTGATAGTCTTAAATTCCACGTCGTTCACTTGGTCTATCAATCCTCGTCCCCCTACGATTTTCGGTTGTGTAATACCATGTCCTTGCCATTTACACTTGAACAGATGATGATATGTCACCTAATACGCTATAGGATTACGTCTATTTAACTGTACCTCTGTAATTTAAGTAAAGTATTTGGTTGCTTGTTCTTAAGAATTAAGTGCGAGTGGTAAATTTATGTTCAAATAAACTACGAGTGGTAATTTACATACTTTTTCAACTTGGATAAAAATTTTGAACAATTGGGTTACTTTCTAGTCTAAATTACTAAATTTCTGAAACTTCCTACAAAAGGAATGATTGAAGCACGGCGTGGGGCTGTGCACATGCATAGTCTCTAGGCCCTAATTACCTATGTTTTTTTATCCAAAAAGAAGAAGGGTAGGGTTTTAGCCTTTTGGGCCATTTTGTTGTTGGGATTGTTTGGCCTTTTACTAATTAAGTTTTTAGGTGAAAACAATTAACTACGACACAACTAAAGCATATTTTATAATATAAAGCGAAAAAAAATGTTAGGGAGTCAATTTGTTTGGTAGTTAGATTGTGCCCCTGATACAATAAACACTAAAAAAATATACATATGTACTGAAAAAATGTACATCAAAAAAATGCGCAACAAAACTATATTTTTTGGATTTTTTAGATACACAATTTTTCAATATATAAGCACATTTTTCCAGCGTTTGTTGCATTAGGGCACAATCTGGTTACAACAGTGTGAGTTTATAACAGTACTCTAAAGAGAAAGTCCTTGATTTATTTTATTTAACTAATAATTAGCTTTTATTAAGATTCAACTTTTATATCTCCAATTTGTAAGGATTTTTTAGATCCCACACGCCCAGACCCCAACACAATTCTGAGTATAATTTTAGTAGCGGTAGGCTATAGTTCATTGGTCCTAATTCAAAACTAATTGACTGTAAGTTAGGAAGTACAGACATTTTTAAAATGATGGGTGTACATGTTAAACACGCGTGTCTGGCACAATATTTGTTTGACACTTCTCGGACATGTGTCGAACACTTCGAAATGTGTCCAACAAAAAAAAAAAATTTAAACATACTTATCGAACACTTCTAATTCACGTGTCAGACACATCTAATACACAACATTTTTATATGTATTTAATATTTTAATTAATATATTATACACATACATATACATATGTTATTTGCTGAAATATTTTATTTTATATATATCTACGTACACACACAGACTCACACACCCACACACAAATGCATATACAATATATATATACACACTTATATAATATTTTTTAAAAAAATTATGAATAAAATACAAGTTATATTATAAAATATTATAATAATAATTATTATAAATTAGATATAAAAAAATTTTAAAATTTATTTAAAATATTTAAATTACATATATACATATATAATATTTACTATATTTTATAATCGGCGTCTACACTGTATCTGTATCCTAATTTTTTTAGAATTTTTATATTCTCGTATCCGTATTGTGTCGTGTCCGTATCCTGTATCCGTGTCTGTGCATCTTAAATTGCAAGTAACATAGAACAGAACGATTACATTCAAAGTTGTCAAATGGAGATTTTATATGTACTTGGGAAAATGATCAACACAATTTTATTACAAGCAATGACAAAAGATAGATCGTTACCAATACCAATCATTAGGTAGCAAGTGACTATCAAGTTTCAAGCATGCTAAATCTAGTTATTTCCTAGGCAATCAAAAAAAAAAGTAAAACTTAATCTGCTACGTAATTACATATACATAATAAATCTCAATTAATAGACAAATGTTTAGAAAACGGTTGTAACATTAACAATTCTACATTTGGTTGCAGACATGTGGCTGGCATTTTTATTAAAAAAAAAATAGTGTCCAACAGTCTCGCTAAAAAACATTACAATAACAAATTTGTATTCACAAAAAATGTGAAAAAATTATATGATTGCAAACACTTTACTCTAACAGATTTCATGACTACATTTCCTAAATCCTAACCTCTTTACCAGTCAAACCACACGAGCAGTGCCGGCACGACCGGTACCCTTCACTTGTGGCCTGGCCTTTATTTTTGTTTCCATGCAGACATTCCTCCTCCAATCTATGTTCAAAAAACTCTCTGCTCTCTCCCTATATATATATATATGTATATCTATGTAGCCTGGCCTGGCCAGCTGCCCTCTTTTCTCTCTCTCTGCGGAGCAGCTGCAGCTGGAGTACTCCAAAGAGAAGAGAAAAGAAAAGAGAAGTAATAATAAAGTAATGGAGAGGAGCGATATATGGCCGTTCTTGGCGATGGTTTTTGTACAAATCAGCTTTGCGGGCCTGAACATTGCATCAAAGCTTGCAATGAACTCCGGCATGAAGCCGCTAGTTCTTGTTACCTATCGACAAATCTTTGCCACCTTTGCTTTGACCCCCTTTGCCTATTTCTTTGAATGGTACGTACTTAATTAGGTTCTTGAACTTGATATTTGATCCATTTTACTCCTTTTTCAAAGTATGAAGTTGCACGTACGGGTGCACCAAAGCTTCAATCTTTTTCTTGCTTTGAATTAATGGTTTTTGCATTTGTGTGTGTGCGTGTGTGTGTAGTTTGTTTTGGAACTCATGCATGGGGTCTTGCTTTTTGTAGACTTTATGTTCAAAATTCAAGTCTTATTTTTCCTTTTCATTGCTTTTGCTCGATAGTATTTTCATTTCTTTTTGTATATTTTGTTAAGTTTAGTGTGGGAATCTAACAGATATTTTCATATGGGTCTGCTTGAATTTTTTTTTTTTCATTCTTTTCTTTTTTTTTTTTTTGGGATGCTAGAATTAATTGTCGTATATATATATATATTCACCTGTGGTCTGCCCTTGGTTCCTCAGAGTCAGATAAATGATGAGGACAACAGAACAATGAGTTTTTTGGATTAACGTAAAATTCAAGAAAATAAATTTAAAACACTCCAAAATCAAGTAGCCGACTGTCTCCACAATTAGCAGAAAGAAAACTAGAAAAGGAATGAAAAGATGCAAACCATTTATCCTTCTCCTCTAATTTATTTATTTATTTATTATTGTTATTATTATTATTATTTTTGGGTAGTCTTTCGTAACTGACATTCTTTGTCCAAAGTCACATTTGTATGAATGTCATTCCGCCAGCTCCACCCCATTTGTAATATTGGTTCAAAGTTAAATGGGTTTTTTTTTTCCCCTTTAAAGAGAAAAGTCGATCATACCATGTGCTATGTGTGCACAATTAAGTGTTATTTGGAGGTGTTTGAAATTACTATTTACTAAGGAGCTCTGCCAGCAAGCTGTTGCTTGCTGAAAAAATTCATGTTGAACTTGAGGGATGCTTAATTGCGTCATTTACTTGATTACCTGCTTCTATAGAGGGCCATTTTTCTGTTAAATGTCGTGATCCAGCTACTGCTAAAAAATGTGGAATTCCTAAACAGTCCAATAAAAAAAAAAAAAAGAGGTTAGCCCATATTAACAAATCGGCATAGTATGTGAGGGAAAACAATAAGAAAAATATGAAAACTTGTCTTTTTGCATTTTATTCTGCATCACATCCCCAAGGAAATGCAAACTCGTTGAGATGCAATTTAAGATATTTGTCCTTTGCAAAAACCAACAATTCATCCATCTTAATTGTTGTAAATAAATATAAGTCGCTTTATAGATATAGAAGTCAAAGTGTAATGCCAAATTATATTTTGAATCCAAAAAAATTAAGCTGACGCAATGACTTACTTAATGAGAGAGGAAAGAATATATTCATCCCATTCAAAAAAAAAAAAAATGATGAAACCTGTGGTCCCTCCTATTTCAGTGTGGTGGCCTACTTGTCCTTATATTGAATATGGACTTATGGAAAGGAATTTTCTTCATATGAATGGTCAAGCAGTTACATTGACAGAACAAGTACATGTTCCCCTATGCTAATTACCATTGCTTACATGATTGATTGCCTGTAGAATAAAATTATGATTCAGTTTCAAATATCATTTCAACTGATGAACTGATCCTTGGCTTGATTTTATTTGGCTATGATCTACGATTTATCTAGAATTTTGAATCTTGTTAGTTTGAAAATTGCTGCGAGTCATTGATGATGCTTATTTCTCATATTTTTCTCATGAAGGAAGACTAGATCCAAGATCACCAGGCCTCTGCTGTTTCAGTTGTTTTTATGCTCCCTTACAGGGTGAGTGATCAACAAACCCTTTGCCTTCTGTATTTGTTTAGAGCTAATTTTCCTTACTAATAGATTTTATATGTAAATATCTACTAATGAGCTACAACCTAATTGGTATTGGAGTCGTCTTCAAAATTAAGGTATCGAGTTCGAATTCAAGTAGGAGCCAATTAACCGGAAAAAAACTATATATTCAAATATATGAGTTTATCTCAAACATGCAGGATAACTGGAAACCAAGTCTTCTACTTTGTTGGGCTAGAAAAATCCACTTCCACTGTTGGATGTGCATTGAACAACATACTACCTGCTACCACTTTCATTCTTGCAGTCCTTTTCCGGTAAACAATTGTTTTAATTTTTCATTTTTTCTTTGGTGATGAGTAATCCAAGACAATAGTTGTTTCCCATCTTGAATTTCTACTGCCCTGCCAAAGAGGGACATATATATATATATATATATATATATATATATACTATCAACATTTTCGACTCATAGTAATGCTTTGCCTTTCTAATGTTTTTTCAGACAAGAAACTCTTGGACTAAAGAAGATATTTGGGCTATCTAAGGTATTGGGAACAGTAGTGTGCCTGGGAGGTGCCATGTTGTTGTCATTTTACCATGGAGAAATCATCAACATAGGTAAATCCAGCATTCAATGGAATTATGCAGAGAAAATGGGAGACACCAGTTCCACCAACAAAACAAACTCCTTTGTGGGCCCTTTGTTTGTAATGGCTGGTGCTGCTTCTTGGTCGTTATGGTTTATAATCCAAGTAAGAAATATCAATTTTTGTATCAATCCAAAGCTCTCTTCGATTGTGTTTGCCAAGTTTTGGTTTCAACCAGCTGCTGGCTAGACTTCCTGTTCCTTTACATACTCATGCCCTTGTTGGAATATTTTGCAGGCCAAAGTGAGCAGCAAGTTTTCAGCTCCTTACACCAGCACACTGCTGATGTGTTTGATGGCAAGTATTGAGGTAATGGCCATTGCTGCTTTTCACAATCGCGAATTATCCCTATGGTCATTGCGCTCTCCAGGCAGGCTTTTTGCAGCTCTTTATGCGGTAAAGTAATTGATTTCCTACTAATTCAAGTTGTTGTTCATGAAACTATTATATAATAAATTGTTGATACAACATATATAACAGTATTCTAATAATAATGATGATAATTTTTGCAGGGAATTGTGTGCTCTGGACTGGCAATGTGCCTTACATCCTGGAGCATCTCAAGGAAAGGAGCACTCTACGTCTCGGTGTTCAGCCCCTTGTCGCTGGTCCTAGTGACAGTCCTTAGCTGGGCCTTAATGAATGAGGATTTATACATTGGCACGTACGTATACGTGAAAAATTTTTATATATACACACACTACTTGACTGATTTGATTCTACTTTAAGTAAGCTAATTCTTATATATATGTTTGTGTGTGTGTGAAATTGATGGAATTTGCAGGGCAGTGGGGTCGTTAATGATAGTAGGAGGGCTGTATGCTGTGCTATGGGGGAAAGACAAGGAGGCAAAATTGAAGAACATTGAAGATGTGGAAGCATTGAATCTGAACCTGTGGAAGGTGGCCAGGAGGACTACCACCACCGCAAAGACGATGAGGACGATGAAGGGAGAGAAGGATGATGACGACCTCGAATTGCAGCTGCCTGGTGCTGCTGCTGCTGTAGTAACTAATCCTATTAAGAATAATGCAAGCAACATTATTGAGAACTAACTACTAGTTATAAAAATAATCCAAAGTTCAAAAGGAGAGTGGGAGAGAGATGGTGAGGCAAAGTTGTTCTGTTTATCTATCAACCAAACTATGTAATTTGCACTTGCAATGTAGTGACAGAGCAAAACAAAAATGGAAGCAAATTTACTATATTTTTAACATAGTATTATTATTAATAGCCCCCAAGGAACAGTTTGATTAGCAATTACTAATTGTTACAATCAACACAAATACATAGAGTAAAGGAAAATTGGCTTTATTTTTTACGGGAAAAACTAAAAAGCTTTGGAAAGACCAACCCAAATCAATTGACTTTTCTTTTCTTCAAGGGGTTTTCTTAAAAACAAACATTAAAAAAAAAAAAAAAACTGTCAGACTCTAAATCTAACACCATCCTTACATCAATTATGTGCAAAATTGCATAAAAAAGGCTTGCCGGAGGTTTTACAATGAATTTCAAACATGAGTCCCATTACACAATCAAAATTCTTTTACCCTTTTTTTTTTTTTGAATTGCAATAGGTTTTTTATTTTCTACAAAGATAGTGTTATTTTTTACAATAAAAAAAGACGAAATTTTTATGTTACAAAAAGTAACACTATCCTTAGAGACTTGTTGTAATTCGAATAAAAAAATTATGGAAGCTTACTTTTTTCTTTGAAACATTGACATCCATGGAAGTGGAGTAATCGAACTGCTGATCAGATTCTTCAAAGTCTTCATGTAACTTGGCATCAATTGGAGTCTGTACAATTGCACGAATAACTCTTCCTTTTTTTAGTTGCCTTCTTCCAACCAAACCAAACAATGTTTTCTATTGATTTTCCAAAAATAAAAAAAAAGGAAAAAAAAAGTAAGACTTAGTTTTGAATTCACATTGGAAAAAACTTGAAACTAGAATTAAAATCAAAATAGATTCAGAATCGTCTTAGAATTCTGAGATTGAATAACGCTTCAATGGTTCGATTCTTGTTCCTACATTGTGAGACAAAATCAGTTGTTATAAATCAAAATCGGTTGTCCTCACCTCGCTCGACTCGCACTTAAAAGATGTATAATAATCTAGTACAACATTGTAAAAACTTCACTACAAAAACACCTTTTAAATATTGTATAAAATTATTTTCAGTACAATATTCTTCCTCACCATATTTCTCTTCTCTTGATGAGCTGCATGCACCTGCACTTTGTAAGTCCAATATTTCTCAATCTATTCAGCTGTTCTCAAACTCCATTATTCTTCCTCACGGTAAAACCCTGTGCAATGCAAATGCGAAAGCGAATGCAGTAAGAAGAAGAAGAGGATTGGGGTTTCAGCCTTTTGGGTCGTTTAGCTATTTGGGTCACTTTGGGCTTTGAGGCTTTTACAGTCTTTTGCCTGAAAAAATCGCTTGCATAAAAAGAGAGGAAAAAGAGAGTAAGGTTTAGGCTTTTGGGCCTTTCAGCAATTTGAGTTTGTTTGGGCTTTTACAAATTGGGTTTTTGGGTCCATTAACTACATTATTAGCCATTATTGCCTTCAACTCAAGTTTAGTATAGAAGATATTAGTTGTCCCTATACGGACATTTCAATCATTAGATTTTAGACTTTTATTTTGAGAGTAGCTTCAATTAGAGCGTTCGTAGGTCGGATTGAGTCGATTTGGAAGTATATCCGTATCCAATCCGCCGTCGACGAGTTGGATAATTTTCTATCCGCACCCATTCCGCCATACAACTCAATCCATCCAATCCAATCCGCCAACGGCGGGTTGGATTGGATCAGTTTGGGCGGATTGATATAATAAAAAAAATTATAATTTTTTTCAATTTATACATATCATCAATCATCAATATTTTTACTTATTCTTACAAACTTTATTATTATAATGTATATATCATATCCATTCACAATTTTAAATATTCATGAGAATTGATCAAAATTTACTAAAAGACTATATTAGATCAATTTTACTTAGTAAAAATACAAATTATTAAATAGAAAAATTCCTTATTTATGCTTACACTCGGCAAATAAGGTAGCATTTCTCTCTCTTTCTGTCTTTCTCTTTTATAGTGTCTAATGTCTCACTTGTGCTTCCAAAAAATAAGGAGATAGAGATACTCTGATTTTTTCTTGCTTTTTAAAATAAAATTACGTGGTAACAATTAGAGAACATGATGATAATACGAGATTAGTAAAATAGTTTTTTACTTCTAATTTTATTGATTGGTAAGATTATATGAAATGTGATTGTTTGGTTTTAATCTAATTGATATCGATAAATTTAATTTACAATACAGTTATATATATATATATATGGGCGGATTGGGTTGAATTGGACAGATTGAACCCCTCAATCCGCATTCAATCCGCTTTTAGAGGGTTGTAAAATTTTGAAACCGTAACCAATTCTAATTTCGACAGTTTTATCGGGTTCAGATTGGTTTGGATTGAATTAATCAAATTGGATTGAATTAGTTAATTTTTGAACAACCCTAACTTCAACTGATGGGGCATGAACATGTTTGTGTCTAGCACATTTCCTAGGCATTGTAATGTGTTTTTATCATAAGTCTAATCCATCAGAAAAATAATGATTTCCTAATTAGCGATTTGTTATCGACGGTTTCATAAAAATGAAAAATAAAAAAGAAAGAAAAACAAAGGAAACTAGTCAATTTTTTTTAATTTTCAAAAAAATTGAAAGAAGTGCGACACCAATTTAGAATTGCACTGAAAAGAATCACAAACGAAATGAGAATCGACCCAAAACAAAATCGAAACTGAATAGTGCCTCTAAATTGTTCAATTCTTGATACCCTTATCGCAAGTCCGGGAATTAGCTGATTTCAATTTATATTTGAATTAAGGTATTTGTTGTTTTCTTACTTATTTTATAAATATAATTTATTCATAATTTTACACTTTATTAATTTACTTTCTAATTTTTAATTTTAATTAAACCACATTTTTTATATAATATAAAATAATAAATAATTTATATTCACAAAAAAAAAATCAAATTAAAATTTCTCCCGAACTAATTAGGGCTCACTCGACGACGTCTGAGTCACTGACATTTGTTGTTGTGTATGTACTGTCTTCTCAAGAACATGCTATGCTCAATTATGAGTCAAAGAAGTCAAAGTATGTTAATTAACGACTATAAAGTACGGACACGAATATAGTAATATAAATATGGTATGACATACATACAGCGACACACTAATTTTAAAAATATTATGATATATAGACAGTTTAAATACGGTTATATATATATAATTAAATTTATAAAATTTTAGTGCATCATATATATATTTTTAAACAAATTTATTCACCCAAAAATATATTTATATAACTACTATAAGTTTTAGAAATTTTTTATTCAAATAATATATAGAAAAATTGTTTATTTTTTATTTTTTATTGTGAAGTACTAAAATACATATTTAAAATTTTATAATTAATTTAATTTTTCTGTTAAAATTAAAAATAAGTTGAAATTTAAGTGTCTAAAAAACAATGGACAATTAACAGTATTAAATTATAATTTTAAAGAATTTTTTTTTAATTTGTTAAAAATAATTATAAATATGTTCAGGTGTGTCCGTGACGTGACGGATACTTGTGCTTCCCGTATCACAAGTATCCGACACGCGTGTTTGAATTTTTTTCAAAAAATTTTTTTGACGGACACTTCTAGCCGTGTCAGACACATGTTCATCGCATGTCTGTCACGTATCCGCTTGTCCGACGTATCCAACACACAGTAGTCCGTATTTCAATGATTAAGGAAAACACAACAGCAAGTCAAGTATGCTTCCTTGTCCGTCATATTGAAATGAAAGCACAGTTCTTTTATTAACGATCATATGGGTTTGGTTTGGTTGTTTAAGAAATTGTGTTTGAAAAATTATTTTGATAGTAATGATACTATAGTTTTTAATAAAAAAATTAAATGATAAAATTTTATTGTTAAAAATATTAGTATTATTATTTAAAATTCACCACTAATTATTTTCTGTACATTCCCTCGAATTAAAAATTATCAGTCATCCAAACTTTTCCCGAACACATTTTCTTAGTGATCAGCTACTTGAATTTTAGGAACTAGTGTGATGAGGAAATAATGTTGATGGACAAAGACGAAATGAGCAGTATGTTTTCCAATGATTCACCTTCCTGCAAAAATGGTTGGGATACTATGGGAAATTCTTGAACATGGATTTAACTTTTAGTGACCCTCTTCTCCTTTCGTAACCTTTCAACTTCTCTTATAATTAATAAAAACAAAGAAAGAAAAAACGTATTTACGTTACATGCGCGTTAATTCCGAGAAGAGAAATCCTTCCGACATATGCTCGCCTTGACAACTAAGACAACTCTCGTAAGGAGGCTTTTTTTTTTTTTTTAAGAAAAAATTTTCTTTGTTAAGGTAAAATTAAAAGACAATTGACTGTATATATGAAGTGATATAACTTTAGTTTTCATAGAATATTGAATTTTTATTGAGAGAACAAGTTTATTGGCCTAAAAAACAACGAACACAATCTTATGAATTCTTTAAATATAGTATATATATATATATGATATATATTATACCGTATATAATTACGTTTCGGAATGATTAAGGAGGAGATTCATTTACCTAACTTTATATCCAATTCAAGAAAACATGGTGAGAACTTGACAGGTTTTAAAAAATCTCACAAAAAAAATCTTATTGTTTTTAAACGGCTCTCTCACACACATGGTTTCCGGCGACATTAATTTAATGGACTGCCCCTACATTATTCCTATTCCCAGATCAGCAAAACTGTACATAGTCCATTGACCACAAAAATAACCTGTCTGGCTGAGATGTTGTATGCATTTTTTTGACTGGAAAACATTAGAGGACAGAGAACTGGGGGACAGAAAATGTCAATAATGACGTGGCAATTGAAAAAACAAAAATAAACCCAAAAAACCGAAGAAAGAATAAATAAAAATTAAGAACAAAAGAGCGGGCTGAAGAGGAAAATGGGGCGCCAAAAAGATTGCGAATTAGCGGGAGAAAATTCCCTCCAAAGGTTGCAAAAATTGTGGCGCCACCAGGAGTCCAATTTCATTTTGGGGATTGATGCTAGAATTTGAGATGAATGACATTGGGGGCGATCAATTTCACGCATGAAAGACAGGACATTGAAGATTTTAAATTTGGGATTTATTGGAGGTGATTAAGCGCAAATTAAGGTGGCTATGGTGTATGTTCAGTGAGCTAAGAAGAATTGCCATTTAGGGAATCTGCATTTTGAGGTACGAAGCAAAGAGGACTACTGCGCATTCAAGAAATAATGGCGCAAGCCCATATTCCATAATAAAGGGAAAGTAAGGAATCAGTGGAGGAGCACATATAAAATGAGTGTCAGTAAAGATTAAACTTGGCTTGGGGTGGTTAAGCGTGGAAGGTGGAAGAGGTAATTATCTATCAGCAATTGTGTTGTTTGTTTGTTTGTAGTTGAAAACTATTGAAAATATATTGATTATTGAATGTGAGAAATTGGCCACTTGCAATTTAAAAATAGATTTTATTACTGATATGCTGTAACAAGGGGAAGGAGTGGTAATAAAAAAGTTAAAATAACACCACCCCTATGCAATGGAGACTTTGACAAAAATGGTATGGGTTTTCAGATGGATAACAGGGAGTAATATTAGAAGCTTTTAAACATAGAGGAATTGGTCGGTAGATTAAACATAATGCATAAAAGTTGCTAAAGGGTGTAGTTGCTAGATAAATCATACCATGAATTTCATAGGACTACACTCTGCAGAGGAAAAAGAAGGACAAAATTATTTTCCAATGCACCAAAAAGGGGAAGAGAAAGTAAGAAAACATTGAGGAAAACTAGCTTTGAACATGATAGGAGATATGTTGTGCACTTGAAAGTTTACAATGGTCGCATTCTATTTCTGATGAAATCATTATTCATTTATGCCTCATATTGCATGCCTAAGAACCTCTTCAATAATGGGATAGGGATAATCGATTTGGTCAAACTGCAGGTTATTAGGTGAAAACAATTGAAAAAATGGAAAAAGGATAAAAATCATAACTAGTGTATATAGGGACAACAAAACGACAAACTATGAGTTAATTAACAGTTAGCACCAAAAATGAATAAGCAGAAGCACAAGATGATTTGAGAGATCTGGGTATATTGTTCAACACATAGACTACGTAACCTTGTGAGATGTGGATGTCAAATTTGGACTTTTCATGCAATTGTAGAAAGGTCATCGCAACTAATCCTTTTTTAAATTAGCTTGTTGCCTTTTAATATTAATTTGCTCTGTCATGTAAAGAAAGTGCATGTCTAATAAGATTAAAGTAGAAGTGGATAACTAAGATATGTGGTAGATATAATAGTTGGAAAGGGGTTTATTGTGGTGTTGTGTTATGATAAGTAACGTACAAATAAAGTGGTATATATCCTTCTTTTAAATCAGTTAATGTTTCAAATTTGTAGGACTTGGAATTTTGTCATGGAGGTAAATTGCTCACGAGATGTTGGTTTAGAAGGAGAAGATAGGAATGAAGGTGATGGGGGGATCAAATGATTTTACAAACCTTGAACCTGCAGTTGGTATGACATTCAATAAACTTGATGAGCTTTTTGAATTTTACAAGTCGTATGCGAGGGGAAAGGGTTTTGGGATTGCAAAGCGTGGTGTTAAAAAAGGATGAAGTCACTAGAGAAGGGAGGTGGCAGACGCTTATGTGTAGTAAGGGGCGAACTCACAGGCCTAGAGGCGAGAAAAAGTTTCCTCTACGAGGAAGCAGAAGGAGTGATGTCAAGCTTGAGTTTGCTGTTGTAAGACTTCAGGGATGTGGGTAATAACAAAGGTGGAATTGGCTCACAACCATGAGGTGACTCCAAGTAATTTTAGATTTTTAAGGCAACATAGAGTTGTTGAGGAGCACTGGAAAGTACAGTTAGAAGCAAATGATAGGGCAGGTTTAAGGCCCTGTGAAAATGTTAAATCAATTGTTGTACAAGCAGGTGGCCACGAGGAGCTTCCATGTTTAGGAGTAGATTTGACAGATCATGTGAATAAGATTCGGAGGCTTCGCATTGAAGGAGGGGATGCTGAAGCAGTTCACAGGTTGTTTGGAAGGATGCAGTCTATTAGTAGAGATTTCTTTTACTCAATCAAGCCTGACAAAGAAGGGAGATTGAAACATTGTTTTTGGGCTGACGAGAGGTGTCGGGCAGCATACGAAGAATTTTCTGATGTAATTACGTTCGATACCACTTATTTAGTAAATAAATATGACATGCCTTTTGGATCTTTCGTGGGTGTCAATCATCATGGGCAATCTACTCTGCTGGGTTGTGCACTATTGAACAACGAGAAGGCAAAAACATATCAGTGGCTATTTCAAACTTGGTTGAGTTGCATGGCCGGTAAGAAGCCGAATGCGATTATTACTGATCAATGCAAGAATATTGGTAATGCTATTGAGTTAGTTTTCCTTGGCACTAGACATAGGTGGTACATATGGCATATAGTGTGTAAATTACCATTGAAAATGGGCAGTTATTCGAAATATGGAGATTTGAAAGATGTATTCATGGGGGTGGTATTTGATTCTATTACTGTTAGTGAGTTTGAGGAGAGATGGGCATCCATGATAACAAATTTTTGCCTCGAGGAAAATGAGTGGTTGAGTACTTTGAATGATAGTAAAGAGCGTTGGATTCCGGTATTTGTAAAATCAAATTTTTGGGCAGGGATGTCATCCACACAAAGAAGTGAAAGTATGCACTCCTTTTTTGACGGATATGTACACTCGCGAACAACTTTGCGCGATTTTGTTGAGCAATATGAGCTTGCAGTAAGACAGAAGATTGAGAATGAGGTGAATGAGGACTTTAGCTTAGGCAATATAGAAATCCCATGTGTGACTAGGTGGGGGATAGAGAAACAGCTTCGTAAAGTGTACACGAATCGGATGTTCAGGCTTGTGCAGGCAGAGCTCATTAATTTAATGTATTGTGATCTAATAGCAATGAGTCAAGAGGAAGATAGGGTATTATTTGAAGTGGTCGAGATGGTTTCAGACTCTGGGGTGAGGTGAAGGCGCGTACAATATTTGGTTAGCTACATAGCAGGAACCAATGAAGTAAAATGCAATTGTCAAAAGTTTGAGTTTAAGGGAATACTATGTTCCCATGTGTTAAAGGTCATAACAAGTGTTAATGGAATGGTTATTCCTGAAAGGTACATTCTGAGGCGATGGAGGAAGGATGTGTGCAGAAGGCACAGTAAAATTAAGCTCAGTAGCATCAATGCTTCAATTGAGGTACAAAGGATGAAAGAATTGGAGAAAGTCTTTTATTCATCTATAGACTTTGCAGTTATTGATGTAAAAAAAAATATGAATTTATGATGATTGGCTTGAGAAAGCAAAACATGCGTCCAAAAAATTGGAAAGAGAAATACGAGGCAAATGAAAGAAGGGAAAATGGTGGTGGATGTATTGAAAGCAATTATGCTCAAGTTGATGGTAGTGTTAGCCAGAGGTTTCGTTATCAAGATCCAATCACAGTTAAACGTCGGGGCAGACCTAAAGGCAAAAGGTTGCTAGCATCCATTGAAAAGGCCGCTGGGGTAAGGACTAGAACGAGGAAACAATCACGAGTTTGCATACCTGATCTGCAGTTGCCTGTGGTAAATTCTGCTACTTTTTTGCTCCAACAGGTGGGTTTATTTGCTTACCTATGTAAATTTGATGTTTGATAGGAATGTATTGTTTCAATTAAGATGGCTCGGTGGACAATTACTTGAATGGATATTATGTATATATTTATTTATAGCAAAGCTCATTTTGTTCTAATAAGTTTGGTTTCTTTTTTGTTTAGGCACATGAAGGACGGTTATTGGATACAAGGCAAGCACCAAACCCAAGAGGATTGCCACCTTTTGCATACCAATAGGCTCAAGTAAGATAATAATTTCAAAATGGACAACATGCTAAGTTTTGATATGATCATTTCGATTGGCTTTAATAAGGTTCTATTTTGAGAAAGGTATGTCCCGAACATATTGTTCATGTTAGAGTTCGCTAGTTTGAAACTTACAAAGTATGTGATTTGCAACACTTTTTCCATCAAGAAAGGGCACCTATGTGTATGGATGCACCTGCCGTTAATAGGTGGGCAAGTGAGGCTACTGGTGAAGTGGGTTGGGAGTAAGTTCATGAGCGCATTAATGAATACTAGGCATCTGATACTGTGAATGGTTGGTAAATCACCAATTTCCACTAATGCTGGCCTCCTTGCAAATTAATTTTGAACTTGTACCAGATGGTTGAACTGTAATTTTTGTAAAGGGCATTTGTTTTTGCATACTTGTTTGCAATATACTCTTCGGTGGTTGCTAAATCACTAATCATATATATTATTAACCTTGAATTCATGTGGAACTCTATGGTATATATAGGTTGTGTATTTTGTCTTGATCTTTTTGGGTAATGACTATAGCAAATTTTGTTCTTTACAATGCTTATGCGAGGTGGTTGGAATTTGTGCAGTAAAATCTTTATGGTTCCAGTTTACTAGTGTCTTATTACAGAAATAGTAGATTCGGTTGCAATTAACAAATTGCCTTTTTTTTTTTTTTTGTCTTACAAAGATTTATATCAATTGGAACTCCCTACTACTAAAAGTTGGTGGAGCCACTTTAAGACTAGAATCAAATGCAAACTAACTATGATAAAATTAGCTGATTTGAGGCTTATTAAAATGTAAATTCTACGGCACAAAAACTTTGTATACCTTCGAGCAATTTGAATTTTGTCTAACCCTATTCTGAATAAGAGATAAATATGTTTCATAACCTCAAGTTTGGATTGTTTTTGTTTGTTAATATATATAAACTACAGTAGGCTCCTTTCTATTCATCAAAGCTTGAGAGCAGCTAGTGTAGTTAATTGAGAATATTATGCTAAAGGGTAAATTTAAAAGATAGACTTATGTTAATTTCGAGAATTTCGGGTAATGGCTGGGACAATTAAATTTGTTCACGCATTTTGTTAATTGAATAAAAGTTGGTGTCCCGAATTTTTGTGTGTCGGGATTTGTCCTGATTGAAACCGCGCCTGTTATTTTTGAAACAGCAACTGATTTTATTTAAACACTTATTATTGTTACGTTTCAAAAATATTAGTTACGGTTTCAAAAATAACAGGTGCGGTTTATCCCGAGACAAAACCCAGCCCATTTGAGCAAGCCCATATAGTTACAATCTGCAACTAAATGTAATTTAAACTGCAACACCTTGTTGTTGCAGCATATATTTTTTTAATTTCATATTGTTGATGTCTTATACTAGATTGCAGCATATTTGTTGCACCTCTAATAGTTAATAAAAAAATGCTCCTATTTTTTTAACACATTACAATGGATGATATAGATTAGCCCCTTTTTATCAACTCAAGTTAAAGTAAAAAAAAATTCATGCTCATGGGATAGTTGCTAGTCTATTTATATGGAGCACAGTTACATATTTCAGGTGAATTGTCATAGAATGAACTGCGACTGTTATTTTTGAAATAAAGACTAATACTTTTAAAATGTAAAAATAACAAATATTTTAAAAATATCAGTTTTCGCTTAAAAAATAATAGTTCTAATTTCAACTGGAACAAAACTCGGGACATAAACCATCGGGACACCAACTTTTTTTCTTATATATGCTTGCAACACTAAAGGGTAAATTTACCACATAGATTTAATTTAATCTTAAAAAACGTACATGAGATTAGTGGCGTTACAGGAGACTAATTCGATTATTCATACAAAGTGCTCAGGTGCTACTTAATTAGAGGTAAGTTATAAATCACATGAACAGGAATAAGACGACGCCATAAAAGGCGGAAAATTTATTTGTGCAACCTAATAAATTATTTGTGCCACAAGTCACAAACTTATGCAACGAAAAAATAGATGAAAAAATACTTTTATATTTTGTTGTAATAATTTAGTAACTTGTTACACAAACTGACTAGTTAGTTGCACAAACAAATTAAGCTCGTCTTTTTTGAGTCCTCGTTTTTTCTGTCCACTTAAATTTTTTGATTTGTTTATTATATAAATATTAATGGCAATCGTTTTGAGTCAGTAACCAATACATTTATATCTGCAACTAAATGTCATTGAATCTACAACAATCTTGTTGGATAATATATTTTTATTGTAGAATATATTTTATTTCGTTCATATTCTGAGAATTTTGTTTGGCTTAAATGTTCGCTATTATTTGGTTCATAATCTACAGTGACATCTTATTGCAAGATATATATCGCTTATTTCATAAGTATTAAGAGCGCAGTTACATATCCCAGATGAATTGTCCTGAGTATTGTCATGGGAGTAACTGCAACTGTTATTTTTGAAATGAATACTGATACTTTTGAAATATAAAATAATAAGTGTTTCAAAAATATCAATTTTTATTTTAAAAATAACAGTTTCAGTTTCAACCGGGACATAAACCGTCAGGACACCAACTTTTTTCTTTACTAAATTTTGTTGCAGATTGTAGCATATGTGGTGAAACCCTATTAATTAAAGGGCTTGGTTTTAGAGCCTCAGCCCTTTATCCCGATTTTTGAAAAGAGCAATTAACTGTTAAATTATTGTATTCCTATTTATACAAATAGCAATAAAAGATTGAAATATAAACTATCATTATATTTCTTGTTACTCTTTTTTATCATGACAGTTGCAAAAAAAAATGAAAGTTGGTTACTCTTTTCAAACAAAGACATTCAATTATTACTTTATTTTTTATTACTCTTTTTTATTATAACAGTTGCAAAAAGTTGACAGTTGGTTGCTCTTTTCAAACACCTCGGGACAAAAAATCGGGACATCTCAATCAGGCTCCCAATCTTTTTCCTTAATTAAAAAAAGAGTACAGTTACAGGAGCCGGGTAAAATGGGCTAGGAATTGTCTCTTGATAAACCGTGCCTATTATTTTTGAAACCGCAACTGATATTTTTAAAACGTAAAAATAACAAGTGTTTGAAAAGTATCAGTTGCAGTTTCAAAAATAACAGGCGCGGTTTAATCCGGGACAAATCTCGGCACAAAAATACCGGCCCACCAACTTTTGTTCTTAAAAGAATACAATAGAGGCATGTTGTTGCATATATAATTTTATATGTTTTATATTCATATTGGGCTTGATTACATGGACGCGAGAGAATAAACTCGGGAGTCGACGCGTGAGATTATATGTGCAACCAATTGTTTTATTTGAGGAACAAAACTTTAATTTCTGCAACGAAAAAA
Organism: Carallia pectinifolia; assembly: GCA_037832335.1. NCBI lineage: Eukaryota > Viridiplantae > Streptophyta > Magnoliopsida > Malpighiales > Rhizophoraceae > Carallia > Carallia pectinifolia. Next base: position 10,138,082 of record CM075454.1, read on the forward strand.
TAGACGAAAAGATACTTTTAAATTATGTTGCATTAATAAAACATCTTGTTACACAAATAAAGCAACCATTTTCAAAAACGATCTCACGTGTCGACTCTCGTGTCTATTTTTCCGTGTCTGGGTAATTTTTCCGATTCATACTCTCTTGTTGCATATTATAATCATCCCGAGCGTGTGCTTCCTTCTCGTCCATGTGCTTTTTATGTTGGTAATTACATGTGTGATTTGATTGACTTACTAATTCCACACACTTCTCGATAACGGAACAAATCTATAGGCATACAACTTGGTGGATAGACAGTGTCCAAATTCATATTTTGTACAACAATAAATATATTTTGTGCAACAAAACAATAAAAATTGATACAAAAAAATATTACCTTTTTTTTTCGATTCATATTTTTTAATTACTGTTGCACAAAATATACTTACGGTTGCACAAATCTAGTCGTGTGTGAATGTCGTATGCTCACCAGTATCTGCCCATATAACAGCGCCCGACAACAATGGAGTTTAGATTTGGCTCTATTTGATTGCGTAGTTAAAAGAGGTGGCTATAAGCTCAGGTTTTTATATTTTCTTGGTCAAGTAAAGAAAAAAAGTTGGTGTCTCAGCGATTTGTGTTTCAGTTGAAACTGGAACTGTTATTTTTTAAACGATAACTGATATATTTGAAATACTTGTTATTTTTACATTTCAAAAGTATCAGTCTTCGTTTCAAAAATAAAAGTCACAGTTCCTCTCAAGACAAAACCCATAACAATTCACCTAGGATATATAACTGTGCTCTATGTATAAATTAAAATAACCTCCTGATAGCCCATGGTATAGCCGATAATGTAGTTAAATATGTTACACTAACAGGTAAATTTAAAAGAAAGCGTTATGTTAATTTTAAAAAAGTTATAGAAGATTAATATGGTATTAGTAGAAGACTAATTCAATAGTTCGTATAAAGCATTGAGGTAACATTAAATTATGGGTAAGTTGTTTAAATTTGTGATTTGTATAAATATTGAGAAAAAAAGTTGGTATCCCGAGTGGAATTGTCCCTAGTTTTATTTCGGTTGAAACTGCGACTAATATTTTTGAAATACTTTTTATTTTACAGTTTAAAAGTATCAGTCTTCGTTTCAAAAATATCAGTTACAGTTTCAACCGGGAGAAAACCCGAGACAAAATCACTGGGACATGTAACTGTGCTCAAATATTAAATGCAATAATTTTGACCTTGCAACACTACTGTATAAATTTGCAACTAAATGTCTATCAATCTGCAACAACTATTTGTTTATGAATTTGTTGCATATCCTTACACACTTTTTGAAGATTGTAGCATATTTGTTGCACCTCTAATACCTATTAAAAAAATCAATAATGGCATGTTATTGTAGAATACATTTGCTTTCTTTCCTATTCATCTTCTCTTGTTGCAGATTGTAGCATATTTGCCACACATCTAATACATTTGACTAACTCAGTCAACAGACACTCATTACTGACATCCTTTAAAATTACAGACTTCCACTTTTCCCACACTGGCAGCATCTGGATCTCTAATTCCTTTGTCCAAGCTTCCTGCACTTTGATTGGCCCGCGAAACTTCAAACATTTTTACTTGGGTAGGTTCTATCGCCCTTGCATTAACATCTACACTTTTACTACCATTGACATAGTCAGATTCCTCGACACCTTTGTTGTTGTTGTAGTTTTTCTTCTGTACCCAGTGACCATTCAACCTACACACTTGCTTGTTAAGTTTGTTCCGCCGTGACTGATCTAGCTCCCTCCATGCCTTGTCAATTTAAGCACCACCACCAGACTGCAAAATGTCTTGATTCATAAATTGAAATGTGTGAAACCATTCTTACTGAACATATACTGATACTATACTAGAATGCCAAATTATACTCACCATGCTGGTTTGGCTCATGTGTTTGATTGCTCTTCCCTCGTTTACCAAATACCACTTCCTTTCAAACATATCAAATTTAACTACTCTTACCAAAAAAGGTCCAATACATCTCCTTTTAAGAAGAGTCACTTATAAATTTGATTCATGAAACTAAAAAAAAAATAAAAATCAATCACTTACTGGAAGCAAATGTATCCATTCATCGTTTTGCTGTGCTTCCTTGGTGAGTGCATAGTAGCCTTTCAAACATATCAAAATTAACTACTCTTATGAAAAAGGGTCCAATACATCTCCTTTTAAGAAGAGTCACTTATAAATTTGATTTATGAAACTAAAAAAAAAAAAAGTCCAATCACTTACTGGAAGCAAATGTATCCATTCATCGTTTTGCTGTGCTTCCTTGGTAAGTGCATAATAGCCTTTGATAGCTGTCTATAGAGTTCAAATGATTGTCTAGTAACTTGATCCAATCACTTACAACACGCATTCTCAAGGGTCCAACAGTATATTCTTCCTTTGCATCCTTTGCCATGCTCCAGTTTCTCTCTTATACACCAGTAAAACATAATGTCTGTTACATTATGCTGCACCACTAAAGCATCTAAGTTTCACAAACTACCTGTGCTTACTCTGCCTGTTTACAATTCATATTGCATTCACTATCTAACCTATACACTAAATGGACTTTCAATGAATCCACAGAGATTACTTCTTTTCAACCACATAACATGCTTTATTCATTGCAATTTCACTGGCATATACTAGTGTCTTATTGTTGCTGACTCTTATTAAATCTCTCTCAAAACTGTAACAATTATATAGTCTGCATCCCATACACTAATCACACAAGTTCATAAACATCAAAACGATAATCTATACATTTTTTATTGTCGAAGCAAAGTTAAATAGAAATGTCATCGGGATTATTGCCTAAAACCAAATTCAACAAACCCAATAGACTTATTCAAACCCCAATATACATGTGTCGATCTTAATCTGTCGTATTCCTCATTTATCCATTATTTTCTTAATTTCATGTTTTACAAGCCAAATTGCAATTGACAACGACATTATCCCCAAGGGTGCTCCTTTTTGCTTTATTTTACCATGATCAAACATTTTTCTCCCTCATTGAACCAAATTTACATATGTAACTCTATTTCTTCTTTGATTTAGCACTTCACCGAACACATTACCTCTAATTTCTCAACTGATACGACTAGTTGAAAAATAAAATAAAATTTCAACTATTATGCTTCTTATTCAAACTCACTTCCTTAAACGCTGCGTGGAGTACCAGAATCTTTCACTTATGCCACTCCTCGCTGTCGATATTCATTGCTATCGTCCACCACCGATCTCCAATGCAATTGTGTTTGCGTGAAGATCACAAATACACCAGGAAAAATTCTTCATTTTTCCCTTCTGATCTCCAATCCCAACAATAGCTGTATCTCAACTTCATTGCTCCAAACAATTTTGCCACTCTTCCCTTTTACCTTCCAAAATTTTGTTTACGTATTTGTCTTCCTATCCTTTCTTTTCTCCACCGGCTTTCAACTCTCAATTTTTAATTTTCAAATTTCAAACTTTCAAATCCTAACCTGAGTTTTCAAATTTTCATTTCTAATTTACAATTATTTTATTCTTTATCTTTTAACTTATTATATTATTTTAATTTTAATTCTATGTGGGTCCCTCTGTGCCACATCATTATTGACGCTTCCGTCCACCATATTCAGTCTCCCTAGTGAACCCCTTTTTTGACATGTGAGTTTTTATTCGGGCTTCTCTGACAATATAGCATTTATTATAATGAAAAAAATTTGGTGGGCATATTATTTTTTTTACTGTGTTCACACACATTTTTTGTGTGAAACCACAAACGTTTTTTGTATAACCGCAATGATAAAAAGTGATACAAAAAGTATTACTATTTTTTCATTTCACATTTTTTCCCTTATAATTGCACAAAATATACCCATAATTACACAAAAAAAAAATATATGGACATAATAGGAAAAAATCATATGCCCATACAATGAAATTGCATTCCGATAAAAGTAAGCGCTCAACAATTACAGGTGTGTGCCTTATAATTTGGTATTTCAATTAATATTTTGAGTAAAATTAAATTTGATATTTTTAAAATAAAATTAATAATTTTTTAAATTTTTATTATTTTTATATTATTAAAAATTAATAATTTTATTTTAAAAATATTAATTTTAATTTTAATTAAGATACTAATTAAAATACCAAATTCCGAAACATGAGTTAATATTTTTATGAGTGTGCATAAATGGGCCGGTGGAAACATCCCAGTAGTGTCCCCGGATGACATGGACAGAAGGGCCCACAGTAAAAAAGAAATAAAATAAGGTAAAAAATTTGGATATTAGAATAGAGGAAATGAAATTTTAAAATTAGAAAAAGGTGAGCTTTTAGGGTTAGAAAAGGGTATGATAGACATTTTGGGGATATTTTCTTTAAGCGGGCAAAGGGGAAGTGGTGGAGGCAGACGGTGGGTTGATAGAGCGGAGGCGCCATCCAAAATGTATGGATTTTATTGCTTTTTTCTGGGAATTTTTTTCTTTTAGGAAATATTGCTTATGTGGTTGGCTGCGTAAACGATGTTTTATTTTGTTATTTGGTACTGGAAGTTTGGTTCTTTGGCTTGGGGTTTTTAAGTGACCATACGAGTGTTGATGCTAGATTTCGTGGTAAAGAGGGTTTGTGTGGCTGAGTTATTTTTGTGATTAAGGTTCTGGTGAGTGCGATTAAGATGTAGTTGTTAAGCTAGTGAATATCCTGTAATCAGGGAAAACCCAAATGGCTGGATAGGAGTAGAAGAATGAAATGGTATTTCTATGCGGTAACCACTAAATTTTTCATAATTCGTCAAATTTAATTCCTTCCAGATAGAATTTGGTTAATATTGAAGGAATTAAGGTGAAGTAATCCTTAAGTTATAGTAGCAAATTTCTATATGTCTTATGGAAGTTAGTAATGTACTGCTAGAAATTAAATTTTGAAATATATGCTGGTTAATTACGATTCAATGAAGAACAGATAAATCATGATAGTTGACACCCTACAATGCTTGAACAAAAAGTTTGAAAAAATTGTTTAGAATGTTCTGTAGCAAAGGAAAAGGGATGCTAGTTCCTTTTTTTTTTTTTTAATCTTTTTCTTTTGTTATGAGTCCTTGATTTTCATTAGAAATGTTTTTATTCATTTGGCGCATAAGATGTTGAGTGTGGTGGATTGTTGCAGTCTTGTATACATTCTTTGAAATGTGCCACCAAATAGTTTATTATTGAATACTGCAAGGACTTTAAAAGCATAAGGATGTTTTGAAGTATGGTGGGAAAGATTTGTTGATTTTCCTGTATTTTGGAAAATAGTTGTTCTGTTCTTTGAAAGCTTCTATAACTATAATTCCCTTATTTGACGACGATTTGCTTTTATACAAGTTGTGGGAATTTATGTTTACTGCTAGTTATTGTTAAGCTCTTGATTCCCAAATTTCACCCTAAAACAGATAGCCCAAATAATAAGACATTCATAAGGCGCCTTCGCATGCTTTAGTGAAGGTGAACGTTGCTCTCCTATTCAAAGGTGAAGACATATCTCCTGGACTGAGGAAAGGTAAATCAGTCATGCCTTTTGGTATAGAATCCGCGCATTTTACATTTCAGTCAATAATTGTGTGGTTTTTGCCTATTTCAGACATGGAGGGAGGAGAAAGTTCAAAGCATTACAAAAGGCAAAATAATACTAGAGTTGGAAAGGGAGTGACATGGACACGAAATCGAAGAGAATGTGCATATAATTTATTTCAGTAAGCTGCCTGAATTGAAAACATTGTTAGATACAATGATAATATAGATCATTTCAATGAAATCTGCTAGGATTTAGATATTTGATATGCCTCGAGTTAATGAACAGAAAGTGGTATATGCAAAAGGCCAAAGATGCGGGCAAAAGCAGGCCAAATATCTGCAATGTGAGTAATTAGTTAATTATGTATAGTTGTGTCATTGTTAACTTTACTTGGAATAGGATTATGAAATATTATAAAAGTGCTAATATAACTTTGTGATATGGACAGAAGGAATTTGCAAATGAAGTTGCCAATGCATGGAGTGAGTTAGATGCCGAAGGAAAGAAAACGTTTCTAAATGAAGCAGCAAAGATTAAAGGCGTTGATGGAGGAAAAAAGGTAGTGAATTTTTGTGCATTTTTGAAAAAAAAAATTATAATTTTTTTTTATGAAAATATGTGAATATGACATGCGCTATCATGTGTTAATATTGTTTGAAAGGTAATGAGCAACACTAATGTGTGGGGATACATAAAAGTGCAATGCTAATTGCGGGTACTTATGCCATTTGTAAAATAGAAATGGTTGTTTATTGTCATTAGGTTGAAGGAAAGGGAAGAATAATGAAGATATATGTTTCGTCTTTGTGTACTGATGCTCATGGCTTTTTTTTTAGAATGACCAGTAGGGAATGGTCAGTATATAAAGGCTGACTTTATAGATGTTATTAGTTTTCAAAATTACCAGATTTTGATTATAGAATGTCACTGTTTTATTTGATAATGTGTTCAAATACAAGTTTACATCTGTGTGAAGATATTAAATATTTGACAAAATGTTAATCGATGTTGTTGTAGGGCTCTTTCAGTTCAAGGTGTTGTCCACAACAAATTATACGGTTTGTAAGGGAATTAGGAAAGAGACAAAAAATGGAGGAGCTTATTAATGAGATGGGATTTGAGTCATTTATTCAAGTCAACTGCGGAAATATGCCGAGGGCATTTATATTAGCATTGGTGAGTAACTTCGATCCATTTAAAGGTGAGCTGCGAGAGCGGGGTGAGCGTAAGGTCGTCTCTGTTGAGGATGTCGTAGAACTATTGGGCATTCCCAACGGTGATGATCCTTTGCCAAATGACCCCATAGGTGGGATGGAAGTTGCAAAGAGGATGTTAGAGATTGCAAAAAATGAAGCTTGGAAAAAGTGGAAAGAGGGAGGAAAAGTTGGTAGTGCTTGGAAGTTACTGGTGACAAGTAAGAACGACAGACCTAATTTGACAGCTATCAAACTTGTGTTGGAAAGTAGTGAAGTGGAGGATAGCATAAGGAAGCAAGCATTCTTGATTCTAGCCTAGGGTTCTGTATTATGCCCAACCTCGTCGCAATTCCCCTCCCCCAGACTTTATAATGTCGTTGTTGATGTAAGAAATGTGAGAAGATTTAAATGGGGCGAATTTGTGTTGGATTGGCTGTGTGATGAGGTAAGTGCCTTCAACTTTGGGGAGCGACAAAGAAATGCAGAGATGGGCAAGCAGAGCATTGGTGGTTGCCTACTTTTGTTGATGGTAAGATATGCATTAATAATTTTGATAATAGAATTGAATATTTAATGGAATCATGTATGCTTAATTGTGACTATATTGTGCAGCTGTTTTTCTTTGAGAGGTTTCCGCTGAAGAAAAGTGACAAACGACCTGAGCACGAGCATCCTCTTAAGTTTTGGAATAAGCAGAGAATCAGGCACCGACTGAAAATGGAAGCAAAATACGCTAGCTTTAATCCAAACGAGATATTACTGGACAAAAAAAGTTGAAAATTTTATTGTTCGTATATAATAAGCAATTATGAGTATTGGTATTGGCACAATTGTAATTGGATGTGTTGTGTTTCAGGGAATTGGGCAACATGCATCATACTACTCAAAGTGGGTGAGTGGAAGTAACTTAGTTGGTGACATATCAGAAACTAGAAAGGTTAGGGAACGTCATAGTTTTGCAGTCAAAGTAAGAACAGTAGTGATGACAATTAATTTTTGGAATACACAAAAGTTGAAGTTGACTTCAAGACTACTTTTTCATTCAAAATCTTAAGAAAAACAAATATCATAGATTTTGTTATCAAGCAGTGCGTATTTTTTGTAGGGTTGCAGCAAGTTTGTTGAAATCGCCAAGTCATTAATGGGGAAGCACATGGAAGCTTTCACTGAAGAATTGGGTCAGCAAATTGGAAACGTAAAAGTTGATAAGAAAAAACGCAAGCAGCGTGTCGAGACAGCCGAGGTGGATCCACATGTGGCTAAGATGGCTAGAAGGCCGAAGCATTGTGCAGATCAAGGCTATATAAAAGCTGAAAGTGTTGGTAGTGAAAATGTAACGCATAGGGAAGAATGTAAAGGTACAATTTGATATATAAGCTTTTGGTAGTTATAATATTATGAAAGCGTTGATGTTAACGGTTTAATTATACACATTGAACATCAGATGCAGAGGTCCCTGAAGATGAAACTTGTGAAGATTCCATAGCAAGCTATAACTTAGGAACGGTGGAAGTAGATGGGCATAGAGATGGTGGGCGCAATGAAGGCGACGCAAATACCATGAGCAGTTATGGGCGATTAATAGGTGATCTCGCAAATGAAGTTAAAAGCAAATTGGTGTTCAAAGGCCGCATGGAAAGCAAACGTGCAATTTCAATGGAAGTGAAGGAGGATAAGGTGAAGGTTGTGAATGTATTGGAATGCAACAAAGGGAAAATGAAAATTGGTAATGAAGTCATCTCGAGATGCACGACCCCAGCTCCGTGTCTTGAAAAGACATCAAATGATTCACAGAAAGCTCCTTCATGGCCATCACGTAAGTCAATAATTGCAAACAATAAGTGCTTGCTTTAAAATAGTTAAATGCAAAAACCAAATCTTACAGGTGCAATTACAGGACCCATAACAAGGGCATTGCGAGCTAAGCTGAACTTGGAAGTGCGAGAGCCGTTGTTAATGGATAGAGCAAAGAAAATCGAGAGGCTTGCAGATTGGGCGAGTGAAGGCAGCTCTGCGGATGGACTTTTTAGTGATGGCCACAAAGCAGTAAGAATGGTAACCACAGTATCGATTCGAGCATTCAATGCAGATGAGAAGAAACTATATTATTGGGCAACTAGGCCAAAGGTTCGGGGAGAAACTGAAAAGTGAGTATTTTTCCATTATTGATTATTATATAGGTATTAATGACAACAATTGTGGAGTTTATATTTCACATGAGGGAATGTATTAAGTGTAAGCACCAATATTAAACAATTAAAAATTTTTGTGCAGTCCATTTGTGGTCAGCTTTGGAAAGGGATTGGCCTTGTTTCGGGATGATTGTAGATGTTTGGCACCGCGCCAATGTATTTCAAATATTGTGAGTATATTGCATACAATATTGAGTTAAGTTTGAATTGAAATGGCTGGTCAATTTTAGTAATATAAATTTGAACTTATATATACATGTGGTTTGCACAGGTGATGGATTTTTTTGCTGCACTTCTAAATCGGCGAGAAGACAATAGTAGTGGGAGCCGCAAGCATTACTTCAGTCAAATTTTCTCGGTAAAGAATTGTTAATTACTAAGTGGTGACAACCATGGTTTGAGTTATTTTCTATGTTCATAACCTATCTAGGAATTTGCTGTACTACTAGAGATTATCGCAGTCATTCAAATTTTTCATTCCAATTGCTATCAAAATTTGTAAGAGACATTTCGTGTTGATAAATTACAGTCCACAATTGTCGCGAACGCTGGGGGTGATAAGAAAGCAGGAATTAAAGCAGTGCAGTTTAATGCATCATCACATCGACGGAAGATTTCAGAGAAGCAACTTGGTTACGCTCTGCCTAGTTGTCACATGGTATGTGGCAGGTTTGTCAATGAATTTATTTTTTCATATGAGCAGCCCAGCTTCTATCATGTTACCATTTTTCGCTTCTTAATTGTGTGCTTCTCTTCGGTCAGATGTTTATTCCCATTCTCTACAAGGAGCATTGGTATTTATTTATTTTAAATATGAATGCCAAGCGGCTAGATGTGATGGATTCTGATGCATATACTTGCTTTGATTTCCACATTGTCCATAAAAATATTTCATTGCTATCTTTATGATGGTGCATAAGTAGAAGTCATATGTGTCATGAATGTGAAACTCCTCCTGAGTGGATGTAGGTATATGTGATGACCGAGGTGTTGACTGATTTAGCTGGACAGGAGTTTTCTGTAAAGGATTACAAGCACAAATTGGTGCCAGTGCCACAACAAGATAATAAGTATGCAATTATACATTTAGCCTACTTTTTTGTTCTGGTATTCACATGTAGTATTGACTCCATTGTGTTCAAATATTGCAGTTATGACTGTGGATTGTTTGTGATGAAGATCATGGAGTTCTGGGATGGTGAATGCATAGTTGATTTTGATCCAAAGGTAGTCATTGATGATTTTAGTTATGTGGTTATAATTGGCAGGTCTTTTGTTTGTCATTGGTTATAGTTTGACAGCTTTATAGTTATTGTCACCTAACTGATTGTGACAAAATTTTTTCCTTTATCCAGACACTTCCTGCAAAGTTCAGAATGGAGTATGTAGTTGACTAGCTTTGCAATCCAGTAAACCATTATCTCGGTGCTACTAGAAAATTGGCAGGCCTGAAGCAGTAGTTTGACCCAGCAGCCTTTAATTTTATTGCTGATCCAAAACATAGCTAGTATGTGGTCTATCTGATAATATAGCCCGACAGTATTTTTTGGGATCATCCACCTTCATAATTTTGGTTAATGAGTAATAGACGTAGTTGTTTCAGAGAAAGATGTAGAGGCAAGTGCATGCTAATTTGTAGCAATCACAATTTTGTTGTGGCTGTATGACTTGAACTAAAACCGGCCACTAATTACAGTTCTCTCAGCAGTAATTTTCTGTCAATTTGCGCAATTAAACCTCGTATTACAAAATGACTACAATTACATATTTGGGGTAAATTGTCATGGGTTTTTTTGAGGATAAACCACGCATGTTATTTTTTAAACGACGACTAATACTTTTGAACTGTAAAACAGCAAGTGTTGCAAAAATATTAATTTTCGTTTCAAACTTAACAGTCACAGTTTCAACTCCGAAAAAATTCGGCATATAAAACGCTGGCATAGAAACGCTGGGATAGAAACATTTTTTCTCACAGAATTCCTTTGGTACTTGCATCAAACGGACTTTATATAAAAGATAAATAACATGTGTACATATATCGGGTGAATATTAAAAACAGGTGAACATTGCCTTGCAATGACTTTATTGGGTTTATTGGAACCATCGAGTAAAAGTATAACATAAAATATTAATATCTGCTGTGTTTTTCTTCCAAGCAGTTTCTAATTGAGTATTACGAGCGAATTGTATAAAAATTGCTTTAAATCATACTCGCACGACTTTGAACGAAAATAACATTTTTTGCCAAAAATTATGATTTATAGTAATATTTCATACGTTTAAATTAATTTAAAGCATTATGTCCTGTTTTTTTTCCTTATATCAAATTGAGCGCCTTTATATATCCCGGCCTTTTTGTCCTACGCAATGTTCCGGGCAAAACTAGAACTGTTATTTTTTAAACGACGACTGATATTTTTATAACCTACAAGAATTAAAGGTAGGTGTTCGGTTTTTTTGCGTCGGAATAAATCCCAATTGAAACGCCAATTGATATTTTTGAAACCAACACTGACGTTTCGAAACACTTGTTAATTTAATGTTCCAATAATCTCAGTCGTAGTTTTAAAAATAATAGTCGCAGTTTAGCCCCGGACAAATGCCGGAACAAAACCGCCGGGATACCTAAGGGTAATCAATGTAATAATAACAAGTATTTGAAAAGAAAAAATTTTTTTGTCCCCCCGTTTTATGAGCCGAATTTGGTTTAGAGTAAAACTGTACCAATTAATTTTGAAATGAAAACTGGTATTTCGAAACACTGGTTATTTTTACATTTCAAAAAAAGCAGTCGTCGTTTCAAAAATAACAGATGCGGTTTATCCCGGGCAAAACCCAAGACATTTTACCGGGGATATGTGATTGTGCTCAGTTTAAAAATAGTAGTGTTGGTTTCAGAAATTACAGGCGCAGTTTCAAAAGTAACAGTCACCATTTCTATTATCTTCCACATAACAATAAATACTACGTAACATTTCTTTCTTTTAATAATGGAAAACCAAAAAAATAAGTCCTAACTAAAAATTATTACTACCACAAATGTCAGTGGGTACCTGTAATTTATACCGTTCCAGTCAGCAAATTGATGGTGAGAAGACGGTAAGGACTGGGATGTGGACCAATTTCAAAGTTATTGACCTAATTCTTGCGCACTTACATTTAGTAACGAAAATCTAAACAATTTCAAACTTACTGAATAAATTTGAACTTATCCCAAGACTGATATGTTTGCAAGACAATTTTTATTACCAATTTGACCCAGATTTTGTCCTGGGATAACTGCGGCTAATATTTTTAAAATGAATAGTCATAATTTTGAGATATAAAATAACTAGTGTATCTTCAATATCAGGCTTTATGTCAAATTTATCAGCCACAGTTTTAATCCGAACATATATCGGGTGACAAATTCAAGTAGGACACCTACTTTTTTTCTTTCAACACCTACTAATCTTCTATAAAAAGAAAAACGTTGCTATCCTGGGTGAATTTGTCCTTGTTTTATCTCGGTAAAAACTAAAATTGATATTATTTAAACAAATATCGATTTAAAAAAATAATTTACGATTTCCCCATTTCAAATTTATCAGTATTCGTTTCAACAATATCAGTATTTGTTTCAAAAATATCAGTTTCAGGTACTACCGTCCGAATACCCGAGACATTTTACTATGATTGTCAGATATAATTGATTATTTTACTACTACATTTGAAACTGATAGGAATATCTGTAGTATAATTTGTCGAAAATCGTGATGTTGTCACTTTTTTGTGTATAGGATACTATATTGACAGATGTAATTGATTATACGTATGATAATTATAAGACTAATACGATTACTTTTGCAAAGATTATTAGGGAAATGATGAAGTTGCACTTACTTTTTTTGTATAGTATTTTCATATTTAACTATTTATATAGCTGATACTTTAGAAACACATACTTGTACTTTTATAACTAATTTGACGCAGACGAGATGGTCTCACTTTTTGTTCATAACTATTTGGCTGTAAGACTGATAGGTTTGAAACCAATAACAGTCTTTGTGCAACTACTAAAAGCAGATCATAAAGGTTTAACTTTTTAAAGCACACAAACATCAGTGCCTATGGTAATTATAGTTACCAAACTGAAATTGTCATAATCTCCATAATAACATCGATTAAAGTTTCCTCTCCATCATTCATATGGCGCCAGATTTAGTTAGGAATAATTCTGATACTTGTGCATCAAATACTGATACTTATGCACCAAATACTGATAGTTTTGCAACCAGTATTCGCTGCTACCGATATTTCAGAAAATAATTTGACCAAGAAATTGATATAACAGGGTAGATAGGAGCAATAACTCAATGGCATAAATGATCAACAACCTGCTGTGTCCATAGATGTGCTTCACACGGCTGGCTATAAATACATGCATTAGGCCCATATGTGTAATACTGTCTTCCTACAAATCCATTTGAACATGATTTCCATCATTCAATTTTTTTTCTTTTTATAACTTCTTCTACAACTCCAAAGAATGGGTTGTAACATGAGTTCCTTTATTTTTCTTTCTTTGAATAAAAGTTGGTGTCCCGAGTTTGTTTGTGCTGGGATTTGTTCTGATTGAAACAGAAACTGTTATTTTTCAAACGAACACTGATATTTTTTAAACACTTGTTTTCTTAAATTTCAAAAATATCAGTGATCGTTTCAAAAATAACAGTTGTGGTTTCATTCATTACATTTTTCCGGACAAAATACACGGGATATGCATGGGCACTCTTTTTGTTTTCATCCAAATCTGTAGTATCCTCTCTTCATGGTCTCTTATCTACTCATCAATTTGTTCATAACTACAACAATCCACTGGAGGTGGATAAAGGACGTGACACCTATCTCACATAAGGTGTAAGAGGAAAGCTTGTATCCAATGGCCAAAAGGAACCCACCTTTTTCATTGTTGCTCATTCTCAGCAGATCATCATGTGCACCTCTCGCATTAAATGACCTTCTTCAAATATGACTTGCATCGTTCACGAGTGGGAAGATTTCCCTCCACAATTGCACTGTTATTTTGAGGCTCTTTTTCGGCAGTTCAGAGGATGAGCAGATCGCATTAAATGACCTCCGTGTACTTTGCTTGCCATAATGCACGCGCGGGAAGATTTCCCTCCACCATGTCATCAGGTTAAGTGCAAAATTAATTAATATGTGTAAAAATTTTGTGTTTTAGTTAATATTCAATTTAAAATTAATATTCATATTTTTTATTTGATCTTCACAATATTTTTTACACGTAATATTGTTATGATTTCTAAATCTATAAAATTTCTTATAAAATTTCAGTTTTCATTTCAAGTGTGACACCAAAGTACAAAATATCAACATTTTCTTTTACAAATTTAGTCAAGTCCAAAATAAATGAATTAATGATAGCCAACGTTATCATGACTTTGGCAACTACATTCTTGGAATTAACAAAAAAGATAACTTGACCTTTGTTAAATCAGAGTAATTTTCCCTTCAAATTCTTGTGTGAGAACAAATTTAACTATGGTTATTTGTCCACCAACTCCCCTGCTACTCTATAAATTCCCTCTAAAGTGAATTTCTACATTAAGCTAGCATAACTGTAATCCAGTTGAATTGCCTTGTTCTCTGCACTCAAATTTCTGCAGCTTTTTGGTTCAAGACCGAGGAAGGACTAATATCGTGGCTGACGGCATGACTAGCAACTCCAATACCTCAGGTACTTAAAATTAATAATAGGGCTTAACATGTTACTACATTTTTATTTTGTCTTCTACTTGGACCATGCACAGAACGTGTACTCAAATTAACGTCAATTTAATCTATTGCTTTATATAGAGTCGATGAAAGGGATGACGCTGTTGAACTCCATACCAGCCACCCCAATCTCTGACAAGACTTATGAGGTGCTTCGCATCATTATGGATGAAGGAACACTCTTACGAGCTGAAGTCATCGAATTAATTAAGGAGCTTGTGGAGGCATTGGGCTACGACTGGCTGCGCCGATTCTTTGAAATGAGGGGAAAGCATTTGTTTCGCGTGAAAAAAATAGTCTGGCAGTATGGTGGACTGAAGCGAAACAACGGTCACCGCAAGAATCGCAACTGTGCTTGGAGGGCACGCGACCACATGACAATTAGAGGCCGAAACAATGAGGAGATAATTTTGCTATCCTCTGACTCTGAGTAGAGTCAGTTGGTTGCATGTTTTTGGACATTTGCACATCCCAAAATATGGTGATGCCAAATGGCTCTACAAATTTACTCATGGGCCTTCATAGTTTGGGCTTTAGCTGCCATAATGTTATTGGACCATTTTTGCACTTGATGGGGTCACCATTTTATGCTGTATCCAGATGTGTCAATTCAGGGATGTGTACATATTTTTGTGTTTTTTGTTGGCAATACCTCCTCATTTTTTGTGATGCTATGGTTAGTATATGTATGGCTGCACTTTATAGCCCAATCTGGAAGTCACCATATTCGAGGACTTGTATAAAGGAATGCTTATTTTCCTTTCAAATCTTACTGGCTCAATTCCACAAGTGATGCAATTCATTTCATATTAAAAAAAATTTCATAGCACAGTTTACGCGAGAAAACAGTACAGGTAGGCTTCAAACACATTTTGATTTGTTTCCAAAAAATTCAGATTTAGATTTACTTCAACCACTAAAAGCAACTTGAATCTTTTTAAGCAAATTTTGTATTAACTGGATGGTATTTATCTTGGTTTACTCTTCATTTCTATTCTAGCCCTCTTAATGTTATGTGAATAACCTTCAATTGTTGCAATGTGCGTAGTTCATTTTCCTATCTAAAGTTTTATTGCAAATTGTTGTAATTTTTTTGTTACAAACAATTTAAACCATTCCATTGTCAGATCCATGTTTCAAAATTTTATTGGATATTGCATTGGTGTTGTTACATAACATAATAATTTTGTGTAATACTGAATCAGTAAATGTATTGGCTGGCCTATGTAGCCCAATGTGGCAGGCATCATTTTCCTGAACTCGTAAACAACGCAAAATTTTACTTTCAAATTTAACTATTTTATTAGGCAAAGTGGCTGAATTCATTTCATTTTTTTTTTTTGTTGTATATGACTGATAACGCTAGAGTTAGGCTTGTTTCAAGTATAATCAGTACTTTAATTCTTTTGTTGCAAGTACAATGCATACTTTAATTTGACTGCTACTTTCTTAAAATTTCTATTAGTTGTAGAAATTTGAAATTTCAATCCACTATTGCTAACCCATACAGTTGTTGAAGGCTTATATTGCTTACTATGTGTAATTGTTTACTTTCCTTCTCCCTTATATATCACTTTATCCCCCTAAGTGTCAATACCCATTGTTCAACCCAATCAAGAGCGCTTCCTTCAACATTATGTTTCATTCAATTACTGTCAATTACAATGAAAGTCTAATGTCTTGATAAGATGTTCCATAAGAAATAATATAGTAAAAAATTAGACCACAACTTCCGTTGTGCTCTACCAATCAAGTTCCATGGTAAAATATCTCATTATGCTAACCCACTGCACCACTATCCACTGAGTCTGCTCCATCTCTTTGTAAGCCTAACCAAAATCAGGGTTCTTTCTAAGGCCCTGATGAACCTGCTGACATAAAGCGATATTCAACAAGCATGCCTTTTGTTTTCTGCAAGCGTAAACGTCCCATCCCTTTTTGTGGCGGGCAACGTCCTGACTGAAACTGCGTCTGATACTTTTGAAACGAACAGTTCATTTTTATAAGACTTGTTATTTTTGCTTTCAATAAAAAACCTTAGTCTTAGTTCAAAAAATATCAGTCTTACTTTCAAAATTATCAGTTAGAGTTTACCCACACAATTTTTTTTTCCATAAATAATTTTTGGAATCCGTTCTTATATGAAAGTCTTCCCATTTTCACAGCAAATTAACTTCACATATTTTCCTTCTAAACAATTGAACAACTCTACCATACAAAGGAGGGATTAGTACGATAATAGTTTCATACCTCTTGTACACAGCATCCGCAAATTAATTCTTTTCTTTATCCTTCTATTTGCGGTTGAACAAACTTTTGCCACCAACTGCCAATACAACTATTGTGATCCACTTGAAGGCACCCTTCATTTGCCTAAATTATTAAAAATTAGTCAATCATTTATTTTTAAATCCATCAACATGCATTACAAGATTTTCTTTACGGATTCACACTTTCATGTTTTTCTATATATATCAATAAGTTACTGTTATGGCTACCAACCTGTTGAAGTAACCCAATTGCTGATGTGCCCAGCTCTATCGGTGCACAAGGAATCTGAAGCTCACTCTGTGGCCTTCTTCTCTGCCTTTTCCCACTTCCTTTCTCCATCATTCCTTTCTGACGTTTGCATTTTGGCCTACCCCTTCGCTTCACACAAACTGGGTCCTTTAACTTTCTACTACTACCATCATTAACCTCGTGCGTACCCATGTCATATTCTTCATGCTCCTTTCTTACAGCATCTTCAGTCCATTCCTCTAATTGTACGTTCTGCTTTTCTAGACCTGTCAACATAAACTCAAATTTCCTCTCGTTTACCACAGCTTTATTCACTGCTGCATAAAAAATGTTCTCCAACTCTTTTGTGCGTAACATCTCGGTTGACATTTTATTACTATAAACCTTCACATTTGAATGGTTTCTCTCAACATCTTTTCTCCACATTCTCAATATATATTTATAAGGGATCAGCCCCACCTCATTAATTATAAAAATATTGAATGAATAAGAACAAAGATATCCTATGCTCTCAAACAATTGGCAATTACAAGCAATAGTATATGAGATGACTTCAAACTTCACCACATGCCTTACCCATTGTGTCTTTGAACTCTTGCCCTTTACGAGCTCAGAAACCCCATATATCCATACCTTTCCATCCTCAGAAATGAGCTGGATATTACAATACATAACCTCAGTCAATTGTTTTTGCACTTGCTTGAATATGTTAATTGTGTATGCTTTCTGCAGCTGCTCCTCAAAGGGGAATCGCGTCACACAAGGAATGTTACAAATTTCATTTAAATTGTCCTCATCAACTTCCTTTTGAACTTTATCCTCTATTGCAACTTGATACTGCTCCACAAATTGCCTTAGAGTGCTCCTTGAGTGAACATATTTATTGAAGAATGCGTGCATACTCTCACTCCTCTACGTGGACGACATTCCAGCCCAAAAATAAGGTTTCATATATGCCGGCGCCCACCGATTCCTATTTTCAAACAAATTATTTATCCATTCATTTCTCTCAAGATTGAATTCTGAAACCATAGCTTGCCAATTCTCATCAAATGCGTCACAAGTCATAGAATGTTTTATGACATTTGTAAAAGCCTCTCTCACTTCATTGTAGTGTTGATGTTTGGCAAGCTTTTTTGGTATTTTGCATGCTATGTGCCACCAACACCACCTATATCGAGTATTAGGAAAAACTATCTTAATTGCTTCACCAATTGCACCACATTGATCAGTCATTATGCCATCTGGATGTTTCCCATCCATGCACTTCAACCACTTCTCAAACAACCATTTGTATGTCTTAGCCTTTTCATTGTTAAGTAATGCACTTCCTAATAAAATTGAGTGACCATGATGATTTACGCCCACAAATGCAGCAAATGGCATTTGGTACCTATTCACCAGATATGTTGTGTCGAAAGCAATCACATCACTAAATTCTCTGTATGCAGCCCTGCATCTGCCATCAGCCCAAAATAGATGCTTCATCCTTCCTTCCTTGTCATGCTTTATTACATATACAAAATCCTTACTTTCAGTTTGCATCTTCACAAACATACTGTTAACAGCTTCAGTGTCTCCTCCGACTAATTGCAACCTTCGAAACTTTTGCACTTGGTTGGATAAATCACCCTTGAGGCATGGCAGCCAATCATACCCACCAGCTTGTGCAATCACACTTCTCACATTGTTCGATGGACAAATTCCTGCACGATCGTTGATTTCTAACTGCCTCTTCAAGTGCTCATCAACTCTCCTATGTTGCCTTAAAAATCGAGACATTTGTGGACTTATCTCATGATTGTGATCTAACCCGATAGAAGATATCACCCATAATCCTTCTCTCTTCATACAACAAATTCGCGCTTTGCATCCAACCCTCTGACTACCACGTCTTGCTAGCGGATTCTTACCCTTGGATTTGTGTACACCTCCTTTACTACATCTCAAAGTCATCCATCTTTCCTCATTAGATTTCTCATCTTTTTTCACACCCCACTTCACAATTCCAAAACCCTTTCCTCTTCCATAAGCCTGATAAAATTGAAATACCTCATCTTTATTTTTGAAAGCCATTCCAATTTTCGGTTCCTGCTCAATAACTACTTCTTCAATACTCATAATATTTGCCAAACCATTCACAGTGTCATAGGGTTCAACGCCAAGCATTATTGCATCTACGCTGCTATATAAACTATTCCCACACCCTCCTACCATAATATGATTCATATTTCCTTCTGAATTTCCTTACAGTCCACCGCTCATTTCATCCACCTGCATTATTGTTTCGTATTTCTCATATTGGTCACAACATTACTTAATACCATATTTCTTCTAATTATAATAATGTCAGAGTTATGACACATATGGTTTGATTATATCATGCAAGTATTAGACATACTCATTTATTTATGCGTACTTTGGACACTACATCTCCATTATTCTTAATCTTTGCAATTATTGCATTCATGTGTTTTTCACAGATTTTTAATAAATCATATCACACTTATCCATATCCAGCTAAAATTCACGCAATAGGGATAGCCCACAACGTTCATATCTACCCTTCAGCCTTTTTGTTTTTCCCACTCATACGTGTATATTATCTACAGAATATCATTACTGCACACAAGTTCTTATCCCATCTCTTCAATACTTTCCATCACACTATTATTACAACGAGTACTGTTATTTATGAAACTCGTACTATTAAATTTGTTAGACTTCCACATGCAGCAACTGAGCCTTCTACTTTTTGATTTTTCCAAATCATTAGTTGTAATTATTAAAAAAACAAGAGAACAAGACACGAGTTTATATCTCAAATCCTCAGACAATTTTATTCCATAATTGTACTTTATAAGACTCAAATTAATCATTACTTTTCAACCCCATAAAGATTCCCCCACCCACCATTGCAACAATAAATAAATTTTCCCCCTTCTCAACCCCTGTGCCAATTATAACAAGACAAATTCAATCTCTCCTTATACCCATACTAGTTTATTGAAGGTTATGGCCAATTACGTATCCCATTGCATTCGACCACCATGACACGTTAAAACAAGCATGAAGACTAATACTGACAACCAAAAATTCTCATGACATTCATCTAAAATTTGGGAGTAAAAAATTTACCTTTTGGTGTACCAAAGCTCCTGAAAAGACCAGCTGGGAAGCTCTTCTGCCTGAAAATGCTTCAGTCCAGACTTTTCACAGTTGGGGAGTGGATATGAATTGCAAACTTCAGCCCACTCAATTGTGCCCACCAGAAATTTCCAACAACCACCAAAGAAAAAACAAGTTGGCTACAAAATAAATCACGGCCCCCGGTGTGGTTCTCTAGTCTTTACCTTTCCAACCACTCTCCTCTTCGTTTTTCCCTTCAAATTTTACATACAATCCGGGTCATGACAATCGGGTAGGTCTTTATTTTTGTCACATGGTAAAATCACGGGAACTTGTGTCAGTGGCGGCAAGTTTTGCTCCAATATTTTCCCGCCTGCCTATTTTGCCCCTCCATTTCCTCCACTTTTTAATTCTTCTCCTTCATTTCCTTATTTTCTCTTATTATTTGTCACATCGTCCGGGGACACTGTCAGCACCCGAACCCCGGCACAAGTATATTTTCTCTATTTTTATTTATTTTGTTTCCTTCCAGACATTCCTCCCCCAATCTCTGTTCAAAAACCCTCTAGTCTCTCCCTGTTCATATATCTATGTATCCTGGGCTGGCCTAGCCTGGCCTCCTCTCTCTCTCTCTCTCTCTCTAGGGCAGTGTAACAATCTAAGAGACTGCAGCTGGAGTCCGAAGAGTAGAGAAAAGAACAGAGAAATAAGTAAGTAATGGAGAGGAGCGATGTTTGGCCATTCTTGGCAATGGTTTTTGTACAAATCAGCTTCGCGGGGCTGAACATTGCATCAAAGCTTGCAATGAAGTCCGGCATGAAGCCGCTAGTTCTTGTTACCTATCGACAAATCATTGCCGCCTTTGCTTTGACCCCCTTAGCCTTGTTATTTGAATGGTACGTATTTTGGTTCTTGAACTTGATACTTTGATCCATTTTACTCCCTTTTGAAAGTAGGAAGGTCCACGTTCGGGTGCAGCAAAGCTTCGATCTTTTTCTTGCTTTGAATTAATGGTTTTCGAATGCGTGAACATATATATATATATATATATATATATATATATATATATGGGATGCAAGTTTCTCTCTGTGCTTAATTTGTGGTTATGGAGTAGTATAGTTTCTTTTGGAACTCATGCATGGGGGGCTTGCATTTTGTAGAATTTAATTATTTTATAAATTCAAGTATTCCTTTTCCTTTTCATTGCTTTTGCTCTATAGTATTTTCATTTCTTTTTGTATATTTTGTTAAGTTTAGTGTGGGAATCTAAAGATATTTTCATATGGGTCTTTTTTAATTTATTTTTCTCCTTTCTTTATTGTTATTATTAATTATTTTTTTACATTAGGATGTTAGAATTTATCGTCACACACACATACATATAATTCACTTGTGGGCTGTGCTTGGTTCCTCGGAGTCAGATAAATGATGAAAATAAAATAACAATGAGTTTTTTTCGGTTAATGTAAAAATTCAAGAAAATAAATTTAAAACACTCCAAATTCAAGCAACCAACTGTCTCCATAATTATCAGAAAGAAAAGAAATGAAAAGATGCAAACCATTTATCCTTCTTTTTTTTAGTGTTGGGGGGGGGGGGGGGAGTCTTTTGTAACTTACATTTGTTTTCCAAATTCACATTTGTATAAATGTCATTCCGCCAGCTGCACCCCATTTGTAATTTTGGTTCAAAGTTAAATGGGTTTTTTTTTTCCTTTAAAGAGAAAAGTAGATGATAACGTGTGCCACAATTAAATGTTATTTGGAGGTGTTGAAATTACTAATACTCAGGAGCACTGCCAGCTCTGTGGTTGCTTACTGAAAAAATTCATGTTGAACTCAAGGGATGCTTAATTGAGTCATTTACTTAATTGCCTGCTTCTATAGAGGGTCAGTTTTCTGTTAAATGTCGTGATCCAGCTACTGCTCAAAAATGTGGAAATCCGAAAGAGTCAAAAAAAAAAAAAAAAAAGCTTAGCCCATATTAACAAATCAGTATAGTTTGTGTGGGCAAACAACAAAAAAAAAAAAAAAAAATGAAAACTTGTTTT
Source organism: Carallia pectinifolia (assembly GCA_037832335.1). NCBI lineage: Eukaryota > Viridiplantae > Streptophyta > Magnoliopsida > Malpighiales > Rhizophoraceae > Carallia > Carallia pectinifolia. The sequence continues at coordinate 10,160,531 of CM075454.1, forward strand.
TTTGCATTTCATTCTGCATCACATCCCCAAGAAAAAGCAAACTCGTTAACATGCAATTTAAGATATTTGTCCCTTGCAAAAACTAACAATTTATCCCTATAAATTGTTGTAAATAAATATAAGTTGCTTGATAAATATAGAAGACAAAGGGTAGTGTCAAATTATATTTTGAATCGAAAAATTTAAACTGATGAAGCGACCTATCTAATGAGAGAAAAAGAAAAAGACTCATCTCAGTCAATAAGAGGAAAAAAGGCAATAGGAGCTATGGCCCCTCCTATTTCAGTGTAGTGGCCTACTAGTCCCCATTTCGATTATGGAATTATGGAAAGGAATTTTCTTCGTATGGATGGTCAGACTCAAGACAGTTACAATGGCAGAACAAGCACATGTTTGCCTATGCTGATTGGCTAGTACTGGTAACATGATTGATTGCTTATGGAATAAAATTGTGATTCTGTTTCAAGTTTCATTTCAACTGATGATCATCAGTTGAACTCATCCTTGGCTGGATTTTATTCGACTATGGGCTATGATTTATCTAGAATTTTGAATTTGGTTAGTTTGAAAATTGCTGCAAGTCATTGATGATACTCACTTCTCATATTTTTCTCATGAAGGAATACTAGACCCAAGATCACCAGACCTCTGCTGTTTCAGTTGCTTTTATGCTCCCTTACAGGGTAAGTGATTTAGAGTTCCCTGCTAATAGATATTACAGTGTAGTGACTGAGCATAAAAATGTAAGCAAATTAACTATATTTTTAACATAATACTATTATTAATAGCTCCCAAGGAACTGTTTGATTAACAGTTACAAATTGTTACAATCAACACAAACACATAGAGGGAGGTATAACTGGCTTTTTATATGGGAAAAACTAAAAAGTTTTGGAAAGAACAACTCGACTCAATTGACTTTTCTTCGCTTCAAGGGGTTTCCTTAAAAACAAACATAAAAAGAAAAAACCGTCAGGCTCTAAATCTAACACTAACCTTACATCAATTATGCGCAAAATTGCATAAAAAGGGCTCACATGAGGTTTTACAATGAATTTAAAATATGAGTCTCATTACACTTTCAGAATTTTTTTACCTAATTTTTTTACTCAAACTACAACAGGTCTTCTATTTTTTGTAAAGATAGTGTTATTTTTTGCAGCAAATAAAGACAGTTTTTATGATACAAAAAATAATAATGTCATTGCAGATAATAAAGGACCTGTTGTAATTCAGACAAAAAATCGAGCAAAAAGATCATGGAAGCATACCTTTTTCCTTGAAACATTGACGTCAATCGAAGTAGAGTAATCGAACTGCTGTTCAGATTCTTTAAAGTCTTCATGTAACTTGGCATCAATTGAAGTTTGTACAATTGCACTAATAACTTTTCCCTTTTTTTGCTACCTTCTTCCAACCAAACCAAACAATGTTTTTCTATTAATTTTCTAAAAAAAAAAAAGGAAAAGAAAAGGTGAGACTGTTTTGAATCCACATTAGAATAAGCTTAAAACTAGAATTGAAATCAAAATAGATTCAGAATGGACTCAGAATTGAGATTGAATCACGCTTCAATGGTTTGAATCTTGGTTCGATTCTTGTTTCCAGTGAGACAAAATCAGTTATTATAAATCAAAATCGGTTGTTCTCACCTCACTCGACTCGCACTTAAAAGATGTATAATAAAATAGTACAGCATCGTAAAAATCTCACAACATAAAACACGTTTTAAATATTGTATAAAATTATTTTCAGTCCAATATTCCTCACAGTAAAACCCTATGCAAGTGCAAATGCGAAAGCGAATACGGTAAGAAGAAGAGGAGGATTGGGGTTTTAGCGTTTTGAGTCATTAGGCTATTTGGGTCACTATGGGCTTTGAGCCTTTTACAGCCTTTTGCCTGAAAAAGTTTCTTACATAAAAAGAGGCGGCAAAAGAGAGTAAGGCTTTAGGCTTTTGGGCCATTTAGCAATTTGAGTTTGTTTGGGCTTTTGCAAATTAGAGTTTGGGGTCCATTAACTACATTATTAGTTTTTTTTTTTTGGTGCAAAAAATGGTATTCAAGTGGACAACCACTCTCATCTGAGTAGAATTTCGAGTAGCGGCAAAAATCTTTTAACAAAAATTTAATGTCGCTGCATTCTTAAAGATTCGAACTTGAGACACTGATTAAACAGTGACAGAGTTTTATCATTCATACCAACGCCTATTAGTACATTAATAAACTCAAGTAAAGCATAAAAGAATTTAGTTGTCCAACATTCCAATCGTTAGATTTTAGACTTTTATTTTGAGAGTAGCTTCAGCTAATAGAGCATGAATATGTTCGTGTGTAACATATTTCCTAGGCATCGTAATGTGTTTTTATTATAAGTCTAATCCATTACAAAAATCATGATCTCCTGATTAGCGATTTGTTATTGACTGTTTCATTAAAAAAAAATAAAAAAGAAAGAAAAACAAAGGAAACTAGTTATTTTTTTTAATTTTCAAAAGAATTGAAAGAAAAGCGACACCAATTTAGAATTGCACTGAAAGGAACCACAACTGAAATGAGAATCGACCCAAAACAAAATCGAAACTAAATAGTGCCTCTGAATTGATCAATTCCTGATACCTTATCGAAAGTCAGGGAATCAGCTGATTTCAATTTATATTTGAACTAAGGTATTTGTTGTTTTTACTCGCGTATTTTATAAGTATAATTCACTCATAATTATATCTATATAAATTTGCTTTTTAATTTTTAATTTTAAATAAATTACATTTATTATGTAATATAAAATTATAAATAATTGATACTAAAAAAATAAAATTAGAAATTCTCTCGAATTAACCAGAGCTCACTCGTCAACGTTAATCCCAAGCGAACACGTCTGAGTCACTGACATTTGTTGTTGTATACAAAGTTGTCAGAACCGGACCGGTCATCGAATTGGAAACATTAGTGGGTCAAGTTTCAACCGGTCGAACCGGTATTTGAACCAGTATTTATATATATATATATATATATATATATAAATAATTTTAAAAAATAATACTTATACATGATTATTAAATATTAATTTTTTTATTTTTAAGGATTAAATTGAAAATTTTGATACCTTTAGAACTAAATTGAAAGTTTTAACTAAATTTAAAACTCAAATTATAATTTAAATAAACATTGAAATCAAATCATAATTTATAAAACTTTTATACCGGTTTGAACTGGTTGAACCGGGTCCGATTTTTCACTAATTTTTACTGATTTTGACCGGTTCTTGACCGGTTTTAACCGATTTTGACCGGTCCGAATTAAGGGACAACAGTGACCATGAACCGACCCAAACTTTTGACCGATCACCAATTGAACTGATCGGACCGACCGATCCAAACCGATTTTTATAACATTGATTGTATACGAACTCTTTTCCCAAGAACATGCTATGAGCAATTATGAGTCAAAGAAGTCAAAGTTTGTCAATTAAGGAAAACACAACAGCAAGTCAAGTGTGCTTGTTGTTCAAAAAAAAAATAGTCAAGTATGCTTCCTTGTCCGTCCTATTGAAATCAAAGCACAGTTCTTTTATTAACGATCATATGAGTTTGGTTTGGTTGCTCAAGAAATTATGTTCGAGAAATTATTATTCTGATAAAAATGATATTATAATTTTTAATAATAAAAAATTAAATAATAAAATTTTATTATTAAAAATATTAATATTATTGCTTAAAATTCATCATTTATTATTTTCTGTACATTCTTTTAAATTAAAAATCATCAGTCACCTAAACTTTTTCCAATCATATTTTCTCAGTGATCAGCCACTTGACTTTTACGAACTAGCGTGATGAGGAAATAATGTTGATGGACAAGGATGAAATGAGCAGTATGTTTTCCAAGGATTCACCTTCCTGTAAAAATGGCTGGGACACTATGGGTAACTCTTGAACATGTATTTGACTTTTAGACCCTCTTCTCTTTTCATAACCTTTTACTTCTCTTATAATTAATTAAAAAAAAAAAAGAAAAAACGCATTTACGTTACATGCACGTTAATTCTAAGAAGGGAAAGCCTTTGGACACATATTCACTTTGACAACTAAGACAACTCTTGTGAGGAGGTTTTTTTTTTTTTCTTAAAGAAAAAATTTCCTTTATTAAGCCAAAACTAAAAGACAATTGACTGTATATACGAAACAATATAACTTTATTTTTCATAAAATATTGAACTTTTATTGAGAGAACAAGTTTATTGGCCTAAATAACCGGGAACACAATCTTATAGATTTATTAGACACAGTGTATATGATATATTTTATACATACTATAATTACGTTTTAGACACAGTGTATTATAAATTCGAGTTTTTATAAAGTAACATATGTAGATATTGTTGAATTCCAAATAATTTGGTGGTACTTACTAAATATTCAGGATTTATTTGTCACGAATTTAGTAATAATAATCCTATCTATTCGAGTTTTTTTTTAATTACAAAAAAAGGTACAGTATATTAGTTATTATATATATATATATATATATATATATATATGAGTCGATACCGTGGTCATTTGACATGTTCTTATTTAACTTCTTTTATAGAAAAAACTTACCACCAAAATACTGTTAAATTTAAATCTCTTTTATTATAAACTGTAATATTAACGAATTTAAAATTTAATATTACACTCATATTAAAATCTTTTTTAAATTAAAAAGAATGAAAGAAATTCAAACTCAAATTAATAACAAAAAAAAAAAAAAACACACCAGATTGCTCTAAATCTATGACCTCCAATGGTTGATCCATCCAAGTATAGATTCCCGTTTTACTTCAATGAACAAACAGAAGAGAGGGGACAAGCTTCGCACGCTGGCGCCACGCGTAAACTGCAAGGATGGGATGACTTCTTTTGTCGCTTCGATCTCCTCAGCAAGAAAAGAACAGAAGCCGACTTCTTTCGAGTCAAGTGCCAAGAAATCTATGTCCAAAAAAGAAGCCAATAAATCACCAAGGCGGGATATTTCCTTACGGAGCGTAAGCAATGGCGCGAGAGACAGAAGGAGACAGAGAGAGAGAGAGAGAGAGAGAGAGAGAGCCGTAGAAAATTTGCTCATCCCTCTTTTCTTGTCCGGCAAATGCATGTCTTAAAATTTGGTATTTTGATTAATATTTTGATTAAAATTAAAGTTAATATTTTTAAAATAATACTAGTAATTTTTAAAAATATAAAAATAATAAATATTTTGAATATTTTTATATTGTATTTAGATAAAATTTTTAAGTGAGAGAAAAGTGAGAGAGAGTAAAGTGGATGAGAGGATTATTAGAGGAGAAAAATATTTTTTATTATCTATTGTGTTTGGAAAGATTTAATGAGAATAAGAAAAATTATAAATTTTTTTATTTGGGAAATGGTAGAAAGTGAAGGAGAGGAATATAAAATGTGTTGGAATAATAATTTTATCCTTTATAATAAATTCTATTAAAATATTTTATTTAGGTAAAATTGTAATTTTTAAATTATGTGAAAGGTAATTGAATTATTTAATAAATTTAGTAGGAGAACTAATAACTTTCCTCTCATTTTTTTGAGGATTAATTTTGGTGGAATAGGGAGGATTAGGGGAATTAGAAACTTTCATCTCCTCTATTTTTTAAATATTTTTCAAACACAACAATTTATCTTAATCTTCTCACTTTCTTTTCCCTCCCCGCACTTTCTTCCATCCCAAACACAGTGTTAGTCTTTCCTTTTAAATGTCAGTCTTAATTTCAATTATAACTTCAAGACACTAAATTTTAAGACATTAAGATTTTCTCTTCCTTGTTTGCATGAAGGCATTCCTCCTCCACTCTCGGTTCAAAGAACTCCCTGCTCTCTCCCTAGATATATATCTATGTAGCCTGGCCTGGCCAGCTGCTCTGCCCTCTTCTCTCTTTCGCTCTCTCTCTCAGTGGAGCAGTGTAATAATCTAAGAGACTGCAGCTGGAGTCCAAAGAGAAGAGAAGAGAGAAGAGAAAAGAGAAGTAATAACAAAATAATGGCGAGGAGCGATGTTAGGCCGTTCTTGGCAATGGTTGTTGTACAAATGAGCTTCGCGGGCCTGAACATTGCATCAAAGCTTGCAATGAACTCCGGCATGAAGCCGCTAGTTCTTGTTACCTATCGACAAATCTTTGCCACCTTTGCTTTGACCCCCTTTGCCTATTTCTTTGAATGGTACGTACTAAATTAGGTTCTTGAACTTGATATTTGATCCGTTTTACTCCCTTTTCAAAGTATGAAGTTGCACGTACGGGTGCACCAAAGCTTCAATCTTTTTCTTGCTTTGAATTAATGGTTTTTGCATATGTGTGTGTGCGTGTGTGTGTAGTTTGTTTTGGAACTCATGCATGGGGTCTTGCTTTTTGTAGACTTTATGTTCAAAATTCAAGTCTTATTTTTCCTTTTCATTGCTTTTGCTCGAGAGTACTTTCATTTCTTTTTGTATATTTTGTTAAGTTTAGTGTGGGAATCTAAAAGATATTTTCATATGGGTCTGCTTGGATTTCTTTTATCTCCTTTCTTGATTTCTTTTTTTTTTTTTTAACATTAGGATATTATAATTAATTGTCATGTATATACAATCAACTGTGGGCTGTGCTTGGTTGCTCCAGCCCGTTTGGATTGGAGAGAAAGAATTTATTTAGAAAGATTTGGTTTCAATTCATGGAATTTTTGCGTTTGGTTTGGTCTATTGTATGGGAAACTGATTCCACCAGTAGCGGAAATTATAGGTGTGGAAATAGGTGAGGGAGCATTCTAACGAATAGTTTTATTTTTACAACAAATAATTTAAATTTTATAATAAAATATAAAAACATTATTTATTTATTTTTTTTCATTGCAATGGTTAAGCAAATTATTGCAAAAATAAAACCGTCGCATCTCTCATTCCCTTTTTCCATTCACCACAACGGGATTTAAGAATTAATTCGTATGACCCACACTCTGTTTTTCTCACCGTACTGATCAGAAATGAAAGTTGGTGATTTTTGACAATAGGTTCCGTTACATGTACATACTAAAATGTCATATGTGTTAGCAGACATAATTTTTATGTAATTACAACTTAAAAATATATAATAAAAAAATAATAATATTTTTTTATTTTATTTTTTATTATTTTAATTACAGAAAATATAATTATAATTACATTAAAAAAAAATCACGTCTATTCATCAGCATATGACACCTGTGTGTGTGCCCACCCACTTTTTTCCTTTGACAATTGATAAGAAAACTGAACGTGGCAGTGGGCTCGCGAAGTAGACAGCAAGCAACAGCTTCTCAGCCCCCTATCTGCCCGCCGCCACTTGTCTTTCTGTTACTGTGAAAAAGGCTTAGGGGCAATTTAATAATTTGATATATATATATATATATATTTTTACCATATTCAAATAATAAATATATATTTTCATAACTTTCTTTTTCACTTAATTTTAACTTATTGAAATAACTTACTTTCTCAACAAATCCTTTTTTATTATTTTTTTTTACTTTTTTTTTTCGCATCATTTTCTTTCTCTATTCTCTTTTAAATTCAAACACACTAATCAAAAAAATTATGAGAATTACAGAACAATGAGTGTTTTGGGTTAATGTAAAAATTCAAGAAAATAAATTTAAAACACTCCAAATTCAAGTAGCCAACTGTCTGCATAATTAGAAGAATGAAAAGGAATGAAAAGATGCAAACCATTTATCCTTCTCGTTTAATTATTAATATATCATTTTTTTTTAGTGTAGTCTTTTGTAATTGTCATTTTTTTTTCAAATTCACATTTTTATAAATGTCATTCTGCCAGCTCCACCCCATTTGTAATTTTGGTTCAATATTAAATGGGCTCTTTTCCGTTAAAGAGAAAAGAAGAAAATAGCATGTGCTATGTGAGCACTAACTAATTAAGGTGTTATTTGGAGGTGTTTGAAATTACTATTTACTCAGGAGCTCCGCCAGCAAGCTGTTGCTTACTGAAAAAATTCATGTTGAACTGGAGGATACTTAATATTTACTTAATTGCCTGCTTCTATAGAGGGCCAGATTTCTGTTAACTGTCATGATCCTGCTACTGCTCAAATATGTGGAAATCCGAAACATTCAAAAAAATAAATAAATAAAGGTTAGTCCATGTTAATAAATGAGTATAGTTTGTGAGGAAAAGCAAAAAAAAAAAAAAAAAACACTCGTCTTTTTGCATTGCATTCTGCATCACATTCCCATGGAAAAGCAAATTCGTTAACAAGCAATTTAAGATATTTGTCCTTTGCAAAAACCAACAATTTATCCCTGTCAGTGGTTGTAAATAAATATAAGTTGCTTTATAAATATAAAAGTCAGAAGGCAATGCCAAATTATATTTTGAATCAAAAAATTTAAATTGATGCAATGATTTATTTAATGTGAGAGAAAAAAAAAACACTTATTTCATTCAATAAATAAAAAAAGTGGTGGGGCCTATGGCCCCTCCTTTTTTAATGCGACAGCCTACCTAATCCCTATTTCAATTATGGAATGAGCATTATGGAATTATGGAAAGGAGTTTTCTTCATATGGATGGTCAGACTTAAGGACAGTTACGTTGGCAGAACAACCATGTTCGCCTGTGCTGATTACTTAGTACTGGTAACATGATTGATTGCCCATAGAGTAAAATTGTGATTCAGTTTCAAGTTTCATTTCAACTGATGATCATCAGTTGCACTTATCCTTAGCTGCATTTTATTTGGCTATGGGTTATGATTTATCTAGAATTTTGAATCTGGTTAGTTTGAAAATTGCTACAAGTCATTGATGATGCTCACTTCTCATTTTTACTCATGAAGGAAGACTAGACCCAAGATCACCATACCTCTGCTGTTTCAGTTATTTTTATACTCCCTTACAGGGTAAGTGATTTAGAACTCCTTGCTAATAGATATTATATGTAAATATCTGAATTTATCTCAAGCATGCAGGATAACTGGAAATCAGGTCTTCTACTTTGTTGGGCTAGAAAAATCCACTTCCACTGTTGGGTGTGCATTGAACAACATACTACCTGCTACCACTTTCATTCTTGCAGTCCTTTTCCGGTAAACAATCGTTTTGGTTTTCCATAGTTTCCTTTGGTGATGAGTTAATCCAAGACAGTAGTTGTTACCATCATAAATTGCTACTTTGCCTTTTTAATGTTGTTTCAGGCAAGAAACTCTTGGACTAAAGAAGATATTTGGGCAAGCTAAGGTATTGGGAACAGCAGTGTCCCTGGGAGGTGCCATGCTGTTGTCATTTTACCATGGAAAAATCATCAACTTAGGTAATTCCAGCATTCAATGGAGTTATGCAGAGAAAATGGGAGATACCAGTTCCACCAACAAAACAACCTCCTTTTTGGGCCCTTTGTTTGTAATGGCTGGTGCTGCTTCTTCGTCCGTGTGGTTTATAATCCAAGTGAGAAATATCAATTTTTATCAATTGAAAGCTCTCTTCGATTGTGTTTGCCAAGTTTCAGTTTCAGCCAGCAGCTGGCGAGACGTTTTGTTCCTTTGCATACTCATGCCTTTGTTGGTATATTTTGCAGGCCAAAGTGAGCAGCAAGTTTTCAGCTCCTTGCAGCAGCACACTGCTGATGTGTTTAATGGGAAGTATTGAGGTGATGGCCATTGCTGCTTTTCACAATCACGAATTATCCCTGTGGTCATTGCGCTCTCCAAGCAGGCTTTTTGCAGCCTTTTATGTGGTAAGTTTAATTAATTTCCTACTAAAGTTGTTCTTCATGAAACTATTATATATGTTTCCTAAATTAAATTGTTGCTATAACATAACAGTATTATAATAATAATGATGATAATTTTTGCAGGGAATTGTGTGTTCTGGACTGTCAATGTGCCTCATATCCTGGAGCATCTCAAGGAAAGGAGCACTCTACGTCTCGGTGTTCAGCCCCTTGTCGCTGGTCATAGTGGCTGTCCTTAGCTGGGCCTTAATGCATGAGTATTTATACATTGGCACGTATGTATACGCGAAAAATTTCATATATACATATGCACACACACTACTTGATTGATCTGATTTTACTTAAAGCAAGCTAATTCTTATTTATGGGTGTGTATAATTGATTGAATTTGCAGGGGAGTAGGGTCGTTAATGATAGTAGGAGGGCTGTATGCTGTGCTATGGGGGAAAGACAAGGAGGCAAAACTGAAGAACAGTGAAGATATGGAAAGCATTGAATCTGAACTTGTAGAAGGCGGCCAGGAGGACTCTACCACCACCGCGGAAGATCAGGACGGCGAAGGGAGAGAAGAATGATGACGAGCTCGAATTGCAACTGCCTGCTGCTGCCGCTGCAGTAACTAATCCCATTAATAATAATGGAAGCAACATTATTGAAAACTAACCAACTAGTTATCATAAATAAGAGTTAAGGTTGGTTGCAAAGAAAGTCCTAAGTTCAAAAGGAGAGTGAGGGAGAGATTGTGAGGCAAAGTTGTTCTGTTTATCTATCAATCAAGATATGTAATTTGCAGTGTAGTGACTGAGCATAAAAAAATAAAAAAGTAAGCAAATTAACCATATTTTCTGCTAACTATAATTATTAATAGCTCCCAAGGAACAGTTTGATTGGCGGTTACAAATTGTTACAATCAACCCAAATACATAGAGGGAGGGAAAACTAGCTTTCAGATGGTTGATTCCTTTTTATGTTACTCTTTAATAACTAATATGGTCGGATCTCCTCTCGTTAATTAAACAACAGATATCACCTGCATGACTTGATTAACACTTGTTTCGAGATCTACCACACAAAGTAATTTCACAAACTTTTCTTAACACTGACTCTAATATTCGCATCTATGGCCTCGTTTGGTGAAATCCATGTTAACCCCGAATTCCCGCGACTGAATATAGAGAATAAAAACAGAACTGTAAGATAAGTCCACGGCAAGATTTAGCACAACAATGGGCATCTTAATCTTAATCTTAATAAAAACTCTACATCTTTTAATTTACAGTAAAATAAGAATTACCTTACCGTTATACCAAGATTTTAACACAACAACATTTGTCCCAATATACGAAGCTTCCCACTATTAGGTTTGACAAAGGTTCACTACAAGATTTTAACATTGAGTAAAATTACATGGACAGACTTAGTAAAGTACGCGTGAATTATACAATTAATTCAATGGTATCTGACAGTTTATTTATTTTTATTTTTTTCAAATCCAAAACATATTTTACTATCGAACGATACAGATTACTGTATGTTCACCGCACAGCCACGGTTGTATTACCATCTATAGTTTTCCTTTAACATTGTATCCTTTCACAGCTCATATATGAGAAGTTACACCTTACTTTTGCAAAATTAAATAACATCAAGTATTTGCAGCAACATTGTGGCTTGAAGCTATCCATCAGGTGCACCTTGAATATCACGAGGAAACAAAGATTCAGCTGAACTAGCCTATTGATAGGATACCAAAGCAAAGATGCACACCTTTTCTTTTCTTTTCTTTGCTTTTCCTTTTTCTTCTTTTTCCTGCAAGTTGCGCTGAACTTAGAGATGTCTATCTCAAGTGTTTAATGTTGAATCCGTTTGCACCTCACATCTGCAACAAGGTGGCGGAGGTATGGGGCATACCATTTCACTCTCTCCACACGTTCTAATGAGACCTCCCAACGATGACCTGCAAAAAAATACAATTTCAAGAAAACGGCTTAAGCTTAATCATTATTCAGATAGACCAATCCTAGTGAACTCCAACAGCAAATTTTGCCAAGAATCCACGAAAATCCACCTTCAGATTTAGCAATTTGATCGAATGATCTTATAATGTGCTCACCCCATGCACTCTCCTCCATATCCTTTGCATTCCCATGCACATGTAACACTCCACCCTCTTTCCTGCGACATTAGCAACATCTTTACAGTACATGTAAGACACAGGAAAAGAAAACCATTCAAGTAGTCGTCAATGTTAACATAAGATGTTAGACTCCAACGGAGTATGAGAAAACTCATTCAGATGAACAAAGGATGATGCTAGAATGGATCACCTTAATGCTCGAACAGCGGTGACCCAACTGCCTTCACTTGTAGGAAGAAGACCCAGACAAACTCGATCGGCAACTCCATGCAGGAAAGCAATAAAGCAGAATCAGCGTAATGCACATGATAATGACATACGTTGCCAATAGCCAAGCATGACAGAATCAAAACCAATGTATTAGAATACGTTCCAGGCTAAAAAACAGAAATTGCGAAAACATTTAGTTGCAAAAGATGTAGGCCAAGATACCGAAAAGCAACAACCATGTTTAAGAGAAATAAAACCCTCCATCCACTTCCATCATGATTAATGAGCTAATAAAGTCACCACAAACGATATCTACAACCATCACATTACTGTTGAGCAGACAGAGAAGATGACTCAAAATTATGAATAAATTACATTTGATAAGTATAACTTATGTCTTCAAGGCCCAACATCCATTCATTTAGCCTCCCAACAGTCAAAATTATGCAGGACAGACAAGTATAAAAGCAAAAACTGTTCAGGTTTGGCATAATCAGATTTTCTTGAGAAACAGAGAAAGACCTAAGAGAACTGAAGAACTAGCCTATTGCAGGACTCAGAGGCAAACAAAAACCATTTTAAAATACCTGACAAGGAGTGGTAACGTAAAATATCCAATTCCAAGAAGGAAAAATTTTGGTGGGCATACGATTTTTTCATATTATATCTATATACATTTTTTGTGTACAACTATAAGTATTTTTTGTGTAACTATAATGATAAAAAATGATATAAAAAGTATTATTATTTTTTTGTTTCATATTTTTTTATTGTGATTGCAAAAAAAACATCCGTAATTACACAAAAAAAAAAAACGCATATAGATACAATAAAAAAAAATCATATGCCTATATAATGAAACCCTTCCAGCAAATAAATCCACTACAACCTCATTTTCACAGTGGGTTCTCAGAAAGATTACCCTAGGAAAACATACATTTGGTAGCATCAAAAGAATAGAGAACTCCATTTTCTCGATGCTCAACCCAACCACTATCTCCGACGAGAATCTCCAAATTACTGTCTCTCATTCCAGTTGGTGCAACTCGGCCCTAAATACAACAATAACAAATCCTCAATCTCAAATTCAATTCAACTACGCCAATCCTTTCTCACCGAATAGAAACTCAGGAACAAATAATTCACTTCTGTATGCACCAAAAAAACATTTCAAATTGAAAGATTGGAAATGTCTGAAAATCCTCTTCCAAAATTGTTCAATTTTCCAGGTCGTAAATATAAGCAAATACACTGTCGGATGCCAAAAATGCACTATTGAAATGTACTACATGTTGAGGAATAAGATGATACATTACTTTGGCTTATAATGATCAGTGCCGAAATATTTAAGTACAGGTTCGTGCCAACATAGATAACTAGCAAGTAACAACAGATAACTCTTCGACAAGATGGAACAAAGTAAACCAGGGGTAGGGGCAGTGATGATGCTGTTTAGTGACATGAATCCTATCTTATCAACAACATATTATGAAATATGGCACCCATGGATGGCAATGTTTCTAAATCAAAAGCACAAATTCATATGCCTTTTGACTCAGTTACCACATAGTTGTCCCACATATTAATCAGTATTAATGTGATTTAGGATAAAGCATTTATTTTACAATTCCTACTTGGCGAGCAAGTCGACGAGCATTAAGTGATCTGGCAATGGCAGGCCAAAGTTCCTCTCCAATCAAATCCCATGCTGGATCCGTGAAGGATTTTACGGAAGCACAACAATATCCCCAAGTCGCTCCAATCTGAAAGCAGACAAAAAGCTATCAGTCTGAATACACCTTTTCATAAATTGTAAACTTGCCACTAAATTCTATTTTGAACATTAACTGGATGAGCATTTTTTGAACTTGTTAGTTGTGACATAATATAATCAATAGCTGTTGGTAGTTACAACAAGAACAAGCTTAATTGATTGGTTGTAAATTGAAAAATAGACTGAACATCAGCAAATAACAACCAAAATTTTTTAGAAAGAAAGAGACAAGAGTTACTGGAATGATCTGGAAGTGATGATAATTCATTCACATTAAGAGATAAAATACATGATTTTAATTTTACAAGACACAATTCAAATTTCAAATTGAAATTTGATGTTACAACTTTTCTAATCTTACATAAGCAACAGGTGACAGCTTGATTTAACAAGCATCATTACATAATTTGAACTAATTTAAGTTTCAGCTTCTAGATTGCACAAGAAGCTACTCTTGCTGCAAAAGTATCTATCCAACTGACATAACTGAAATTTTGGAGGGAAACCAAAAACACTTGATATTAAAAAGTCGGCTGCAAACCAATAGCACCATGAGCTTATTGCATCCATCACTCCTCCTTGGTGCCATGGTTTTGCATTCCTAGAGCTGCTCTAAGTTCTTCAAACCTGGACTTATTCAGTCTTTTTGTTAAGATATCAGCAATTTGATTCTTAGAAGGACAACAAACCAAATTGACTTCTTGATTCTCTTGTGCTTCCCTGACAAAGTGGAGCTTAATTTTAAAATGCTTGGTTCTACCATGCATTACTGGATTTCTGGATATTGCAATTGCTGATTGATTGTCACACAAGATGGGAGTTGATTCTGGTTGTGTTAGCTGCAGGTCTGTTAAAATTTTTCTGATCCATATTGCCTGATTTACAGCTGAGGCAACAGCAATGTACTCTACTTCAGCTGTAGATTGGGCCACTGTTGACTGTTTCCTTGAGCTTCAGCAAAACACACCAAACCCAAAAGTGAATGCTTATCCAGTTGTGCTTTTCATATCATCTTGTGTCCCTCCCCATTCACTATTTGAATAACCAGCCAGCTTTAGCTCACTTGACTTCTTGAACATTATTCCATAGTGTATAATTCCTTGAATATACATGAGAATCCTTTTTGCAGCTTTAAAATGGATCTCAGTTGGTGAGTGCATAAACCTTCACAACATGCTCACTGAATGCATAATGTCAGGTCTTGAGGCAGACAATTACAGCAAGCATCCAATCATACTTCTATACTGACTAGCATCAACTTTATTTGATCCATCTTCCTTTTGAAACTTATCAGTTGGTGTCAAAGGAGTAGCAGCAGCTTTGCAAGCACTCATTTGAAACTTCTGTAGTACATTCATGGCATATTTAGCTTGATTAATAAAGATTCCTTGTTTAGATTGGTGAACTTCTAAACCAAGGAAATAATGCATGCATCCAAGATCAGTCATGTCAAACTGATTTTTTATTTCACCTTTGAATTGATCAATTTGCTTGCTGCAGTCTCCAATGATCAAGAGATCATCAACATAGATTGACACATAGAGCAAATGTTTTGCTTGACATTTGACATAGAGTGTAGCCTCATTGCTGCTTCTATTGAATCCAAGCTTCAGCATATATTCATGCATCCTGCTGTACAAGGCCTTAGGTGCCTGTTTTTAAGCCATAAAGAGCCTTCTTGAGAAGGTATACTTTATCTTCCTCACCCTTCTTGACAAACCCTTGAGGTTGTTCAACATAAAGCTCTTCTTGAAGAATGTCATTTAGAAAGGCAGACTTTACGTCCAATTGGTGAACCAGCCAATTTTTGTGAGCTGCAATAGCTAAGAGAAGCTTAATTGTGTCCAGTCTAGCAATTGGAGCAAAAGTTTTTGAATAATCAATTCCTTGCTACTGAGCAAAGCCCTTGGCTACAAGCCTGGCTTTTAGTTTGTTTAGGGTGCCATCAGTATTTAGCTTGGCCCTGAACACCCACTTAACACCAATTGCCTTCCTATTTGCTGGCTTAGGCATTAGAACCCAGGTCTTGTTCTTTTCAATTGAGTCAATCTCCTCCTTCATAGCAGCTCTCCATTTGGAGCTCTTGATTGCATCTTCAAAGTTGGTTTGTTCTAGGATTGCTTCAACACATCTTTCATACACATCAGTTAAAGCTCTTGTTCCTCTCCTTGGTGCATCATCAATGTTCTCATCATCTGAAGAATCAATTTGCTGAGTGTGAGAAGTTTGTTTGGTTTGAAGCTGCTCTTGTTTTTGCTCTGCCACTGATCTTTGCCAATTCCACCTTTCATTCTCATTAAATTTCAAATCTCTGCTAACAGAGAATTTGTTTAAAGCTGGATCATACACCTTGTAAGTATAAGGAGTATTTGTATACCCCCATAAAGATCACTGTGACATCTTTATCATCTAACTTGCTTCTGTTAACTTGAGGAACAAGTGCATAACACATACTGCTAAATACTTTGAGATGCCTTAAGGTTGGTTTTTCACCAAACCAAGCTTCATAAGGAGTGACATCATTCAAGGTTTTAGTTGGTAACCTATTCAACAAGTAAACTGATGTTGCTGAAGCCTCAGGCCAGAACTTTTTGGGTAAGTCTTTTTCTGATAACAAACACCTTGACATGTTCATTATGGTTCTGTTCTTTCTCTCACTCACTCCATTTTGTTGGGGTGAGTATGGAGCAGTGCATTGTTGCTGAATTCCTGTAGAGAAACAAATTTGCTTGAATGACTCAGATGTGTATTCTGAGTCATTATCTGATCTGAGAGCTTTTATGAAATGGCCTGATTGTCTTTCAATCCAAACTCTAAATCTCTGAAAAATTACAACTGCTTCATTCTTTTGTTTTAGGAAGAAGATCCAGCAAAACCTTGTATAGTCATCCACAAAGATGATATAATATCTGCTGCCATCACATGACTTAGTCCTCATGGGACCACAGAGATCTGAATGCAAGAGTTCAAGCTTTGATTTTACCCTGAAAGAAAGATTGGACTTGAATGGAAGCCTGGACTGCTTCCCTAGCTGACAGATTTCACAAGCATCATTAGTAAGAGCAATAACTGGGAAGTCATGAATAAGCCTTTTGCTGTGCAATTTTTGAAGACCTGCATAGTGAAAATGACCAAGTCTTTTATGCCATAAAATAGATTCATCAACATCAGCTAAAAGGGCCAGATTTTGCACATTAGAAGTATTCAGCTGAAAGCTTTTCCTTCTCATGGGCACAGTGGTCAAATGATTCCCAAATGCATCAGAAATGAAGCAAGATTTATCTTTAAACAACAAGGCATATCCTTTCTCAAGCAGCTGCTCAACACTCAATAGGTTTTGATTAATCTCAGGTACAAAGATAACATCAGAAATGATTTTGATACCTGATTCAGTTGGAACAGCAGCATTGCCTTTTCCTTGCACTTGCAGCAATTCCCCATTTCCAATTCTCACCTTTGACTTGAAGGTATTGTCAAGGGTTCTGAAAACTTGAAGGTTTGGTGACATGTGGCTAGTACAACCACTGTCAACAAGCCAGGTGTCACATTGTTTGTTGCAAGAGGCATGTGAAGCTACAAACAACTGTTCTTCATGCTGCTCTTCATCAACAACTTGAGCCTGTTGTTGCTTCTGTGAAGTTTGATTTTGTTGTTGACTTTGTTGTTGTTTATTTCTTTGCCAGCATATCCTCTCTGAATGACCTTTTTTATTACAGATTTTGCAGACAAGATCAAGTCTTTTCCAGCAGTACTTAGGCAAATGATTAGTTCTCTTGCAGTGTTCACATGGTGGATAGACTCTTTTCCCTTTAGGTTTGTTGCTGTCTTCAATCTTCTTATCTTGCTTGTTGTGCTGACTTCTCTTTTGATTGCTTTTCTGCTTGTGCTTTGCTACAAAAGCACCATCTGTTGAGGTTGAATCCTCTTGCCTGAATTGCCTCCTTTGTTCTTAAGCTTGGAGAACATTGATTAGTTCAGGCAAAGAGATAGTTGTCAAGTCCCTTGAATCTTCAAATGAAGAAATCTTTATCTCAAATCTCTCTGGAATGCTAATAAGCACCTTTTGAACAATACTTCTATCAGGAAAATCTTCTCCCAAGATTCTAATTTGATTCACGATCTTGAGAAGTTTGTCACTGTACTCCTTGATTGTCTCACTCTCTTTCATTTTCAAAAGTTCATATTCTCTTATGAGATTAAGAAATTGTTGACTTCTTGTTCTTTCACTTGCAGAAAATTCTTCCTTCAATCTATCCCAAGCTTGTTTAGCAGTGTCACAAGCCATGATTCTATTGAAGATATTTTCAGTTACTGCAGAGTGTATACAGGTTAGAGCCTTATATTGCTTGGCTACCTATTCACTGTGCAGTTTAATTTGAGCAAGAGATGGATTTGAAGGAAGAGGTGGTGGTTCAGCACCTATTTCTGTTACTTCCCAGAGATCAAAGGCTCTTAAATATGCCTTCATCATCACTGTTCACTGAGTTTAGTTCTCTCCTGTGAACTTTGGTAGGCGAAGTGGCAAAAAACTTGCAGAAACCATATATTCAAAAAAAATTTTGGTTCAGTGGGCTTTCACTCTTGGTTTTAAAAACCTCTCACAAATGCTCGATAATGAATCCTCTCTCTCTTTTACTAATGCTTGGTCTCTCGGATACACCTGCTATTATACCAGAGCTGTTGGTAATTACAACAAGAATAAGCTTAATTGATTGGTTGTAAACTGAAAAATAGACTGAACATCAGCAAATAACAACCAAAATTTTTTAGAAAGAAAGAGAGAAGAGTTGCTGGAATGATCTGAAAGTGATGATAATTCATTCACATTAAGAGATAAAATACATGATTTTAATTTTACAAGACACAATTCAAATTTCAAATTGAAATTTGATGTTACAGCTTTTCCAAATCTTACATAAGCAACAGGTTACAGCTTGATTTAACAAGCATCATTACATAATTTGAACTAATTTAAGTTTCAGCTTCTAGATTGCACAAGAAGCTACTCTTGCCGCAAAAGTATCTATCCAACTGACATAACTGAAATTTTGGAGGGAAACCAAAAACACTTGATATTAAAAGAGTCGGCTGCAAAACAGCAGCATCATAAGCCTACTGCATCCATCAATAGCATCCAAGCTCTCAAACAGGAATCAAAAAGACGAGGAAGAATCCCACATTACTAACCTAGTGGGTAGCCACTCTAAAAGTTTTTTTGAGAGGCCTTTACGTTTGATTAAAGATGCTATAGATTCATTCATTATTTGCAAAGGAGACTTTACAGTCCTTCTACGCTGAATAACCTCATCTGGCAACAGAGCAGCACCGCATTCTTTTAGTAGGCTAAAGGCTGTCAAACATGAAACTCACCTGGTAAACTCCCTTCAACCAGTGAATTGGATGTAAGAGCATCATCCTGTCCCATAAATGCATCTCCATGCTGATGCTGCTTTTTAAGAAGTGCGGAACTTAATTTCTCGGTGATAGGGAAACATATATGTAATCCATCCTTTTGTCCATAAACCTTTCTCCCAAGATCTAACCAACCTAGTTTCTTTAACAAGTCCTTCCCCAATTTTGCATATCTCCTTTCTAGTTGTATCACCCAATGTGAAGCAACCAACTGATGTTTCCCAGACTCAAAGTTCAGGTCAGAACCTTGCATTAGAGTATCTGCATTCCCAGATTGAAGATCTTGATTGCACACATCCTTTTCTTCTTCTAGCCCATCACACTGGACACCAAGAGATTCAGCTCCAACTTTTAGAGACATAAATTTGTCTTCTATGGATATAAATGGAAGCAAACTTGTTTACAATGGCTCACTGAACTTTGCTCCAAATGCATAGCAAGCTGCCCCGCCACCAATCATAATGAGATCATCACCAATTATATTAGCTGTACTACGCACAAATAATTCTCTGCCAATAAAATCAAGCATCACATGGTTCCACATATTGAGTCGCATATCAAGTAATGCCAGCTCTTGGAAATGTTTTATAACGGGGCAATCCCCAATAACTCCAATAAAATTGTTGTAAACACACATAAAATGAGAGAATCTCGCATGTGGGCTTCTTCCACGTGGCTTTTCTTTCTTCCAGTTACATGTTTCAATATCAAAACTGTGTAAATCTCCAAGAGCTTTCTCATCATTGTACCCTCCGAACATATATTACTTGGACCTACATGCCACCATTGCATGAGAATGATGGGCACAAGGCTGGTCCCCGCCAACCAATACCTCTTTCCAATGCAGATTTTCAGTGCTAAGGACATGCATGATGCCAACACAAGTTCACACGCACACACGCGCGCGCGCATGATGAGTACCCAAGGATTGAAAATAAGAAAAATATGAAAATAAAGATTAAAGGGATTGGTCTTTGGGAAGGAAATGATCACTTTGAGAGAATTGGCCTCGCGACAATATATAATTGTATATTTATATAAGCCATGCAAAAAATAAAGAGAGAAAAGTGATTGACCTCTTGAAGAGAAATGATCACTTCGAAGGGATCGACCTCTAGATAATACATATTTATAAGCCTAAAAACTTAACTTAATAGCTAAACAAAATAAAAATCTATTACGTCTCTTTAAATCATTCCTACAAAATTACAAAACATATCTTTAAATTTGTCCTAACCAAACTACAGATAATATCAAAAATCAAATATTCAAACTACATAACAATTAATTATAGAATGGTATCAAAACACACAAACTGTAAAAAGAAAAAAAATTAAAACCCCAAAATTTAGAGTAGCAATGAGGTCAACCTTATGGTAATGGCCATGGCTATCTGTTCTCTTCGAGCAATCATCAGCATCCCCATCATTAAAACCTCGATTGGCATTATTATTCTCAGCAACGGCGAGACCCACAAATCCATTTGCCGTCAAAGCCAGCAAGAACCCTTCAGTCCTTTTCCTATTCGCTTCCATTTTCTGATTAGCCACTCCGACCAAAAACCTGACATAATCCGGCGACACGAGAATCTCACCTCCGCCGCTGGTGCCGCTTAGACCTAGCGGAACCTCCATTCTAATCGAACACCGAACGCCCACAATGACTCTCTTTTTTCCGGCGCTAGTAATCCCGGATTCCCTAAACCCTAGGGATGGCAACAGGAAGGGGTGGGGGCGGGGATGGCGTCCCTGATCCCCGTCTCCGCTTTTGAACTCAGTCCCCATCCCCATCCCCGTTCCCGATGGGGAAGGGATTTGAATCCCCGCCCCCATCCCCACCGGGGATCGGAGATCCCCGTCCTCGCCCCATCCCCGCCTTTAATTTAGACTATGGACATATACCTTGAAAGCCCTTTTATTATCAAAGCAGATTATCCTAATGTGGAAGCTTTAACATTTTTCCCAGATCCTGGACAAAGGGAATATCAAAGAAAATATAAGCAATCACAAAAAAAATATAAGCACATTGTTTTTATTATACAACACCATTGAATAAATATGCAAAAAAACACAAGCACCTCAACTTACGGGTAAAGGTGCACTGGGCAGCATCTTTTCTAGCTCCTTCAAGTTAAGGGCAATACCTGATCTAAGAAAAAACTGCCATGCATGGAAGATAGACAAAACGGCACTCAAGCATGCAGTTGCACTCCAAAATAAAACAACAGCAAGGAATGGTTTTTCCCAATGATGTTAGTAGAAAAAGAAAGAATGGAGTTAGAAATATAACAACAATAAATAAAACATGATAAAGAAGAAAAAAGCAAGTGGTCATCTCCCTTTGTTTATTGCAAAAACCTTGCCATTAAGAAACGTTTAATGCAGAAAATATAATATCCATTTCTTGCACTAACTGCATATATGGCCATCAAGACAAGATAATTAAGAAGATTCCATGTTCAATTTGATGCAGGACAAAGTTTTGAAATCAGGTTTCCTCAAACTTCTGCCTGCATCATAAAACTACCCCTTATACAGCTGAAATGTCATTCATCACTGTATAATAAGAATTTATTTCGAGACACAAGGCTAAAACTAAACACTTATATTTCAACGCTTTAAGGTTGTCTTATAAATACAAGAAATATGACGTGCAAAGTTAGAGTACACATTTCTACAAGTGACCTGCATGCATCACTTGCAGTTTTATTTAGAACAAATGGATAAAGATACATCCATTAAGCTACCAATATAAAAACAACACAAAAAAGAGAAAGAAAGCCTCATTCGTTGCTTGCATGTCAATATGAACTCTTATAATTATTTATTCAGCTATCAAAATCTTTCCAATTAACTATAATCATAATACTAAGTTCAGCTAGCAACCCTTGATATCATAACATTATTAAAACTAGCACCACGATCTTGTAAAGAAAGAAAATAATAACAAAAATAACTTGCAGAACGAAATTAAAGATAGCAAGTCAATACCAGTGGGTCATGTTTGCTTCAAAATAGTAGGGTCAAGACATGCTGATTTCATCAATGCCTTCTAACATGTCTTTGATTTTTGGAATCTCTAAATATTAGTTTTCATTGCTTTGTCTTTGGCAATAAAGCCCAAGAAAAAACTTTTAAAAAAGTTAAAACTGCCTTGGAGTTCATTAGACCTCATAATTTTGGGCCCTGCTTACCTATATGGTCATAGGAACTTTTTTACGAAAACGAAAACACATCAAACTACACAACATAAGCCACAATTCCATAGAGCCAAAAGCATTCAATTACCAACACATAATCATAAGAACTACAATCAATTTATAGGCGTAGGACTTCACAAGGCAGTCTATCCATTCTCATAACAGAAATCACTTGCAGAACGTAATGAAGCTAAAAACAAAGAAAATATAAATAAAAATCACTTGCGGCAAGACAGCGGGTTCTCTTTTGACATCAACGTGTTGACTTAAGGTTTAACTCAAATCATTAGCATTTTTGAACCCCAATGTCACACAATCTAGCCCAAACTTGAAGTATCTTTCGAAAAGAGAGAAGAATTAAAAATCCCATAACGAAAAAAAAAAACAAAAAAATTACCTATGAACCAATCAGAAAATCTCTTGCTCGAGTTAATTGAATGGGAATGTGATAAGCGAGATGTGAATAGGACAAGGGAGCAACTTCACGCATCTGAGGAATGGGAACGAGATGTGCCGCTATCCGCTGTCAAGGAACAGAGCTGCTGGAGAAATTTTGAGGAAGAATAGACTATAGAGGCGTAGTCAGGCATGCCTGAGAAGAAGAAATGGAAAGTAAAAGATTGATTTTAGTTATAAGATTACTAAATTACCCCTATAAATTTTTGATATAAATATTATATGAAAGATAAAAATGTAAACTAAACTACAGGTGGGGAACGAGGACGGGGACAGGTACGGGTACGGGGTGGGGACACTATATCCCGTACCTGTCCCCGTCCCCGCTAAAAAAACCTGGGGAACGGGGATCCCCTCCTCGTTCCCTGGTCAAATAAGGTTGACCTCATCCCCATCGGGGCGGATACGGGTATTCTCCGACAGGTACGAGTGAATTTGCTATCTCTACTGAACCCAGACGAAATCGCCAGAGAAACCAAGAACTGTGCGGACTCAATGTCGTTGCAGTGGACGGCAACGATCAATGGCTCCAACCAGAACACCGACTCATTGCCAGGAGTCAAAGCTGACTCGCCGACAATTAGATGGCGTCGAGGTTTGCGAGGTTGTGGGTGACGAAGAGCCAGGAGCCTCCACGTGCCTTCTTCTTTACATTATTATCATTGTTGGAGGGTTGGGAGGATAGAGATACGGTCGGAGCAGGGGCTTGTGGTGAAGTAAGAAGGGTGGGCGTTGAGGAGTGGGATTATGGGTGCGTCCAACGTGCCTTTCGGTGATTTGTCGGTTTTGGACAAGCCCAGTGAGGATAGCGTCGCTGCCTTTCTCCTCTCAAACTCCATTCTTATCTTCTCTCCCTCCGTCTTTCTCAACCAAAGCAGCAACATTTTAGCTTTACACGTTCGCTCATATTTCTTTCAAAACCAAAAGTCAATTATTGTTATTGTAAGCTCAACTAATTCTTCCTCCTTTTTTCCTTTTTGTTTTGTTTTTTAACAGTCCTTTCGCTCTCACATCTAACTAAAATCGATTTATCTTACAAGGAAAAATGAGGTAAAAAAAAATGCAATCCATGCTCAGCCTCCCTGGTTCTTATGGCCTTCCCCTTTCTGTTTCAGGGATCACCCACCACCTCAATGTCTTTAAGGAGTAAAGATTCTTTCTTTCTCTTTCTCTTTCTCTCTCTCCTCATATATATTCGTCAAAGCCCAATTACTGTGTATTTTTTTCTTGTTTCTTTTGGGGTTTTTTTGGGGTGCAGGTTGGCAGATCATGATCGCAGAAGGGGAGCTATGAAGAAGCAAAGATCAAAAGCTAGAGAGGCTTTACAAGTGAATCGAGAGATGGGTATTGAAAGAAACTTTGAAAGAGAGCTTGGAAACATGCAAGAAGAAGAAGAGGAGTAGGGTTTTAGCCTTTTGGGCCATTTGGATTTTGTTATTGGGTTTGTTTGGGTTTTTACTAATTAGGTTTGTTTGCTTTTTTTTTTTAATTAAAAAAAATAACTAATCGTGTTATTATTTAACTCGGGTCGTTGACTCTCCCTCATTACACACAAAAAATGAAAAATAACTAGGTTTACTAGATTTAGTTTACATGACTAATCGTGTTGTTATTGTTACTCTTCTTCCATAGAATAGAGTTGAAGTCCAGTGACCTCAAATGAGAGTTGGGAGCTGACTAATTTTTTTTTTTTTCAAATGAGATGATAGCATATTGTTAAGAGGGAAAAATAAGGGCGAGAATTGATATTTGAACCCAAGTCTCATAGTTAAAGTCATACATTCTTAACCATTTCAATTAAAAGAAATCGTCAGTCACTCACTCATTTTAATTTTTGCTTTCATAATTGTTTAGCCTCCTCATGACAAAAAAAAAAAAAAAGAAAAAAGCACTGTTTTAGATCACAAGATATTGGCTCGATCATGTAGCTGAACTGAGTAACAAAATGCAATTAGAATACTAAAATGTAAAGCAACAAAACTAAAACTATATAAGCGTTATGCTCGAGTTTAAAAATATATATTACATATAGTGTGCACTGAAAAGTTTTATTTTTCTTTTTTCTTAAAAAAAATTTTATACAAAATATCAATATAATTGTATTTTATTAGTCTAAGGTTACATTTTGTTTTTGAGTTGGACTGAATTGTTGGACTGATAAATTGGGTCCGAAACTTTATTAAAAAAAAGAAAAAAAAAACTCCGCAAGTATGATGATTGTATATATAAAACTGTTGTGTAAGTGATTTTTTTTTTTTTTAACAGCAAAGCCGTTGAGTAAGAGAGGAAGGAAAAATGGTGAGCCTCATGGACCCATGCGGGACAATATTTGAACTGTTTGATTTTCATCATCGCAAACTGATAGTCTAAATTACACCTCGTTCACTTTGTCTATCAATCCCCGTCGCTCTATGATTTTCGGTTGTGTAATGATACCGTATCTTTGCCATCTACACTTGAACAGATGATGATATATTACCAAATATGCTACAGGATTACGTCTCTACTTGACTGTGCTTCTGTAATTTAAGTAATATATGTATATGGTTGCTGGTTCTTTTAAGAATTAACTACGAGTGGTAAATTTACATTCTTTTTTAACTTGGATAAAAAGTTATAACAATTGGGTTACTTTCCAATCTAAATTACTGAAATTTCTATAACTTCCTACAGATGGAAAGATTGAATCACGACAAACGGCTATGCAGATGTGTAGTCTCTAGTCCCTAATTACCAAAGTTGTTAATCGTTCAAAAAAAAAAAAAAAACCTATGTTGTTCACACATCGGGGTTTATCCAAGAAGAAGAATACGGTTTTATCCTTTTGGGCCATTTTGTTATTGGGTTTGTTTGGTCTTTTCCTAATTAAATTTTTAGGTGAAAACAACTGACTATACTTCAACTGTAAACTAAAAAATAAAACTACAACTCAACGAAAGCATATTTTAAACTATAATGCGAAAGTCCTTGATTTATTTTAGTTAATAAGTAACTTTCACTAAAATTCAAATTTAATATCTCCTATTTGTTGGGATTTTTCAAATCCTACACGTCCAGAGCCCAACATAATTCCGAGGATAATTTTAGTAGCAGTAAGCTATACTTCATTGGTCCTGATTCATTACTAATTGACTGCAAGTAACACAGAACAGAACGATTACATTAAAAAGAGAGCATTTTTTTTTCTTTTTAAAAAATCTTTTTGAGAGAGACTATGAGTTGGAATCGCACACGTGTATGTATGATGGTCCATTCATTGAGACTACATGTGATGGAGGGTGCAACCTTAATACAAGTTGGTTTCCAATAACACGGGCTGACGATGGCGGCGCCACGTTGATAGCTGTGGGGGCAATTGCCTCACTGAAACGAAGAAAAATAAAAAAGTAAGAATAATTAAAATTAAATTTCTTTATTATTTTTATTAAAATTTATATTTTATCTTTGTTAAATTTGTTGCCTCTACTAGAAGAAAAAAAAAAGATATAATGGAGTTTAAATTTACTCATTACCACTACTAAAATTTACGTTTTAATCTTATTAAATTTCGTATTTTATGTTTTGACTTTATATATAATCAAAGTTTAAATAATGTACATGCACTGATGTCGGCCTTCAAATGTCAACCGCAAGTTCAATTTCGGGTGTGTTTCCTTCTCTACACCCAGGCCCACGACAATTCCACATCCCTAACTCATGTCCACCATCCGAATCACCGCCTCCTAAAAGCCTAATGCCAATCGGCAAAAACTCATAAGCTCACTGGTAAGTTGTAACATGGTACGCCAGTGACGTAGAAGAACACTATGGTTGACATTTATGGCTGAGATTCTTGGACTGAGTTGTGTCGTTATCAAACAGTCTGTTTTTAAATTACCAGTTTTTTAACCATAAATAAAAGGCGTAGTTCATGATATCCATAGCGGAGGCATGGAGTTATTAGGTGACACCTTAGTTTAATTTTTTCTATAAAAAAATTTTATTATTATAGTATTGATAAATCGAGCACACATCATACTGTTCCTTTATCTTATACAGGTGAGTTATTTTGACTTACACTTTGTGTCAGTCAAAATAAAATTTCTTTCTATACACGTTATTTATATTCATAAATTAAGTGAGTATAGTATACTCAATTTTCAAATTATCTATTACCTACTAAAAAAGTAATTCAAAACTCTTTTAAAGTAATTCAAAACTCTTTTAAAGTTACCTTATCTGAAGACTTCCGAGCTTCAAGATGATCTATTCTTGTACAAAGAAGACGAAATTAGTCTTGTCCGGACTTCCTCATTTGGAATTCCACGTGTAACAGCTAAATTATCTTATTTTGATAGTAACAGCTAAATTGCATTTAGATGTTATTATCAAAATAAGATAATTATATATATATATATTTTTTTTTTCACTTGAAAACTTATTAAATTATATACTACACAATGAGGGTAACTTTCCTCTCCTATTAAATCTCACCCCTCTCTTTCTAAAATTTGAACTCAAGACTTCTAAAATAGAGATTTAAATTCTAATAATTAAATTGTTTCCTTATTTTTTTTTTTTTTACATTAGCATTTTTTTTTTATAGAACACATTGGCATATTATAATTACAGAAATGTTACGTGGCCATTTATTTTGTGGCTAAATATTATCTAAATTTATATTTTGTGCAACCAGAGATAAATTTTGTATAACTGTAATAATAAAAAATAATATAAATAAATATTATTATTTTTTTATTTATATTTTTTAATTATAATTATATAAAATATATTCACTCTTGCATAAGTTATATAATATTTGAATATTAGTTGGTTAAATGCATTTAGTCATGTAACGAAGTCGGTCAACATTAATTGTCAAGTGTACATAATCGCCGGCGGGCCGTCCTTGGTTCCTCCAGCACGTTTTCTTTTGGTTCCTCCAGCACCAGCACGTTTGGATTGGAGAGGAAGAATTCATTTAGAAAGCTAATCCAAGGAATTTTTGCGTTGGCATTGGTTTATTGGATGGGAAACTGATCCCACCAGGCGAAGACTTGATTCATATGGCCCACATACATTTTTTTTCTCGCCGATGAAAAAAGAAAGATGGCGAGTGATTCTTGACAATTTATGAGAAAACTGAAACGGAAAAGATAGGTGTTCATATTTGTGGTTAAATAAGTTTTAAATTGATATTTTGTGTAATTAAAAATATATTTTGTGTAATTGTAATAATAAAAAATAATATTAAAAAAAATATTACTATTTTTTACTATTTATATTTGTTAACTGTAGTTGTACAAAATATAAATTTTGTTGTACAAATCAAATACTGTATAGATACTGTTTGGCTACTGACATTTAGCCGCCTAACGGTACCCAAACTGAAATTACCAAAACAACCTTATATCTCATCTGCCCACCGCCACTTGTGTTTCTGTTACTGTTAAAAAGACTTAGGAGCAATTTAATCATTTGATATATGTTACATTTTCTTTCTCTTCCTTTTCTTATTATATTCAAATAATAAATTTACATTCTCACAATTTTCTTTCTCACTTAATTTTAATTTATTAAAACAATTTACTTATTCACTAAATTCTTTTTTATTACTTTCTTTCTCACTATTTCTTTTTTATCACTTTCTTTCTCTCTTCCTTTTTAAATCCAAACACAACAGTCAGAAAAATGATGAGAATAACAGAACAACGAGTGTTTTGGGTTAATGTAAAATTCAAGAAAATAAATTTAAAACACTCCAAATTCAAGTAACCAACTCGCTGCGTAATTGGCAGAAAGAAAAGGAATGAAAAGATGCAAACCATTTATCCTTCTCCTTTAATTATTAATATTTTTTTTTTTTAGGGTAGCCTTTTATAATTGTCATTTGTTTTTCAAATTCACATTTGTTTAAATGTCATTCCGCCAGTTCCACCCCATTTTAATTTTGGTTCAATATTAAATGGGTTTTTTTCCTTTAAAGGGAAAAGAAGAAAATAGCACAATTAACTAATTAAGGTGTTATTTGGACGTGTGTGGAATTATTATTTACTCAGGAGCTCCGCCAGCAAGCTGTTGCTTACTGAAAAAATTCATGTTGAACTCGAGGGATGCTTAATTGCATCATTTACTTAATTGCCTGCTTCTATAAAGGGCCATATTTCTGTTAACTGTCATGATCCTGCTACTGCTCAAATATGTGGAAATCCGAAACATTCAAAAAAAAAAAAAGGTTAGCCCATATTAACAAATCAGTATAGTTTGCGAGGAAAAACAATAAAAAAAAATGAACGCTTGTCTTTTTGCATTTCATTCTGCATCACATCCCAACGAAAAGCAAATTCGTTAACAAGGAATTTAAGATATTTGTCCTTTGCAAAAACCAACAATTTTTCCCTGTCTATTGTTGCAAATAAAAATAAGTTGCTTTATAAATATAAAAGTCAAAGGATAATGCTAAATTATATTTTGAATCGAAAAATTTATATTGATGCAACGACTTACTTAATGAGAGAGAAAGAAAGACACTCATCTTATTCAATAAAAAAAAGAAAAAAGTGTTGGGGCATGCGACCCCTCCTATTTCAATGTGGTAGCCTACTAGTCCCTATTTCGATTATGGAACTATGGAATTACGGAAAGGAATTTTCTTCATATGGATGGTCAGACTCAGGACAGTTACATTGGCACAACAATCACATGTTCGCCTATGCTGATTGCCTAGTACTGGTAACATAATTGATTGCCTATAGAATAAAATTATGATTCAGTTTCAAGTTTCATTTCAACTGATGATTTTCACAACTGGTAACATGTTCGCCTATGTGTTTAATGGGAAGTATTGAGGTGATGGCCATTGCTGCTTTTCACAATCACGAATTATCCCTGTGGTCATTGCGCTCTCCAAGCAGGCTTTTTGCAGCTCTTTATGCGGTAAATTTAATTAATTTCCTACTAAAGTTGTTCTTCATGAAACTATTATGTATGTTTCCCAAATTAAATTGTTGCTATAAAATAACAGTATTATTATAATAACGATGATAATTTTTGCAGGGAATTGTGTGTTCTGGACTGTCAATGTGCCTTATATCCTGGAGCATCTCAAGGAAAGGAGCACTCTACGTCTCGGTGTTCAGCCTCTTGTCGCTGGTCATAGTGGCAGTCCTTAGCTGGGCCTTAATGCATGAGTATTTATACATTGGCACGTATGGATACGCGAAAAAATTCATATATACATATGTACACACACTACTTGATTGATCTGATTTTACTTAAAGCAAGCTAATTCTTATTTATGTGTCTGCATAATTGATTGAATTTGCAGGGGAGTAGGGTCGTTAATGATAGTAGGAGGGCTATATGCTGTGCTGTGGGGGAAAGACAAGGAGGCGAAACTGAAGAACAGTGAAGATATGGAAAGCATTGAATCTGAACTTGTAGAAGGCGGCCAGGAGGACTCTATCACCATCGCAACGAAAATCAAGACGACGAAGGGAGAGAAGGATGACGACGACCTCGAACTGCAACTGTCTGCTGCTGCTGCAGTAACTAATCCCATTAATAATAATGGAAGCAACATTATTGAAAACTAACCAACTAGTTATTATAAATAAGAGTTAAGGTTGGTTGCAAAGAAAGTCCTAAGTTCAAAAGGGGAGTGAGGGAGAGATTGTGAGGCAAAGTTGTTCTGTTTATCTATCAATCAAGATATGTATTTTGCAGTATAGTGACTGAGCATAAAAAAAAAAAAGTTAGCAAATTAACTATATGTTCAACTAAGAATAATTATTATTGGCTTCCAAGGAACAGTTTGATTAGCGGTTACAAATTGTTACAATCAACCAAATACATAGAGGGAGGGAAAATTGGCTTTCAGATGGATGATTCTTTTTTATTTTACTCTTTAATAACTAATATGGTCGGATCTCCTCTCGTTAATTAAATAAGAGATATCACCTGCATGACTTGATTAACACTTGTCTCGAGATCTACCACACAAAGTAATTCCACAAACTTTCCTTAATACTGACTCTAATATTCGCATCTATGGCCTCGTTTGATGAAATCCATGTTAACCCAAATTCCCGTGACTGAATACAGAGAATAAAAACAGAACTGTAAGATAAGTCCGTGGCAAGATTTAGCACTACAATGGGCATCTTAATCTTAATCTTAATAAAAGCTCTACATCTTTTAATTTATAGTAGAATAAGAATAACCTTACCGTTATACCAAGATTTTAACACAACAACAGTTGTCCCAATATACGAAGCTTCCCACTATTAGGTCTGACAAAGGTTCATTACAAGATTTTAACATTGAGTAAAATTATATAGACACGCTTAATAAAGTACGCGTGAATTATACAATTAATTAAACGATATCTGACAGTTTATTTATTTTTATTTTTTTCAAATCCAAAACATATTTTACTATCGAACGATACAGATCACTGTATATCCACTGCACAGTCACGGTTGTATTACCATCTATAGTTTTCCTTTAAAATTGTATCCTTTAACAGCTCATATATGAGAAGTTTCACCTCACTTTTGCAAAATTAAATAACATCAAGTATTTGCAACAACATTATGGCTTGAAGCTATCCATCGGGTGCACCTTGAATATCATGAGGAAACAAAGATTCAGCTGAACTAGCCTATTGATAGGATACCAAAGCAAAGATGCACACCTTTTCTTTTCTTTTCTTTGCTTTTCCTTTTTCTTCTTTTTCCTGCAAGTTGCCCTGAACATAGAGATGTCTATCTCAAGGAGGCGGACGTGTGGGGCATGCCATTTCACTCTCTCCACATGTTCTAATGAGACCTCCCAACGATGACCTGCAAAAAAATACAATTTCAAGAAAACGGCTTAAGCTTAATCATTATTCAGATAGACCAATCCTAGTGAACTCCAAATTCCACCTTCTGATTTAGCAATTTGATCAAATGATCTTATAACGTGCTCACCCCATGCACTTTCCTCTGTATCCTTCGCATTCCCATGCACATGTAACACTCCACCCTCTTTCCTGCGACATTAGCAACATCTTTATAGTAGATGTAAGACAGGAAAAAAAACCATTCAAGTAGTCGTCAATGTTAACATAAGATGTTAGACTCCAATGGAGTATGAGAAAACTCATTCGGATGAACAAAGGATGATGCTAGAATGGAGCACCTTAACGCTCGAACAGCAATGACCCAACTGCCTTCACTTGTAGGAAGAAGACTGATGCAGTTGCAGTTGCTGATAGGGATTTCTTCTCCCGGAAGAAATTTCGAAAGTTTCGATACACGTAGGATAGGATTTGTTATTCAGTTATTAAATTCTATCTTATTTAGGACGTGTTAACTACGTGTTTATTTTTCAGTTATTTCCATAATTATCTGTTAGCAGTTATTTGTTTCTGTTTAAGATTTATCTGTTGAGCTCTATAAATAGAGTTTGAACCTTTATTATTTTTTCAGACTTTATGCAATTAAATATTGATAACAGACAATTTTCTCTCGAGTGGATTCTCGTTTATTTTTGGGTGGATTCCCGAGTGTTTTAGTTGTCAAGTGGATTCCTGACTTAGGTTGTTCTTTCTATTCGTCCTACATCAGTTTGGTATCAGAGCAAAACTTCGATCTAAACCCGTTTCGATCCTAAATCACACACCAAATACGTTTCTAAACTTGTTTTTCATCGTTCTTAACCTTGAAAATCACAAAAAACCATTACAAAAATCATAAAAATCACAAACACAACTTCTGATTTCTGTCTCGCCGCCGCTTCGCCGGA
This sequence comes from Carallia pectinifolia, assembly GCA_037832335.1. Taxonomy (NCBI): domain Eukaryota; kingdom Viridiplantae; phylum Streptophyta; class Magnoliopsida; order Malpighiales; family Rhizophoraceae; genus Carallia; species Carallia pectinifolia. Next base: position 10,193,237 of record CM075454.1, read on the forward strand.
CCACCGCCGACCGCCGCCTGCAGCCGTACGCGCCGCTGCCTGTCACCGACAACAACCGAAACTCACTTCCCCAGGTTCCCGTTGCCCAATCTCCCTGCCCCCACCCCCCACATGCCGGAAATCCCACCGGAAACAGCCGTTCGTCCGCCCGAAGTTTGCTGCCCTCCACCCCGTGCCGCTGCTAGATCTACCGTTGACGCTTTGTCGTGCCTCAGAACGATCCATGAGTGGCCGATCTTTATTTGTTGCACGCCGGCGACCTCGGATTGGGCCTCCTCGACGACGACCGGCTGGATTACTCCTGCCGTGCAGCCGTTTCGTCGCCGATTGCCACTGTCCGGTCTTACCTGACACCCCGGCGCCTCCCACCTTACTGCCGGACCTTCTTTTGGTCTTCTCGTGATTCCCTGCCCACGCCGGAACCATTCTTCACCGTCCCCAGAGCTCGCTGACGTCACCGGAGCTTGTTGTTGTCGCCGGAATCTACTGTCACCACTGCCGGAAGTTTCTCACCGGCCACTATTCTTACACTTGGACAGAAGGTTTAAATTAAAGGTTGAGGTATTTTTTTTGTTTCTCTTGTTGAAAATTTGATTAATTTTTAAGTCAGTTTAATATTTCAATAAATTTGTTTTAGGTCCTAAAAAAAAAAAACAAACAAACAAAATTTGCTTTCTATTTTATTACCTCATATTTACTGTTTATTTAACATCACTATCATACTTTATATTGTCTACCTTTTCACTACCTCTAATTTTACCATATTTTACTTTATTGCACATACTTTTGTTGTCCTGTGACATTATCATTCATTCACCATATTTTATTTTGATTGTGTGCATTATAGTAGTTTATAATTTTTATTACTTTTTGCAATTAGTGTTGATCTCAGCATAATTCTTTCACAAAATATGGTTAATACTCGAGAAACAGCCAAATCTGCTACCAAGCCCGCTTCTGAAATAGATGATCTTCGAGCTGAAGTTCACGCTGCACAATCTGCCTATCAATCCGACATGAACAGCCTTAGAAATGACTTTGCTAATTTGTCCACCCAACTGAATGTCATTTTAAAACGTTTGGACAAACAACCAGTAGACGAATCTGTTGGACAGCCAATTGGGGCAACCCATGTTGAGGGTTCTGTCAATGCCCATTTTCCTACGCCTCACCCGCAGGATCCTAGGAATTTAGTCACCCCGAGACCAACTGTTAGGTTTCTCCCCAATGGAAATCTACATGGACATATTGATGAAGAGGATTTTTATCATGATGCATTTCACACGTCATGTCCCTAGGGGTACACGTAGGCATCCTATTCACGAATTGCATGATGATGTGCGTGATGATGTGCATACTAGAGTTCATGATAGGTATCATAGGCCACAGCACATGCATGCACGTCTAGATCACAATGACATCACTAGGAAGATTAAGTTAGATGCTCCTGAATTTAATGGTGAATTGAATGCTGAAGTGTTTTTTGATTGGCTTGATAGTTTAGAGGATTATTTTGCATGGTATGACATGAATGATTTTGAGCGTGTTCAATTTGCAAAGATGAAATTGGTAGGGTCAACTAGAAAATTCTGGCAGAATGAGATTCATAGAGCTGAACGTTTAGGTGAGCCTCCTATCATCCTAAGAGAAGTCATAAAAATGAAGTTAAAAGTTAAGTATGTTCCCTCCTATCATAGGAGTCAACTCTATTCTCAGCTTCTAAATCTTAGGCAAATGACTTCTAGCGTTACTGCTTACATGTCTAAATTCGAAGAGCTTCTGCTTAGATGTGAATTGTATGAAGATCTTTACCTCACTCTAAACCGTTTTGTTAATGGTCTCAAGCCTGAAATTCAAAAGGAGATTCTCTTACTTGGTCTTGATTCTTTAGAAGAAGCTTATCACAAGGCTTTAGAGGTTGAGAAATACATTAAGACCTCTTCATTCACGCGCTCGTCCCCCTCTGTTAGAGTGCGTGCAACCCAAACCTCCTTTTCTTCTAGTTCCATTTCTCAAGTCAAACCTATCAATCCTTCTGCTTCTTTGCACTCTACTCCTTCCACTTCTCGTCTGGTACGCTCTGCTTCCGAATCTCATCCGAGTAACACTTCCGTTGAGTGTTTCCGTTGCCATAAAAAGGGTCACATTGCCTCTCATTGTCCCGATCGTGCTCTCATTATGGATAAAGAGCCTGATGATCTCTCAGGGAGCGAAGATCAAGTTGTTGATCCCTTAGAGTACTCTGGTGAAGATGATGAATTCATTGAGGACTTTGTGGATGATGACCAGCATTGTGCTGTTGTTAGGTGTGTTTTGTCTACTGTTGTGGACAATGATACGTGGAAACGAACAAGCATATTCCACACCTACATTCGATCTGGAGATCGCAGTTGTAAGTTGGTTATTGATGGAGGGAGTACCATGAATGTTGTTACGAAATCTGCTCTTTCACGATTAAACCTTAAGGCAGAACCACATCCGCAACCATTCCGTGTAGTTTGGGTAAATAAAACCACTTTACCAGTCACTGAGCAGTGTTTAGTGCCCATCCAGTTAGGTGACTATAAGGATAAGGTTTATTGTGATGTTCTGCTCATGGATCTGGCTCATATTCTATTAGGTCGTCCTTGGCTCTATGACCTTAATGTAACCAATCATGGTTGGAAGAATACTTATGTTTTCAATTATGAAGGCAAGAATATCATCCTGAACCCAGCTAAGCCCTCTGTTAAGGACACGAGGCCGAAACCCAAATCTGTTTCCCCCGTTTCTGCTAATAAAGGTCTTCACATTTTGGATCATAAGGCCTTTGAAAGGGAGTTAGGGAGTAATGGCTATTTGATAGTTGTTGTTTCCAAAGAGGTTATTCCACATTTGAGCACATCTCATGTTGCAAAATTATTTTTCAGAGAAGTTGTTAGATTGCACGGTTTGCCTGTTTCCATTGTGTCTGATAGAGACGTTAAATTTGTGAGTTATTTTTGAAAAACACTTTGAAAATTGTTTGGGACTTGTTTAAAATTTTCATCTGCATTTCATCCTCAAACAGATGGTCAAACTGAGGTAGTTAACCGAAGTTTGGGAGACTTACTTAGGTGTCTAGCAGGTGAAAAATAAGGTAATTGGGACTTGATTTTACTAACAGCTGAGTTTGCCTACAATAATTATGTTAACCGTTCTACTGGTAAGAGTCCATTTGAGATTGTGCATGGTTATACCCCTCGCACAACTGTTGACCTCGTTCCCCTTCCTCCTAATCTTCGTTCTTCTGAGCCTGCTAAAAATTTTGCTACACACATTCATAACCTACATGCTGAGATTAGGCGCAAGATTGCTTTAAGTAATGTTGATTATAAGCTTACTGCTGATGTACATCGTCGAGATAAACAATTTCATGTTGGTGATTTTGTCATGGTTCGTATCCATCCTGAGCGATTCCCTAAAAATAAGCCCAAAAAGTTGCAAGATCGAGCCATTGGCCCATACTCTATCATTGAAAAACTTGGACCTAATGCATATTTACTTGATTTACCAACTGACTTGAATATTAGTCCTATTTTCAATGTGGAGGATTTGACACCTCACCGAGGCACTTTCGAGCCTCCTTCGCTGCCTTCTAGCCTCTCTGCAGGTATAGCTGTGCCAAAAGCGCCTACTTTTGCTACACGTGCCGAGGATATTGAGACTATCCTGGATGTTGAGTACGTTGCTTCTTCTCATGGAGGATTTCGACGTTTTCTTGTTCAGTAGAAAGGTCGTCCTGCCTCTGATGCTACTTGAATTCCTGAGGATGATCTTCGATTGATGGATCCTGAGTTGCTTGATGCTTACTTGACGTCTTCCTCAACGGAGTCGAGTTCTTTTCAACCGGAGGGGAATGACGCAGTTGCAGTTGTTGATAGGGATTTCTTCTCCTGGAAGAAATTTCGAAAGTTTCGATCCGCATAGGATAGGATTTGTTATTCAATTATTAGATTCTATCTTATTTAGGACGTGTTAACTACGTGTTTATTTTTCAGTTATTTTCATAATTATCTGTTAACAGTTATTTGTTTCTGTTTAGGATTTATTTGTTGAGCTCTATAAATAGAGCTTGAACCTTTATTATTTTTCAGACTTTATGCAATTGAATATTGATTACAGACAATTTTCTCTCGAGTGAATTCCCGAGTGTTTTAGTTGTTGAGTGGATTCCTGATTTAGGTTGTTTTTTTTATTCGTCCTACATCAAAGACCTAGACAAACTCGATCGACAACTCCCTCTAGGAAAGCAATAAAGCAGAATCAGCGTAGTGCACATGATAATGACATACGTTGCCAACAGCCAAGCATGACAGAATCAAAACCAATGTATTAGAATATGTTCCAGACTACAAAACAGAAATTGCGAAAACATTTAGTCGCAAAAGATATAGGCCAAGATACCGAAAAGCAGCAACCATGTTTAAGAGAAACCCTCCATCCACTTCCATCATGATTAATGAGCTAATAAAGTCACCACAAATGATATCAATGACTACCACATTACTGCTGTGAAAACAGAGAGGATGAATTGAAAGATTTGATGGCCCAAAAAGGGGAGGAAAAACAGCAGCAAAAGAAGTGCTTGTAAGCCATTATCGGTGTAAAACATACCTTTGGTTCCGTCAATCAATTATCTCCTTCCAGTACAATGCATCGATCAGAGACAGAATTTGCAAGAAGGTTTTGTTTAAGGGCCCCAATAGCATAGGGATTCCACTCACAAGCATAAACTAGTTTTGCTTTAGCCCTAATAAAGGAATATTGGAAAGCAAATAAAACACGGAGAAAGATGACAATCAGCAATGAATTTCTTGTTATGATGGAAAAAAAAATTAGTGTGACCACTCAAGTAATAAACTTGAAAATAAAATTGCTTGCAAGAAAATGCAGCATTCTATGAATAAATTACATTTGCTAAGTATAACTTATGTCTTCAAGGCCCAAAGTCCATTCATTTAGCCTCCCAACAGTCAAAATTATGCAGTACAGACAAGTATAAGAGCAAAAACTGTTCAGTTTGGCATAATCAGATTTTTCTTGAGAAACAGAGAAAGCCCTAAAAGAACTGAATAACTAGCATTCTATGTGAGTTTAAGTATTCAACTATTCAAATTTTCAAAATTAAGTACATATACTCTAAATTTGAGCGTGAGAATACTCAAATTTTGAGTTTTAAGTACAAGTTACTCAAATTGTTATAATTAAGTACAAATACTTTATATTTGAGTATAAGTACAATTGTATTTAAAATTTTAGTTTTAAGTATTCAACTGCTCAAATTTTTAAAATTAGGTACAAATATTTTAAATCTGAGTACGAGAAGACTCAAATTTTAAGCGAAAAAATATAAACCACTTAAATTATTATAATTAAGTACAAATATTTTAAATTTGGGTATAAGTACAATTATACTTAAATTTCTAGTTTTAAGTATTTAACTACTCAAATTTTTAAAATTAACTACAAATACTCTAAATTTGAGTATGAGAAGACTCAAAGTTTGAGTTTTATGTGCAATCTATTCAAATTGTAAGAATTAAGTGTAAGTACTTTAATTTTTTTTAGAATAAATACTTTAAATTTACTAGTACTTAAATTTTTAATTTTGAATATTTAACTACTCAAAATTTTAAAATTAAGTATAAATATTTTAAATTTGAGTACAAGAAGACTCAAATTTTAAGTTTTAAGCATCCAAATATATTTTAATTTTAAAATTAAATATAAATACTCAATTTGAAATTTCTGTTAGAGATGTCTTTATTCAAGGGCAACACGTGGGGTTGATTCGAGAGAAGGGGATTCATTCAAAGGCATTTGTTGGACTAAACCCAACAAATTTTTGTCATTGTGGCTATGGGCCGAACTTGCATCCTTTCGGCTATTTTGTTAAGTTTGAGTTGCCAGTCTTTGACCTTTCCCTGTCTTCATCCGAAATTGAGCTACGTGGAAAGAACGTATCGACCAAGTGTAGGTGACGTCTTGTTATTGTGTGATAATTAATCAACGAAATTGCCATTCCAATTTCCAATAAGGAAATCTTTAGTGGTCAAACAAATTAGTGGCTAAATTATGGTTATATTATAATAAATTTTGTATTTTTTGTAATTATAGTAACAAAATATGTAATAAAAAATACAACTATTTTTTATGCATATTTTTTAAATATTATTACATAAAATATACTTTTAATTATAATATGATCACAATTTAATTATTAAATTATCTGATTAGGTAATAGTATTTCTTACAATAAATAGTTTAAAAAAGGAAAAGGAATATTCCTCTTTGTGTGTCCGTCAACGTCTATTCTATTTGGCTTGTTGTACCGCAAAATTTGACTAGAATCGTACAGATTACAGAGTCTTTTTTGAATTTTCTGATTACCCATTATTTCTTTGTAAATAATTTGAAGTTGGTTTCGGTTGAACGGAATGCAAAAGTTCAGTTTGGATACTTTCGCGCAATACAGTAAACAAGCTTTTGGAAATTTACTCTTTTTTGGCATCTGATATGAAGTAAGAAGACTACCTAGGTTCGGTGAGAAGCAGCAGAAGACGGCGGTCTAGGTCTAGCGAGAAGAACAAAATATCGTAGAGTCTCTCTTCTTTAATTCTCACCTTTTATATTTTCAAAATAATTTAATTAATTTTTTTATGAAAATATTTTTTAATGAAAAATAGAAGTTGAATTTAAAAAGATTATGAATTACCTTTATAGCAATTAGTAGATAACTAAAAATGAGTGTATTATACTCACATAATATATGAGTGTATTATACTCAATAGCATGCATCAAAAAATAGAATTGGAATACGAGTATTAAACGATCCGATTTATGAAAAGTGAAGATTCATGTTCATATACTTCATTCAATTCGTTGAGATAAAGGACAAGTTAATTAATGTTTTATTATAGGAGGCATTATTTTATAGAATAAAAAATAAATTTTTGCTAAAAATTCTACGACTGCTTTTATCACATGTTAAAGTTTAGATGTCTAAAATAGTTATTTCATTATTTAAACAGTAGCAGTTAGTGATAATTTAACTAAATATTATAATTTCATTTTATTTATCGGTAATAGTAATGAGTAACAATAATTAGCAATCAGCAATAAAAAATAATAATTAGATAAACCAAACAGGCCCTTAGTCTTTTGGGCCATTTCCTTATTGGGTTTGTTTGGCCTTTTACTAAATAGGCTTTTAGGTGAAAACAAATAAAGCATATTTTACAATAGGAGGCAAATTTATTTATTTTATTTAATTAATTCTTACTGTTATTCGAATTCGATACCTACAATTTTGGGGATAATTTTAGTAGCAGTAAACTATAGTTCATTGGTCCTTATTCATTACTAATTGACTGCAAGTAAAACAGAACAATTACATTCAAAGCTGTCAAATGGAGATTTTATATATACTTTGGAAAATGATCAACACAATTTCATTACGAGCAATGCTAAAAGATAAATCGTTACAAATACCAACCATTAGGTAGCAAGAAACTATCAAGTTTCAAGCAAGTTAAATCTATTTATTTCCTAGGCAATCAGAAAAAAGAAAAGCTTAATCTGCTACGTAATTAAATGCATAACTAGAATTAAGGCCGTGCGTCACGTCTTGTTGGTTTACTATCTACAATTTCATGTCCTAATTTTTTTAGTCGATTTTGATCTCCAATATTATATAGATTAGTTTTTGCATGGTGCATCGATTACATACTTCATTGAAAATTTGAAATGAGAAAGGGAAAAAAACAACAAAAATTGAATAGATACTCCATTGAAATAAAAACAAAAATTGATAGCAAGGACATCATCCCAAGAAAAAAATCAAATTCCAATAATTGATAGGCTCCTTAGTGCCCACAAAATCTTTTTTAAAAAATGAATTATTACCTATTTTTCAATTGGCACGGTGCATCATTAGCACGATTGAGGCCATGGTTAAATGGGACTTTATACAAAGACCCAAAAAGGGTTATGACCTTGAACATTGGCTTTCTGTCATGTTGCTTGCATGTCTCTCTATCCTGTAACATGTTTACATTGTTGTTGGGGATGGATTAAATTATGTTCACACTAAGAAAATAATCAAAGATAAAAAATAAAAAAAAAAAAAAAAAAGAAAATGCTCTCTGCACTAATTAGTGATTATTGCTAGATGGAAAAATTGAAGAGATGGGGTAATATCTGAATTTATTTATTTATTTGGATTCTGTTTAGCATAGCCTAGAACATTACATTCAGAATTTTTTTGAGCTTATTATTCAAGTCCTCTTAGGGAAGAAGTACGGTGAAATTGACTATATGTTTGGTAAGTGATTATGATTAGTAATTAAGCAAGACGATTCCAAAGAATTTAAAGGGTTTTCTCTAATGTCTGTTAATTCCAATTCTTAAGTTAATAACATGTTGAAAACAATCAATTGATCCTAATTAAATGCAAGAATTTATTATGTTATTTATGCCAAATATAACTGTTTATAATAATTGTGCATGATAGGGTGAGAAAGAATTAGTGAAAGAAGGTAATATCTTTATAATTATAATTTATTTTCCAAAACTGGTATTGACCATTAATATTGGCCATTAATTTATAATTGATTTTTAACAGCTTATCTGTTTTTCCTTTTTCATATTTCAATCATTCAACAATTTATATTACTTTGTTATTATTTAAATATTGTTACATAGTATTTCTCTTACTTTTATTGCAATCAATTTTGTTATTAATGACATTTTTTATATTAATATTTATGGTAATTTTATTAATTTTCTTTAAATTATTTTGACTTTTTTTTCTATAAATATTTATTGTAATTAAATTTTCAAAGGATTGTTACATTAATTTTTAGCTTTTTTTGAGCTTCCCTTTAGATAAGTATAGAATATATAGATAAATAAATAAATAGATATGACATGTAATCTAATGAGAAAAAAAGTTAAATTTAAACACCAGTCTACTTTACATTATTTTTAAAAATACGATCTTATTATCTTATTATCTCTTTCATTATTTTCATTATTTTTCAGGAAAAAAATAACCATAATTGTTAAGAAATGATTTGCACATATTTTTTGATTTAAAAGCTTAGTGAATACTTAATGTAAAACACTCATTTTGTATTAGCCAGGAAAAAAATATAAAATGAAAAGATTGAGGGAGCATTGAAATGGTTATTAACGCTAATAGATTATTTTTAGAAGTTTTACATATTATAATTAAGGATAAAAATATAAAAAATTTCAAAAGCTAAAAATCATTAATTGTTTTTACAAATTATAATTAGAGATAAGAATAAAAAAAATTATAAAAATTAAAATTCATTGATTGTTTAGCTATAAATAATGGGAAGTTTTCTTTTAACTACCAATTTATAATATTGTTATTAAAAAAAATAAAATGAAAAGAATGAGGGAACATTGAAATGGTTATTAATGCTAATAAATTACTTTTAGAATTTTATGAATTATAATTAAGGATAAAAATATAAAAAAAATTTAAAAATTAAAACTCATTAATTATTTTTATAAATTATAATTAAAAATAAAAATTATAAAAATTAAAACTCATTAATTACTTAATTAAAAATAAAAAAAAATTTAAATTATTCATTTATAATATTATTATTAGATATACATCTCAACTAACAGACAGCCAAATGTTTTAAAAACAGAGTTGACGTGTACTTGAGCAGTGGTTCTTCCAGAAAGGTGGCAAGTTTTGCAAATTCAACGATGGCAATTTTTGCAACTTTCCGTCAAACCTCTTTGCCAACCATGTCACCCCAGCGGTGGCGCTAACGTGACAGGGCCCCTTGACTTGTGGCCTGAACTTTAATTATATATCTAAGTAGCCTGGTCTGGCTTGGCATGGCCTCTTCTATCTCTCTCTCTCCCTCTCTATGTGGAGCAGCATAATAATCTAAGACACCGCAGCTAGAGTCCAAAGAGAAGAGAGGAGAAGAGAAAAGAGAACTAATAATTAACTGATGGAAAGGAGCGATGTTTGGCCTTTCTTGGCAATGGTTTTTGTTCAAATCAGCTTCGCAGTTCTGAACATTGCATCAAAGCTTGCAATGAACTCGGGAATGAAGCCGATGGTTCTTGTTACCTATCGACAAATCTTTGCCACCTTTGCTTTGACCCCCTTTGCCTATTTCTTTGAATGGTACGTACTTAATTAGGTTCTTGAACTTAATACTTTAATCCATTTTACTCCTTTTTCAAAGTATGAAGTTGCACGTACGGGTGCACCAAAGCTTCATTCTTTTTCTTGCTTTTAATTAATGGTTTTTGCATGCGTGTGTGTGTGTGTGTGTGTGTGTGTGTGTGTGTGTGTGCAGTTTCTTTTGGAACTCATGCACGGGGTCTTGCACTTTTTAGACTTTATCTTAAAAATTCAAGTCTTATTTTTCCTTTTCATTGCTTTTGCTCGATAGTATTTTCATTTCTTTTTGTATATTTTGTTATCTTTAGTGTGGGAATCTAAAAGATATTTTCATATGGGTCTGCTTGGATTTTATTTCTCTCCTTTCTTGATTTCTTTTTTTTGCTTTTTTACATTAGGATATTTTAATTAATTGTCATGTATATATAATCAACTGTGGGTTGTGCTTGGTTCCTCCAGCCCGTTTGGATTGGAGAGAAAGAATTTATTTACAATGATTTGGTTTCAATTCATGGAAATTTTTGCCTTTGGTTTGGTTTATTGTATTGGAAACTGATTCCACCGGTAAAGAAGAATAGCACTGTTACATACCCAAATAACTGGGAGGTACACTGTGTTTCTAATGCAACAAACACTGCATTTTTATGTAATCACATTAAAAAAATATGTATCTAAAAAATATAAAAAATAGTCTTAATTTTTGTATTTTTTAAATGTACATATTTTTAATATCATTACATAAAAATACAATACTTATTACATTAAAAACACAATTAGACTACTAAATCATTTCGCTGCCTAACATTCCAAATTCAAGTAACCAACTGTCTCCACAATTAGCAGAAATAAAAGGAATGAAAAGATGCAAACCACTTATCCTTCTCCTTTAATTATTAATATTAATTTTTTTTTAGGGTAGTCTTTTGTAATTGTAGTTTGTTTTTCAAATTCACATTTGTATAAATGTCATTCCGCCAGCTCCACCCCATTTGTAATTTTGGTTCAATATTAAATGGGCTTTTTTCCTTTAAAGAGAAAAGAAGAAAATACCATGTGCTATGTGAGCACAATTAACTAATTAACGTGTTATTTGGAGGTGTTTGAAATTGCTATTTACTCAGGAGCTCCGCCAGTAAGCTGTTGCTTACTGAAATTATTCATGTTGAACTCGAGGGATGCTTAATTGCGTCATTTACTTAATTGCCTGCTTCTATAGAGCGCCAGATTTCTGTTAACTGTCATGATCCTGCTACTGCTGAAATATGTGGAAATCCGAAACATTCAAAAAAAAAAAAAAAAGGTTAGCCCATATTAACAAATCAGTATAGTTTGTGAGGAAAAACAAAAAAGAAAATAAAAAACACTTGTCATTTTGCATTTCATTCGGCATCACATCCCCAAGGAAAAGCAAATTCGTTAACAAGCAATTTAAGATATTTGTCCTTTGCAAAAACCAACAATTTATCCCTGTCAATTGTTGTAAATAAATGTAAGTTGTTTTATAAATAAAGAAGTCAAAGGTAAAATGCCAAATTATATTTTGAATCGAAAAATTTAGACTGATGCAGCGACTTATTTAATGAGAAAGAAATAATGACACTCATCTCATTTAATAAAAAAAAAAAAAAAAAGTAGTGGTGGGAGCTTGTGGCCCCTCCTATTTCAGTGTGGTAGCCTACTAGTCCCTATTTCAATTATGGAATTATGGAAAGGAATTTTCTTCATATGGATGGTCAGACTCAGGACAGTTACATTGCTAGAGCAATCACATGTTCGCCTATGCTGATTACCTAGTACTGGTAACATGATTGATTGCCTATAGAATGAAATTGTGATTCAGTTTCAAGTTTCATTTCAACTGATGACCATCAGTTTAACTCATCGTTGGCTGGATTGTATTTGGCTATGGGCTATGATTTATCTGGAATTTTGAATTTGGTTAATATGAAAATTGCTGCAAGTCATTGATGATGCTCACTTCTCATAATTTTCCCATGTAGGAAGACTAGACCCAAGATCACCAGGCCTCTGCTGTTTCAGTTGTTTTTATGCTCCCTTACAGGGTAAGTGATTTGGAGCTCCCTGCTAATAGATATTATATGTAAATCTCTGAATTTATCTCAAACATGCAGGATAACTGGAAATCAGGTCTTCTACTTTGTTGGGCTAGAAAAATCCACTTCCACTGTTGTGTGTGCATTGAACAACGTACTACCTGCTACCACTTTCATTCTTGCAGTCCTTTTCCGGTAAACAATTGATTTGGTTTTCCATAGTTTCCTTGGTCATGAGTTTATCCAAGACAGTAGTTGTTACCATCTTAAATTGCTACTTTGCCTTTTTAATGTTGGTTCAGGCAAGAAACTCTTGGACTAAAGAAGATATTTGGGCAAGCTAAGGTATTGGGAACAGCAGTGTCCCTGGGAGGTGCCATGCTGTTGTCATTTTACCATGGAAAAATCATCAACATAGGTAAATCCAGCATTCAATGGAGTTATGCAGAGAAAATGGGAGATACCAGTTCCAACAACAAAACAACCTCCTTTTTGGGCCCTTTATTTGTAGTGGCTGGTGCTGCTTCTTCGTCCGTGTGCTTTATAATCCAAGTAAGAAATATCAATTTTTATCATTTGAAAGCTCTCTTCGATTGTGTTTGCCAAGTTTCAGTTTCAACCAGCTGCTGGCGAGACGTTCTGTTCCTTTACATACTCACGCCTTTGTTGGTATTTTGCAGGCCAAAGTGAGCAGGAAGTTTTCAGCTCCTTACACCAGCACACTATTGATGTGTTCAATGGGAAGTGTTGAGGTGATGGCCATTGCTGCTTTTCACAATCACGAATTATCCCTGTGGTCATTGCGCTCTCCAGGCAGGCTTTTTGCAGCTCTTTATGCGGTAAATTTAATTAATTTCCCACCAATTTAAGTTGTTCTTCATGAAACTGTTATATATGTTTCCTAAATTATATTGTTAGCTATACCATAACAGTATTACAATAATAATGATGATAATTTTTGTAGGGAATTGTGTGTTCTGGACTGTCAATGTGCCTCATATCTTGGAGCATCTCAAGGAAAGGAGCACTCTACGTCTCGGTGTTCAGCCCCTTGTCGCTGGTCATAGTGGCAGTCCTTAGCTGGGCCTTAATGCATGAGTATTTATACATTGGCACGTATGTATACGCGAAAAATTTCATATATACATATGTACACACACTACTTGATTGATCTGATTTTACTTAAAGCAAGCTAATTCTTATTTATGTGTCTGCATAATTGATTGAATTTGCAGGGGAGTAGGGTCGTTAATGATAGTAGGAGGGCTGTATGCTGTGCTATGGGGGAAAGACAAGGAGGCGAAACTGAAGAACATTGAAGATATGGAAAGCATTGAATCTGAACTTGTAGAAGGTGGCCAGGAGGACACTACCACCACCGCGACGAAGATCAAGACGATGAAGGGAGAGAAGGATGATGACAACCTCGAATTGCAACTACCTGCTGCAGCTGCTGCAGTAACTAATCCCATTAATAATAATGGAAGCAACATTATTGAAAACTAACCAACTAGTTATTATAAATAAGAGTTATGGTTGGTTGCAAAGGAAGTCCTAAGTTCGAAAGGAGAGCGAGGGAGAGATTGTGAGGCAAAGTTGTTCTGTTTATCTATCAATCAAAATATGTGATTTGCAGTTTAGTGACCGAGCAAAACAAAAATGTAAGCAAATTAGCTACATTTTTAACATAGTTTTATTAATGGTTCCCAAGAACAATTTGATTAATTTGATAAGCAGTTACAAATTGTTACAATCAACACAGATACATAGAGCAACGGGAAAACTGACTTTTATATGGGAAAAACTAAAAAGCTTTGGAAAGACCAACTCAACTCAATTGGCTTTTCTTTTCATCAAGGAGTATTAACTGTTAACTCAACTCAAGTTTAGTATAGAAGAAATTTGTTTCATTTTTTTTTTCTTGATCAGAAATCAAAATAATGACTAGTCGTAAGTATCCATAAAAAAAAACAAAAAACACAAAACAAAGGCCTGCTTTTTTTTTTTTTTTAGTATCTTACTTGGACCACAAAGAAAAAGATTTTGATGACTGGCTTATGGCCTATCATATTAACCAGTTCAACTAGACATGAGGATTATCGAGGAGTAAGTAGAGATCAAAGAAGCATATATAACATGTTCATGTGAAGCACTTGTTCAACGAATTCTAATATGTTTTGTTGGTCTTATCTAAAAAAATGATATCTTATAAGCAGTGATTTGGAACCAGCGGTTTCATTATCCAAAACAAAAATAAAAAGGAAAAACTATTATTTTTTCTTTTAATTTTCGAAAGAAAAGGGGAAAAAATGAGATCGGTTAAGAATCCACATTGGAATAAGTTTGAAATCAAAACTGAAATTATAATAAACTCATAATCGACTCTAAATTAAGATTGAATCACGTTTCAATGGTTCAATTCTTTTTCTCATATAACAAAACGTAATCGGTTATTATAATCCGACTCACACTTAAAAGATGTATAATAAAATGGCACAAAATGTTAAAAATCTATATATATAAATATGTGTGTGTGTGTGTGTGTGTAAAATTCTCAACATAAATTACCTTATATATTGTATAAATTATTTTACGTCTATAAAATCGCTAATTCAAGGGTCCGTTTGGAATGGATTTTGTTTTATGTTTTCTATTTATTTTTCACAAAAAAAACAAAAAACATATTTGGTATTGATTTTGTTTTCTGTTTTTTGTTGAAAAGTTGAAAGTGCTTTTCAAAGAAAGAAAACAAATTGGGAAAACAATAAAAACTAACTTTCCGATTTTGTTTTTCACTTTTTTTTTTATACTTTCTCTCACGACATTTTCTTTCTCTATCCGCCATCTTTACCATATCTCTCTTTACTCATCCTCTCTCTATCCCTCTATATTTTTTCTCTCACTACTCTTTCTCTCTTTACTCATTCTCTCTCTACCCTCTCTCTCCCTTTGCTATCTCTACCATTCTCTCTCTGCCCTCTCTCTCCTTTTTCTATCTCTATCATTCTCTCTCTACCGTCTCTCCCCTTTTTCTATCTCTACCATTCTCTCTCTACCCTCTCTCTCCCTTTGCTATCTCTACCATTCTCTCTCTGCCCTCTCTCTCCTTTTTCTATCTCTATCATTCTCTCTCTACCGTCTCTCCCCTTTTTCTATCTCTACCATTCTCTCTCTACCCTCTCTGTCTCTTTTCTCTCTCTACTCATTCTTTCTCTACCATCTTCTCCTTTTTCTCTTTCTACCATTTTCTCTACTAATTCTCCCTCTACCCACACTCTCTCTCTCTCTTCTTTTTCTCCCTCAACCATTCTCTCTACTCATTCTCTCTACACCCGCTCTCTCTCTCATATTTCTCTCTACCATTCTCTCTTCTTTTTCTTGCTCTATCATTCTCTCTATTCGTTCTCTCTCTTTTTTCTCTCTACTATTCTCTGTCTACCCAGATTCTCTTTCCTTTCTGTCTACCCACATTCTCTATCCTTTTTCTCGCTTTACGATTATCTCTCTACCCTCTCTCTCCTTTTTCTCTCTCTATTCATTCTCTCTCTACCCAGACTCTCTCTCTTTTTTCTTGTTTTACCACTCTCTACTCATTCTCTCTCTACTCTCTCTCTCTTATTTTTCTCTCTCTATCATTGTCTTTACTCGTTCTTTCTCTACCCTCTCTCTCTTTTCTCTCTCTATCATTTTCTCTACGCATTCTCTCCCTACCCTCTCTCTCATTTTTCTCTCTCTATTATTCTGTTTACTCATTCTTTCTCAACCCTTTCTCTTTCTGTGATTCTCTCAACTCATTCTCTCTCTACCCTCTTTCTCTCTCTCTCTCTCTCTCCCATTTTTCTCTCTATATTTATACTCTTTTTACCATTTCTCTCACTATCCTTTTTCTATCTATTTTTTTATTCTTATAGAAAAAAAAAACAAAAATTGACAACAATAAATACAAAAATTCAGCAAACAGCAAAAATAAAAAATGAAAAATAAAAAACAGAAATAAAAAACTGACAGCGTTTCCAAACGGGTTCCAAGTAATCCTTGTCACTGATTATATTGCAAACATGCACGGAAGTACAAATTTGGCAGTAGATGTAGATCATTTCAAAATTTTGGAATCTGCAAAGTACATCCATTCTCTCTGACCAGCCGGTGTGGTGACCCCACATTCAACAAAACATCAAATGAATCAAAGGCTATTGGCTGACAATTTGAAGGCTACATGGATTTTGGTACTGATAAATGAACTTAGGAAAAATGAAACGCAAAATTAATATATTATAATTTACTCATTTTTTTAATTATACGCTTATTGTTTATAATAAAAAATAGATAAAAATACTTTCATTTTTTTTAAACATTAAGTGTCTCTAATTGTGTAAAAAAATAATTGATTACAATATATTGATCTCACGTCTCACTTTTCTCAAATCTAGGGTTCTTTTGGTACTACATACACTTGCTAGCTATTACAGCATCTTAATTGACTGCTTAATCAATGAAAACATAAAGTTCTGTAACTAACCTTCATCTTTCTCTTCTCTTGATGAGCTGCATGCGCCTGCACTTTGAAGTTCAATATTTCTCAATCTCTTCTGCTGTTCTCAAACTCCATTATTCTTCCTCGCCGTAAAGCCGCATGCAAATGCAAGAAGAAGAGGCGTGGGATTTTAGTCTTGTGGGCCATTTAGCTATTCGGGTTTGTTTGGGCTCTGAGAGTTTTACAGCCTTTTGCCTGAAAAAACTTTCTTACGTAAAAAGAAAAAGAGGATTAGGTTTTAAGCTTTTGGGCTGTTTAGCAGTTTGGGTTAGTTTGGGCTTTTACAAATTAGGTTTTTTTGGTCCATTAAGTACATTATTAAGTATTATTGCCTTCAACTCTAGCATAGAAGAAATTAGTTGTTTCTGAAGATCAAAAAAAAAAAAAGAAAAAAGAAAATAGTTGTTTCTCGGTAGACACTCAAGTGATTAGAATTTACATTTTTTTTCTGAAGGTAGTTTCAACTAATAGAGCATGAGCTTGTTCGTGTCTAGCACATTTATTATGCATTGTAATGTGTTTTTATTATATGTCTAATCTATTAGAAAAAAAATAATCTCCTAATTAGCGATTCGGAATTGGTGGTCACGGTTTCATAAAAAAATATAAAAAAGAAGAAAAATAAAGAAAACTAGTCATTTTAGTTAATTTTCAAAAAATTGAAAGAAGTGTGACACCAGTTCAAAATTACATTGTAATCAGCTCGGAACGACAATTGAAATAATAATATACCCAGAACCAAAATCGAATTTGTGTTCGAAGTAAATGGAGGTCACTCCACTCACACCAAATCCAAACCGAACAATTCGAGTCACTGACATTTGTTTTTTTTTTTGTCTATGAAATCTTTTCTCAAAGAACATTCCATGCAATTATGAGTGAAAGAAGTCAAAGTCTGCTTATTAAAAAAAAAACTATTTATTAAAAGAAAAGGAGGAATTTATTTACACTCAACTATTTAGTTGAATGATGTGTTAAAAAAAAACAGAAAACTATTTAGTTGAATGAAAAAAACTCAATGGAACAAAAGGTTTGGGCAACCGGTTGTTTAATTAAACAACCGGTTGCCCACCCCACCCCTTTTAAAAAGTTTTTTTTTTCCCCCTTTTTCTATTGGCTGCTGCACCAAACTTTGCTTTCTTTTTTTTTTTTTTCCTTTTCTTCATCGAAGTTTGTCTGATGTTGTATTTGGGTTTCAAATATTATGTTATATATATTAATATTGTCATTACATAATATAAAATAAAAAATTTAAATTCTATGATGAAATATGACTTATTAAAAATTAGAAATCTAAATGTCAAAAATAATCCAAAATTAATCATTTTAGTGTATATCTTAAAAAACAACATTAATTTTCTTTTTAAAGTCACTTAATGTACAAATTTGATTACATAAAGACTCAAATTTTTAGTTTTGACAATCAATCTATTCAAATTTTTAAAATTATGTGCAAATATTCAAAATTTAAGTTGAAATTGACTCAAATTTTTAGTTTTAAGCACCAAACAACTCAAATTTTTAAAATTATATACAAATATTTAAAATTCGAATAGAAATAGACTCAAATTTTTAATGTTTCTATTAGACTCAAATTTTTAGTTTTTAGTACCAACTATTTAAATTTTTAAAATTATATATGAATACCCAAAATTTGAGTAGAAGTAGACAATTTTTAGTTTTAAGTATCTAACTACTCAAATTTTTAAAATTATGCATAAATACTCAACATTTGAATTGAAGTAGACTTATATTTTTAATTTTGAGCATCTAAATATTTAAAATTTTAAAGTTATGTATAAATACTCAGCTTAAGTTTGAATATAAACTCAATTTTTAATTTTGAATACCTATCATGCAAGTGTAATCTTTGTATAAACAAAAGAATAGTATTGTCATCGTATTATAATTTTTCAAAAAAATTAAAAAAATTCATAAAATATAATTTTATAGCTTAGTATTATTTTCTGAAAAGCTATCTTTTTTTTTAAAATCACTAGGCATGCTTAAAGTCTAAAAATTAATTTGTCTGTATATTTGCTCTCTCAATATAAATTTTATTTATTTAATTATGATAAATCATTATCACAAAAAAAAGGTGAAAAACAACACTAAAAAAATTAAGACGGATTACTTCGGTGTTGTTGTACCATCGCTACAACTTGGAATTGTTTTTCTGGCAAATTGCGGGCGGCCAAAAAAAGTTAGAATTGAATTCTTGATTTTTTAAACCTGGTGTGGTCCTTTTCGGATACTACTAAATTTCACTGGTGATGCGGCTAAAAATAAAAGAGGAATTTTTTTGGAGTATGTCTAAATTTTTTAGGCAACTTCTGGTATTATCACTAAAATCTTGTATTTAATTATCCACTGGTTTGGAATAACTTCGGTGTGATGCAGACATGGTCAATGACTAGCGTTTATTTACAGGACAAGGGGAAAACAACCTCGATATACAGTTCTTCATCTATTGTTCATGGGGACGTTTCTTTCAATAATGTTTAATTCAAGTCACAGCCTCTCAGATTTTGGCACAGCAAGAGTGTTGTTGAGTTCAGATTCATCCGATTGCAATCTTGTTTTCCGAAAACAATAAATTGACACCTAGGGTTTGAACGATTCGAACAGAAGAGGAAAGCCAATTTTTTTTTTTTTTAAGCGTGAAGAGGAGAGCAAGCAGAGTGACAAGAACAATCTTCTTCTTTTTTTTTTTTTTTTTTTCTTTTAACATTTACAACAAGTTTTCCATCTATTTAAAAGTGAGTCTACTATACTCACATTGTAGGTGAGTACAAATACCATGCACTTAAAGAAAACACAACAACAAGTCAAGTATGCTTCCTTGTCTGTCATATTGAAATCAAAACACAGTTCTTTTATCAACGATCATATTTTTTTAAGCGATCAGCTACGAACTAGTGTGATGAGCTGATAATGTTGACGTAAAATTAACCTACCATGTAGCCACATTTTGGATATTCTGTGGTGAATTATAGGCATTGCAATTTTTCTTTTGTTCCTATGGCTAGATCTTGTAAAATAAGGCTTGTCACGACTTTTGCTAACCTTGGCTATGTCATCTCTGGCATCCATGACCTTTTTGACAAAAAGAGCAATGAAAAAGCCTTCTTTGTCATATTGAAATCAAAACACAGTTCTTTTACATTATTTCGCACTTTCAGCACAATTGATTTAGACACTATTGATCAAAACCGATCTTTTATTCGACTCTTGGTAACTCTCTTCTTTTTACATAACTTTTCGAACTCTATTGTAACCAAAAAAAAGAGAAAAAAAAAGAAAAAAACATATTTACATTACATGATTGTATTTTAATTCTAAGTAAGGGAAATCCTTTGGACATAAATTCTTCTAAGAAATGTTTGTTTAAACGATGAAAAATACTTACTTTGACAACTAAGACAACTCTTGTGTTTAGCTGATTATTATTATTATTTTTTCTTTTCAAAAAAGTCCTTTATTAAGGCAAAATTAAAAGACAATTGACTATTTATACGAAGTGGTATAACTTTATATTTTTATAGGATATTGAATTTTTATTGAGAGAACAAAT
Source organism: Carallia pectinifolia (assembly GCA_037832335.1). NCBI lineage: Eukaryota > Viridiplantae > Streptophyta > Magnoliopsida > Malpighiales > Rhizophoraceae > Carallia > Carallia pectinifolia. Next base: position 10,213,600 of record CM075454.1, read on the forward strand.
TTATTGGCCTAAATAACCACGAACACAATCTTATGAATTCTCTAAATATATTGTATATATATGATATATATTATACTGTATATAATAACGTTTCATACAATAAAAATAGATTCTGTATTAATCTTCATTATATCACTATAAAATCTTCATTTTGATCTATAAAATATTATATTGATAATGCACAATATTTTGTATATAATATTAACTTCTGTTTTGTTAGTCTTCAAGAAGATTTACAAAGACCATATTGCAGACATCCACACAAGTACAAATTTGACCGTAGATATTGATCATTTCAAGGCTTTGGAAATCTAAATAGTAAACCCATACTCACTTTTTTTTTTTTTACCAAAATAGAATTATTCTATTAATACAAAAAAAATTTATACATAGTGTCGATACAGAGGTAACGAAAATACCTGCTTGAGGTAGGAGAAGTAATTGGCACAAAAAGTCTTCATGTTATATGGTCAAAACAACCATTAACAGATTGAGTATAAAGTTCAAAACTAACCAGACTGAAGTTAAGTCTAATTGACCGGGTAAAATCCTGCAAGCGTACAGGGCCGATCGTAGTAATAAAATCCTGGTGAATACTCCAGGTGTCGAACTCAAGGGAACAAATAATTAATTATGATTTAAGTTATTTAAACTGAAGGTTTTATATTTGAGAAAATTAATAAGAAGCAGAATTATTAAATTAAAAATTAAGAAATTTAACTAATAGAAAATCAGAGGCAATGTAATTTAAACTAAACACAAGATAGAGGGTATCAGGGCTATGAGTTTTCACTTAGAAGAGCTGAATTACATGAATTTTGTGGATTAATGATTTGAATGTCAATTATTCTTCTTTAGTTAGTGTTTTTTGTCAAGTAACCCTAACCATATTCAATCTAATTGTGATCTTCCCTCGAACTCACACAAAATAGATTAAACTCATTAAGAACAGAGAATTTATAATGACATCATATAAATTTATCTCATGTCTGACTCAAAGTTCATATGTTTATCTATTTAGTGCACGATTGTGTCTCATCTGTCGATCTCAACACAAATCTTATGACTACTTTCATGATGGCCATGCACAAAAGCATATTTAAGAACAAAATAGATAAATCAAATCGAGTTCTCAACAAATAATTGCAATAAAATCAAAAGAACATCTAAACATCCACAAAATCAAATAATCCAACTCTAAACTAGGCTACATTCCTTTCGCCCTAGTTTAGGGTTCTAGCTACTCATGGTAAAAACCCAAGGTAAACAAATATTGAACATCATTAAGTTCAAAAGAAAAAGAAAGGAAAGAAAAGGAATCGAAAAACTCGTTTCCGACGTCTTCGCTTTCCTCCCTTATGCTCTTCTCCTCTTCGCTCTCTACGCTTTTTCTCTGTCTTGTGTCTACAAGAATAGCCTCCAAAAGTTCTCTGATTCTGCTGTAACTTTAGTATTTATAGTCCCCTCAAATAATAAAATTGTAAGCCCTAAAGAGTTCAAATTCGAGTCGGAAAAGCATTAGTAACTTTTCTGGACAGTTTCGACCCTGTATATTTGGACCCAAATTTCGACCCCTTCCACGCAGAATCTGACGTTTGTCAAAACATCAAAGTTGTAACTTTATCTCTTAGCTTCGATTCGACTTAAGAATCATCCAATTCTGAGTTGTGTAGAGGAATTTATGGCTGAAATACTGAGCAATGCGCAAAGCTGTGAAATCTGCCCGAGTAGTATTAAATCCGCTCCAATTACTTCTATTTGCATCCAATTGACCTATAAAATATAAAATAACAAATAGAAGTAAAATCCACCAATAAACATAATATTTACATAAATAAATATCAAATTAAATATCAAATTACACGTAATATTTATGCAACTATTGAATCTATCAAATTCCCCCACACTTGAACTGTTGCTTGTCCTCAAGCAATTCAAAAATATCACATGACCTTAACGAAAATTCCATTCAATTCGAATTCTAGAAACAATGCCTCATTAACACATTACAAGATCAATCTAAAAGTATTACTCAACACTTCACTAATCAAATATAATCAATAGCGTCCTCATTCCCCGCAAAACACATTTTACATTGATTAATCATGTGCAAGAACCCTTTATTAATCAATGATAACGCATAGCTATCGTCATGTAGAAAGTAATCACACACACTCATCCAAAATCCAAGGACAAAAATCATCTTCTCTTAAAAATACAAAACCACATCAGGGATCAATAGAAATTAATTATTTTACTTTTTTTTATGTACCAGAGGCTTTAATACTCTTATCTAAATACTGACATGCTTTTTGACACGAATACCATCACTTGTGGTGTCGGTACCCGATTACTACTTCACAAACAGATATTTAGAGTGCTTTGCATACTCATAATTCAAGTTACTTTTTGACGTGAAGACCAACAATTGTAATGCCGACCCCCAGTTACTCAGTAACTCAAAACAGCGGAGTAGATGACATATTAACAACTTGCAAGCCTCATTTTCTTTCCCTTTTTTTAATTCAATTCAATTCCTAAATCATATCCCCAAAATTCTTTAGAAGAAGAGAAGATAACGTTTGTTCAAGTACTTTAAATGAATGTACGTAATTAAAAACTACATGAAAATCTCTGAAAGTTAGCATCTCTCTTTAAAAGATCATTACACAACTTTAAAATTAAATTAGAAATAGAAAAAATTTTTAAGTGGAGAACAAGTTTGCTACTAACTATCTCTAACTAGCTAATGTCAAATACTACTCAAAGACCAACCTTGCATGCATTAGTACTATCATCGACGTCCAAAAATTCAACTCAAATAGAATTTAAGTGAAGCTCATGTAAAATCATGCAAGCACGCAAATATTAGCATTAAAGATCAAAAAAATTTGACAAAATTTTAAAATAACACATCTCCCCCACACTTAGCCAACATTGTCCTCAATGTTGCAATAAAAACATAACTGAAAAGAAAAGAAAACAAAGAGGACGAAACTACCCGGACAAAGCAGAGGAGAAAAGCAACCCTCACGTGCGCCGCCATCATCGAACAAACAACCTTAGAATCAATAACATGAGATAAGAAAAGTAAAGACAAAGAGAAGAGAATAGAGAGCAAAAATATGTGATAGCTAAAATCTTAGAAAGCAGATAAATCTAATCCTAAAGAATCTAAGTCATTGAAAAGGAAAAACATAAACAAAAACGACGCAAGCAATACAAAAAACTAGATGCAAGGAATGAGATAAAATCAAGAAGGAGGTGGACGAGCAGCAAGAGCATCCATAAGTTGAAGAAATTGGTGCTTTGGAGTCTCCAAAATCTAGTGCAATAGCTTATAACCAAGGTAGAACCCTCTTCAATAAAAAAAAAAACCAAAAGCTTAGGGAAAATAAAATTAGAGGGCTTTAAGAGAAAGATAGGTAGAGGAAAGAAGAATGAGAGAAACTTGAAGGATAATTGATGCTTGGGTTTTGGATATGGGAGAATAGAAGAAGAGATTTGTGAAAGAAAGAAAGATTTGAGTAAAGGGAATATGAATTGATTGGGGTTGGCTATAGAAGGGAATATGAGAAGAAGAAGAAGAAGAAGAAGAAGATAATGATGATGATGATGATGAAGATAAGAAAGTAGGAAGGTAACGTTGGGTAAAAAAAAAAACTTGTAAATTTTTTTTTTTTGCAGAATGGGACCGGACCTGGACGTAAATTTTTTTTTTTTCAAAAATTTTCTCGGATCCCCCTGGGTATACATATGTATATATATATATATATATATATATATATATATTTCAATCAACACACAAATACTCCTCAAAAGAATTCTTTTTCTACTCATTCTCATCCTCGCACTTAAGATAAATAATATTAATGTATCGAATGATAAGGTCAAAGGTGAGGGTTAGAAATACTCCTTGAACCAAACAGCTTGTAATTTGTTGCTTTGCAATGAACATGCTTTTCCTTCCCAAGTTCCTATATATAAAAGAAAAGAAAACAAACTAAATTAAACTTATCAATCTAATTAAAATATAAAATAAACATTGGGTTACCTCTCAACAAGCGCTATGTTTAACTTCTATAGCTAGACGTTCTTCCCTGAATTAAGGAGGATGATCTCCAAGAGGATGAGGCCTTAAGTTGCCTACATGAACCTTAATCACCCTAGACTTCGTGCTCCAAATGTCAATCGCCCCTTGAGGATACACCTTGTGCACTGTGAATGGTCCCAACAACTTCTTTTTCTTTCGTTTCCACGGGATTGTCCTACTGTAAGCATCATAGAGAAGCACTTTCTCTCCCTCTTTGAAGTCACTTCTTAGAGAATTATGCTCTAAGAGAAGAGAAGGCTGCATTAACTCTTACGGAGTTGGCTTTGCAATGGATGGTGTTTGGCTTGGTTTTGCCTTTAGGATAGGTTGCTCAAATAGCATATCGAATGCGCTTTCCAAGTCTATATCCATGTTCTTTGGGTCCTCTTTTGGTGGCTTCAATGTTTCCACCATGAAGCATGTATCCTCTAGTGATGGACTCTTCATCGATGAGCGCCTTACCAGTGGCTAGGAACGGCCTTACCAGTGATGAAGCATGTATACATGGAATACCTGCTCTTCTTTTCCTACTCGGAATGTCAGCTTTCCTTACTCTACATCGATGAGCGCCTTACCAGTGGCTAGGAACGGCCTCCCTAAAATGATTGGGATGTTTACATCTTCGTCCATATCTAGCACTAGAAAATCAGCTGGGAAATAGAATTTTCCCACTTTAACGAGCACATCCTCGATCTTTTCATATGGATACTTGATGGACCGGTCAGCTAACTGCAAGGATACTGAGGTTGGCTTCAATTCTCCTATCTTCAGCCTTATGAAAAGAGATAAAGGCATCAAATTAATGCTTGCACCTAAGTCACACAAACAACGTTCAATACCTAAACTACCAATGGTGCAAGGGATAGTAAAACTCCCTGGATCCTTTAACTTTGGAGGTAGTTTATTCTGAAGAATAGCACTATACCCTTCAGTTAAGGCAACTATAGCGTGTTCCTCGAGTCTCTTCTTGTTTGATATAATCTCCTTTAGGAACTTTGCATAATTTGGCATCTGTACAATTGCCTCTGCAAAAGGAATGTTGATGTTGATCTTTTTAAACATGTCCAAGAACTTAAGAAAGTTCTTGTCCTCATTCCTTTTCTTCAGCCTGTTGGGAAATGGGATTGGCGGAACATACGGTTTGACTTGTGGGGAAAGCATGGGTGGCACTGGCTCCTCAATGTTGTCCTGCCCTCCTTGTTCATCATCCTTAGCTTTCTCTTGCACAGGTTCCTCCTCTTTGCCACCATCTTCTGTGGGTTTGTAATTTTGCTGAGCATCGTCAGAATTTCCTACCACCTTCCCACTTCTCAATGCAATGGCTAAAACACTCTCCTTTGGATTCACTTCAGTATTACTAGGGAGTTGACCTTGATTTTTAGTCGAAATTGCTTTAGCAAGTTGACCCACCTGTACTTCCAAAGTATGAATCGAGGTTTGGTGAGTGGATGCAACTTGATCAATTTTTAAATTCAGCTTCCTCAGCTCAGCATCCTGTTGTGTCATTCTCTCATCCATCTTCGACATGTATTGCATGAACATGTCTTCTATCTGTAACTTTTTCTTTTGAGGTTGAGATGGTTGACCTTGAAATTGGGGTCTCAGCTACTGAAACCCTGGTGGTACTACTTGCCTTGTATTTCCCTGCTCTTTCCAGCCAAAAGCTTCCTCAGCTCAGCATCCTGTTGTGTCATTCTCTCATCCATCTTCGACATGTATTGCATGAACATGTCTTCTATCTGTAACTTTTTCTTTTGAGGTTGAGATGGTTGACCTTGAAATTGGGGTCTCGGCTACTGAAACCCTGGTGGTACTACTTGCCTTGTATTTCCCTGCTCTTTCCAGCCAAAATTTGGATGGTTACGCCATCCCGGGTTATATGTGTTGGAGTATGGGTCTTCCTCTGCTGTTCTCCAGCATAAGCTCCAGCATAATTAATCTCTTCTGCCGACTTTCCTGAGTCTCTACCCATGCAAGTGGCTTCGGTGTGTCCAAAATGTTCACAATAAGAGAATTGTTCCAGTAGCTCATAAATATCATACAACTCATCTGCTGACTTATTACCCACATAGTCTCCAGCTGCTGAATCCACCAACATCTGAAAATTGCTGACAAGACCATCATAGAAGAATTGCATCTGGAGGGGCTTGGAAAATTGATGGTGTGGGCACTGTACTAGAAGCATTTTGAACCTCTCCCACACCTCGTGAAAGGGTTCAGCATCCATTTGTGAGAAGGAGCAGATTTTATTCCGAAGCTCTGCAGTCTTCTGCGGGGAGTAAAACTTGAGCATAAATTTATCATAAATCTACTCCCAAGTATTAAGTGATTCCTCTGGTAGGTTGATCAGCCACGTCCTTGCCTTATCCTTGAGGGTGTAAGGAAAACACCTCATCCTTAATTCATCTGTTGAGCACCTCCTTGGAGGAAAGGTCTCGATAGTACTATAGAAATCCCTAAGGAGAGTAAGATGGTCTTCACTCAATAGACCATGAAACGATGGTAGCATGTTATAGAACATGGTCTTAAGCTCATAATTACGAGCTGCTGTACTCAACTTGATGCAAAATGGTAGAGGACCAATCACAGGCCTTTGAATGTCCTTCATGCTAATTCTAGTCTGCTCCATCACCTCCTGCCCATTGTTAAGTGTTTGATCTTCTATCACCTGACCATCTCTGTCACCCACTCTTTCGGCCATCTCAGCACGATTTAATGTCCGATTCTGTCGATAAAACTTTTCAATCTCGGGGTTCAACGGAAGAAGAGTATTGCTCTTAGATGCTCGCAATTGCATAAACTACCTGCAATCGTGAAAAAGAAATAAATAAGTAAACTAAAACTTAAAATAAATAAATAAAACTAAATTAAGCTAAATATGAAAACTAAAAAAATAAAATAAACAAAAGTAACAAAAATCACAATTAATGCTCCGTTCCCCGGCAACAGCGCCAAAAACTTGACCGGGTAAAATTCTGCAAGCGTACAGGGCCGATCGTAGTAATAAAATCTTGGTGAATACTCCAGGTGTCGAACCCAAGGGAACAAAGAATTAATTATGATTTAAGTTATTTAAACTAAATGTTTTATATTTGAGAAAATTAATAAGAAACAGAATTATTAAACTAAAAATTAAAAAATTTAACTAATAGAAAATCAGAGGCAATTTAATTTAAACTAAACACAAGATAGAGGGTACTAGGGCTATGAGTTTTCACCTAGAAGACCTGAATTACATGAATTTTGTGGATTAATGATTTGAATGTCAATTATTCTTCTTTAGTTAGTGTTCTTTGTCAAGCAACCCTAACCATATTCAATCTAATTGTGATCTTCTCTCAAACTCACACAAAATAGATTAAACTCATTAAGAACAGAGAATTTATAATGACATCATATAAATTTATCTCATGTCTGACTCAAAGTTCATATGTTTATCTATTTAGTGCACGATTGTGTCTCATCTGTCGATCTCAGCACAAATCCTATGACTACTTTCATGATGGTCATGCACAAAAGCATATTTAAGAACAAAATAGATCAAATCGAGCTCTCAACAGATAATTTCAATAAAATCAAAAGAACATCTAAACATCCACAAAATCAAATAATCCAACTCTAAACTATGTTAAATCCCTTTCGCCCTAGTTTAGGGTTCTTAGCTACTCATGGTAAAAACCAAAGATAAACAAATATCCAACATCATTAAGTTCAAAAGAAAAAGAAGGGAAAGAAAAGGAATCGAAAAACTCGTTTCTGACGTCTTCGCGTTCTTCCCTTATGCTCTTCTCCTCTTCGCTCTCTACGCTTTTTCTCTGTCTTGTGTCTACAAGAATAGCCTCCAAAAGTTCTCTGATTCTGCTGTAACTTCAGTATTTATAGTCCCCTCAAATAATAAAATTGTAAGCCCTAAAGAGTTCAAATTCGAGTCGGAAAAGCATTAGTAAATTTTCTGGACAGTTTCGACCCTGTATTTTTGGACCCAAATTTCGACCCCTTCCGCGCAGAATCCGACGTTTTTCAAAACAGCAAAGTTGTAGCTTTATCTCTTACCTTCGATTTGGCTTAAGAATCATCCAATTCCGAGTTGTGTAGAGGAAGTCATGGCTGATATGCTGAGCAATGCGCAAAGCTGTGAAATCTGCCCGAATAGTATCAAATCCGCTCCACTTACTTCTATTTGCATCCAATTGACCTATAAAATATAAAATAACAAATAGAAGTAAAATCCACTAATAAACATAATATTTATATAAATAAATATCAAATTAAATACTAAATTACACGTAATATTTATGCAACTATTGAATCTATCACTAACCATCTTTGACATGTTAATTAGAAATAGCCCAGTTGAAGAAAACTGCATAAAGTAGTACAAATTGCACCTCGGCAGAATTATAATAGAAATCGTCCGAGTATCCACAACAATGATTTCCGATCCAACTAGTTTACAAACGTAAACATATAGGCACACGATACTAATCACCTAATACAAAACATACAAAACAGTACAACTAAAGCCCTTTTTGACAGTTGCAGTGACAGCGACGGTGGGTGGGGCCGCCGGCAGTAGCATGGTCGGCGGCAAGATGGTTGGCCGAGGAGATAGAGGCGAGGTCGCAGCGGCATGGTCGACCGAGGAGACAGAACAGACGCCGGCGGCGGAGGGACATGGACGGTGGAGGTGGTTGCTTCGACAGAGGCCCTAGTGCTGAGGGCAGAGCCGACGGTGCTGGCACATACTTCTGCACCATGGCCTGTGACAGTTCCACTGGCAGCCGGTAGGATGGAGCCGGCAAGGAAGGCAGATTCAGAATCTGAAAATCTGACGACCGACACTGCAGCCCTGGTGGCAAAGACGGCGACAGAGACAGTGACGCCTGTGGCGGCACTATCGCCGCCGAAAGCAATAACAATGGAGGAAAAAATGCCGAAAACCACAGATCTGGAACTATAGAGACTGCTGGTAATGTTATTTAGACCTAATTTAATGGAAAACACACCAAAGAGTCCCATAAAAGTGATATGGGGTTCTGATAAGAGGGGGAAAACTGAAGGTGAGAGAAAACGCTTGAGGAAGGAAACGAAACGGAGGAAAAAGAAATGAGAAGTACAGCGGGAGCAAGGGAGAGGATTTTTGTGGCTGTGGCTGTCCGGCAGAGGCGAAAAGTCATCGAAAAGTCATCACCGTTGGTCAACAAGTCAACACTTTCAGAAAAAACATAAAGTTTTTAGAGAGAGAAAAGTTTTTAGAAAAAGGTTTTTTTTTTTTCATTGACCAATTAGGTGGGATGACCCCACATTTAACAAAACATTAATGAATCAATCAATGGCTTGGCATACAAAGACCGCATGAATTTTGGTACTTCTAAACTTGCTGCTGGCCATACAGCAACTACTTCATCTTTCACTTGATGACCTGAGCTTTGAATTTTCCACTATTTCTCAATCTCTTCTGCTGTTCTTCCTGGTACCGTACCAGCAATCAGTGACAACCTAGAAATCACACAAGGATTATACAATATTAAAGATATCAAAGTTTCGCTTTTATTATCATGATGATCAGTGGCTTCATAGCCCCTGGCCCAATGCTAAAATGTAATGTGGAAATACAAAAACCAAAGAAAGAAAGATAACAAAATAAAACCACCAAATTAACCTTTCTCCAACCAAGCTGAACATCCTAGCAATAAGATTCTCTTCATCTTCAGAGAATTCCAGCCTCTTGGAATCTTCATTGTTCACATCTGAACCACGCATATATAATGTGGAAGAATAAAAAACAAATAGTAACTAGAATTAATGCTGGAAGCATTCTATTGTTAGAGTTACCTTCAATATCTTCATTAGCGACATCTGAATTATGATTGTTGGATCCCCCCATTTTGCTGTTCATCACAAATTTCTTTTGATGATGATCTATAGGGCGGTACGGTATTTAAAGGGAGAAATTTTGGGGGCGAGGGAGGTCTTAATTAAGCATTTATTTGCTGGTTGAAGAAGGAAAAAAAAAAAAAAACAGAGATAGAGAGAGAGAGAGAGAGAGAGAGAGATTGACTAGTAGGCCTCTCTAAGTTGGATAAGTCGTTGAGGCGCTTCATAGTTTGTTGGGTTTGGACTTTAGTGTTAGTTTACCTAACTTGATTATACTTTTTGTAAATATTTATTATGTTTTGACGAATTTTATTGAGTTGTGAGTTTTATAGCATAATTATATTTTAAATAATATCAAAATAATTATATATTTTGTGGGTAATATCTAATTTTTTATTTGACATAAAAATATCTTATTTCTCTTGAACATCTCTCTCACACATTCATGATTTGTGGCTACATTAATTTAATGGACTGCCCCAACATTATTCTTCCCCATCGGCATTCTAAGCTGATGTGCCATGCTGATTTGTCTGATATGGCCTGAAGGATCCATAATCTGCATAACAATCCCTAAATAAAATCTGATCCCCGGAAAATTTTGGTCTGTAAAATGCTTTTCACACCACAGACAAGAGGCAAGCAATTTATCTGATTTTAGAACTAACGTCAGCCCTCAAGGCAAAAAATGTGGCCCCGACACTCATGTGTATTAAAAAAAGGATAATGCTTCTGCTTACGAATGAAAATTCACGAAAGTTCACGGTGTCAACTTTTTTGTTAACTAAACTGTTCCCTCTTATTTTATTTTAAAAAATAAAAATTTTGAAAATTTTTTCCTAAAAAAATTTAATGTATCATTAAGCATATTTATAATAACACTAAATACAATTTAAAATTTAGTTTAGGCAAAAAAAAATTTTAAAAATAAAAATTTAAATTAACATTAACATTAAGTATAGTTATGATAACATTAAATGCAACTTAGGGGGTGTTTGGTTGACTTTTTTTTGCTTTGGAATGGGAATGGGAATGGGAATGAATGATTCTCATTCTTGATATTTGGTAGGAAAAATCTCATTCTCATTTTCTTATTTTTTAGAATGAGATTCCCCCATTTATGAGAATCACCATTCCCACCTTTAAATAGTTAATCATTCTTATTCTTTCATCTTCTCTCTCACTTTGCAAATTACTTTATAATAAAATATTACAAATAAATCTCATAAATAATAATAATAATAATAATAATTAATGATAATGATAATGATAATAAATATTTGTATATAATAATAAAATTAAATACTTCAAAAATTAGGATAATAATTACATTATAAATAATAATAATATTATCTATATTTTCATAATATTAATAATAACCATAAATAATAAAAGTATTTGCATAAAAATTTCATAATTTTAATAATAATTTATTTATTAATAATGACTTATTTTATAATATCTACAATATTATTTTGGTTATAACAATATTATTCACACTTCTTCTTTGTTATGAATAAAAATTTATGTTATTTTTTATTTTATATTTATGATTGTTATTGTGAAATAAATAATAATAATAATAATAATAGTAGTAAATTATTATTATTATTATTATTATTATCATTATTTAATATTTTTAATTTGAAATTATGTTACAATATTTTTGTATTTTTAATTTTTATTTTGATATTCATAATTTTTTATTTTTTGTATTTATTGGTTATTTATTTTTAGTGAAATAAATATTATCATATATTTGATATTGATTCTGATTTCAAACTAAAACAAACAATTACAAAAAATTTTGATTTTAATTCCTGAATAAATCAAATATATTATAAAAAAAATTATTCAGTTTCCGATTTCACTTGATTCCGATTCTAATTCTAACTCTTAGACTAAATGGTCTTTAAATTCTAATTTTTATGAACAAAAGTGAACTGTCATCAAAGTCATTGGAATTGCTTTTCGTGCGCGATTCGTGACGTCTCCTTTCTGCTAAGTAGCATTGTCCATTAAAAAAACCTGTAAATGGCGTTATCTCACACGTTTTCTGTAATGGGTCATCAATCTTCTTGAAACTGATTTTTTGATCGTTCTATAGTGGGTCATCAAGAAACCGATTTCTTGATTCTGGAAGGCAGGGAATTAATTGCAAGGTCCTTTTTTAGTGGTAGGTAACTCGCCGCAACTAGCCTCTTTTCTAAGGCATGGAGGGCCGTAGGCTAATAGACGAAAACATTTTGTTTGTTTTTTTTTTTTCTCCCCCTTTTGTGCATAAAAAGAAAAACTTAGACTCTTGATCTCAGTGCAATTGGGAAATTAACATTATTTTAGTCCTAAATTTTTTTAATTTTGTCGTAGATCTTTCCTTGTTTTCATTTTAGTCCATAACTATAATTTCAATTACAATTAAGTCTTATATGGACAAGACTGTTAGTCAAAATATTAAAATACATATTTGTCTCCATGACAATTGTGAATATTTTGTTTACATACTTACAGCGATTACTCAATGTAATAAAACATCAACTCTCACAAGTAGAATAGAGCTTGTGTGGTAGACACAAATTTACAAATTGAAAAAAAAAGGTACAAGGACTTGAAACTGCAGAAGTTATTCTAGCAATGTGTGAAGGCCACCAAATACATATTTTAATGTTTTGACGAACAAATCTGTCCTTGTGGGACTTAATTGCAGTTGAAACCATAATTATAGGACTAAAATGAAAACAAGAAAACATATAGCATTAAATTGATAATATTCTAAAAAATTTAGGACTAAATGGTGTTAATCCCGTATAATTGGTTGGGATATTTTTATTAGAATCCTCTTGGTATCATATTCAAGCGAAATATGTTTTTTTCAACCTCCCTTGTAGTGGAAAAAAAAAAAAAACCTGAGGATCAAAACTGTCGTCTAGTAAATTTTTTTTTTACCTTAAGTTTCAATTCCACGGCTTATGCCGGTAACATGCAAAATAATCTTTTATCACCGAAAAAAAAAAGGGGGAAAATAACATCTGTACTTACACTAACATTAGGGGTGCGTTTGTTTTATAAAATAGTATAAGATAATGTAGTGGCCAACTATTCCCCCTTAACTTATATTTGGTTGGTTAATAAGATATGTATAAGATAATTTAACGTGAGTTTACTATCCTATGAATATGAGATAGTACTATCCCTTTAATTCTTATGAGTTAGTCTATCTCACATCATAAACTAATGTTAATAAATTATATATTTATTAAAATATCCTCTTAATTAAAATAAATTTTAAATATATTTTAAAAAATTAACATAAAATTTAAACAATTCATTTCTCTCTCATCTTCTCCTCTTCCCTTCTCTATCTCACTCCTCTTCTCTCTCTTTCCTTTCTCTCTCCTCCCTCTTTCCTTTCTCTCTCCTCCCTCCTCTCTCTCACTCCTCATCTCTCTCTCTTCCCTTTCTCTCCCCTCCCTCCTCTTTCCTCCCTTCCTTTCTCTCTCCTCACTCTCTCTCTCGTGCTCATTCTTTCATTTTTTTCATATAAATTTGAAAATTTATCTCTTCAAATTTATTTAATTTTTTCTCAAAAAATTAAAAAAATATTAATCTTTTTTTAATATTTTAAAATTTATTTGTATAAATAAAATTAATACTTAATTTTAAAAAATATTTTTTATAAAAAAATTGAAAAATTATAAACAATATAATTTATAGTAACATGTAAAATAAATATTAATTTCATTACTTAATTTTAATTATTTTTAATAAAAATATTAAAATTAATAGTAAATGTAAATCAATTATCTCTAAGGGTAAAAAAATAATTTTGATATACTATATTATTTTATCTCATATCATTCAAATATTAAATAGAATAACTATTGTATACTATTTGTTGACATCCAAATATAATATAGGCTAGTAATCTAACATATCATATACTATATTAACATATACTATCTTATATCACATTATCTTATATCACATTACTTACTGTTTCAGAATCCAGTACAAGAGAGATAGTGGAATGCTTCCCAAAAAAAGCATAAGATTTTTGTATAATTGGCTGGGAGTGGGTGATTATTGCCATGATCTTTGTTGGAAGGTGGTCTAATCCCCTCCCAATTACATAGCATGAAAATCCCATGTGACAAAATATAAACCTATGAAACTTTTTGACTGCAATTGTCATTAGTTCTTTTTTCCCTTTGAATATTTGTATATCAATTCAGCTATTCTCTTACTCTCTCATATTTAATATGAAATTTACATTCTTATATATATTATTTTCTACTTACTTTTTATTTTTTACCAAACAAGAAATTTTTAGATTTCCTTCTTTCATTTCCCTTTTCCCAAACTTGTCCAATTTTTCTTTCTCTTACTTTCCTCTCTTCCCACTTTTTTTTGTTCAAACACACAGTTAAAATCAAATTATCTTAATTATTATTATCTTTATTATGCAACTAGTATACACATTCGAATATTATTCTTAATAATATTGTTTTCTTGTTAAAAATAAATAATAAATTAGTAATTCATAATAGAAACATTTATTAGTCACACAAATGTAGTCATATAATGAATACACAGTTATCTGAATTATTAAATTATAAAAATATATTAAAAAAAATAGATAAATTATTAAATATTATTTAAATTTGGAGTATTTGTATTTAATATTAAAAAATTTGAGTAGTTAAGTTCTTAAAACTAAAAATTTAAGTACAATTATACTTTTATTCAAATTTAAAGTATTATACTTATTGAAAATTTAACATTAAATCAAATTGTTTGTAACAAAATCTTAGTTGCAATTTCAATAACATTTTTTTTGTCAAAAAAAAACTATAAACAACATTATTAAGTGACTAATTCTATTTTTAATAAATATATAAAGAGGATGGAATGAAAAAAAATCAATTTTTTGTGTCTCACCAAATAATCCAAATAAACTTAAAAAAAATTAAATCAATGAACAATTCTTGCAAAAAAAAAAGGAAAGAGAGAGAGAGAGAGAGAGAGAGAGAGAGAGAGAGAGTAACCGCTTAGGAAAAAGAAACTTAAAAAAAAAAGATTAAAACAAAAAGAAAAGAAAAGACAGAGGGGGAACCCTGCTGCCCCCTCATCACGTATAAGTGATTTATTTTTGGAACGAATAGGAGTTAGGCTCATCTTTGAATAATATTAGTCAAAATAGAACTTTACATTCTAATGTTGCGTCGCGGCAGCAAACAAAAGGCAAAGCATAGCGTCTGGCTGGCGTCATAGCTCACTTTCTCTCCGCGTGGAACCAGTATAATAATCGAAGAAACCGCAGCTAGAGTGAGAAGAGAAGAGAAGAGAAGAGAAGAGAGAACTAATAATAAAGTGATGAAGAAAGTGATGTTTGGCTTAGGGGTGTTCGCGGGTCAGTTTGGACGGTTTAGAGGAAAAAATTACAACCAATCTACTATAGTGGCGGTTTGAAAATTTCAAACCACAATCAATCCGCCAACCGTACAAACCGTCCAAACCAATCTATAAAATGGCAGGTTGGTTTGGGCGGTTTGGACGGTTTTCCTAATTTTAAGACTGGTCTTTTGATTTTTTTTTTTATAACATTCATATAAAATGAAATTTAAATATCTCAGTTAAATATTAAATCAAAAAAATTGGAAATTTAGTATAAAATATTGAATTCCAAAGGTAAGCTTGCGGTTTTTTTAATACTAATTTCACATGCAATCGAGTAACAAAAAGATTAAATTCTAATTGTATAAAAGACTTTATAGTCTAACTTTAAATATAACTAAGATGCACAAAAGACCTTATAAGTATAATTTTAATTAATTTCACAAGCAACCAACAACAATCAAAAGCTTATATTTTTAAATACAATTTTAAATTATAACATGCATCAAGATTATGGGATCAAAGAAACAACATTTTTAAACACCTAAATGCACACAAATTTAAAAATATTGTTAAGACTTATACCTTATTATCCTAAACAAAAGAAATTAATAGTTGAAAGTTACTAATCCTTAATAGTAATTGGATCTTTTCCAATTATTTCTAAAAAATTTAAAAACAAAAATAATATATGTTACACACACACACACACATATATATATATATATGGCGGATTGGGTCGGTTAACCGCGGTTTTTAAAACTACGAAACCGTCACCAATCCGCCTTTGGCGGTTTTGAAAATTTTAAAACCGCGGATAATTTTTTTTCTTGCGGTTTTGACGGATACAGATAGTTTTGGTGCGGGTTGGGCGATTTTTGGCGGATTGAGCGGTTTATGAACAGCCCTAGTTTGACCGCTTTTGGCACATCAAAGCTTGCAATGAACTCCGGCATGAAGCCGCTAGTTCTTGTTACCTATCGACAAATCTTTGCCGCCATTGCTTTGACCCCCTTTGCCTATTTCTTTGAATGGTACGTACTTAATTAGGTTCTTGAAGTACGAAGGTGCACGTACGGGTGCACCAAAGCTTCAATTTTTTTCTTGGTCTAAATTAATGGTTTTTGCATGTGTGTGTGTTATATATGTATACATACATATGGTCATATATATGTATGTATCATAGTTTATTGTGGAATATATATATGAATATAAGATCCCATGTGTTTATTGTATGTATGTATGTATGTATGTATGTATGTATGTCTTATAGTTTATTGTGGAACTCATGCATGGATTTTATTTGGCTATGAGCTATGATTTATCTGGAATTTTGAATCTGATTAGTTTGAAAATTGTTGCAAGTCATTGATGATGCTCACTTCTTATATTTTTCTCATGAAGGAAGACTAGACACAAGATCACCAGGCCTCTGCTGTTTCAGTTGTTTTTATGCTCCCTTACAGGCTAAGTGATTTAGAGCTCCCTACTAATAGATATTATATGTAAATATCTGAATTTATCTTAAACATGCAGGATAACTAGAAGTCAGGTCTTCTACTTTGTTGGACTAGAAAAATCCACTTCCACTGTTGGGTGTGCATTGAACAACATACTACCTGCTACCACTTTCATTCTTGCAGTCCTTTTCCGGTAAACAATTGTTTTGGTTTTCCATAGTTTCCTTTGGGCATGAGTTAATCCAACAGTAGTTGTTACCATCTTAAATTGCTACTTTGCCTTTTTAATGTTGTTTTAGACAAGAAACTCTTAGACTAAAGAAGATATCTGGGCAAGCTAAGGTATTGGGAACAGCAGTGTGTTTGGGAGGTGCCATGCTATTGTCATTTTACCACGGAGAAATCATCAACATAGGTAAGTCCAGCATTCAATGGAGTTATGCAGAGAAAATGGGAGACACCAGTTCCACCAACAAAACAAACTCCTTTTTGGGCCCCTTGTTTGTAATGGCTGGTGCTGCTTCTTCGTCTGTGTGGTTTATAATCCAAGTATGAAACATCAATTTTTTTTTTACCAGTGAGCGCTGGTGCGAGTGACATGGGCTCGTCATCGCTTAACCAGAGGTCTCGAGTTCGAGTTCCCGAGAATGCAATCACGTTAAATACTCACTGGAAGACCTTTGCTACCATTCGGGGTCCTGCCCGGATTGGTCCAGATTAATCAGCCCATTGGGCTGGATACTGGACGGTTTTAGACCAACAAAACAAAAAAAGAAACATCAATTTTTATCAATTGAAAGCTCTCTTCGATTGTGTTGGCCAAGTTTCAGATTCAACCAGCTGCTAGCGAAATGTTCTGCTTTTTTACATACTCATGCCCTTGTTGGTATATTTTGCAGGCCGAAGTGAGCAGCAAGTTTTCAGATCCTTACACCAGCACACTACTGATGTGTTCAATGGGAAGTATTGAGGTGATGGCCATTGCTGCTTTTCACAATCATGAATTATCCCTGTGGTCATTGCGCTCTCCAGGCAGGCTTTTTGCAGCTCTTTATGCGGTAAATTAATTAATTTCCTAGTAATTCAAGTTGTTCTTCATGAAACTATTATATATGTTTCCTAAATTAAATTGTTAGCTATAACATAACAGTATTACAATAATAATGATGATAATTTTTGCAAGGAATTGTGTGTTCTGGACTGTCAATGTGCCTTATATCCTGGAGCATCTCAAGGAAAGGAGCACTCTCCGTCTCCGTGTTCAGCCCCTTGTCGCTGGTCATAGTTACAGTCCTTAGCTGGGCCTTAATGCATGAGTATTTATACATTGGCACGTACGTATACGCAAAAAATTTCATATATACATATAAACACACACTACTTGATTGATCTGATTTTACTTAAAGCAAGCTAATTCTTATTCATGTGCCTGCATAATTGATTGAATTTGCAGGGGAGTAGGGTCGTTAATGATAGTAGGAGGGTTGTATGCTGTGCTATGGGGGAAAGACAAGGAGGCGAAACTGAAGAACAGTGAAGATATGGAAAGCATGGAATCTGAACTTGTAGAAGGCAGTCAGGAGGACTCTACCAACACTGCGACGAAGATCAAGACGATGAAGGGAAAGAAGGATGATAACGACCTCGAATTGCAACTGCCTGCTGCTGCTGCAATAACTAATCCCATTAATAATAATGGAAGCAACATTATTGAAAACTAACGAACTAGTTATTATAAATAAGAGTTATGGTTTGTTGCAAAGAAAGTCGTACGTTCAAAAGGAGAGTGAAGGACAGATTGTGAGGCAAAGTTGTCTGTTTATCTATCAATCAAGATATGTAACTTACAGTGTAGTGATTGAGCATAAAAAAAAAAAAAGTATGCAAATTAACTATATTTTCAACTAAGTATAATTATTAATAGCTCCCAAGGAACAGTTTGATTAGCAGTTACAAATTGTTACAATCAACAAAAATGCATAGAGGGAGGGAAAACTGGCTTTTTTATATGGGAAAAACTATAAAGCTTTGGAAAGATCAACTCAACTCAATTGGCTTTTCTTCAAAGGGTTTCCTTAAAAACAAACATAAAAAGAAAAAACGGTCAGCCTCTAGTCCCTTGTTTGGCAAAAAAACTAAGGGGAGAGGTATGTGAGATAAATGAATGTAAGAAAAATGAATGTTATAGGAGAATAAGGTATTTAATCAATTTTGTGTTTGAGAGAGTATAACGTGAAGAAAGAAAGTTAAAAATATTTTATTTGCAAATAAGTGAAAAGTAAAAAGAAAGAATATATGTGCTATAATACTGAATTTACCTCTAAAAAGTAAAAATTAAAAATTACAAAATAAGGATAAAATTATACATTTAATATAAAAAACAAAGAGAAGAAAAAGAGGCTGGCCACTAATTCCACCCAATTTACTACTCTCACGTTGTTACTATATTTCTACTTAAATGTTATTATGCACTAATACTCTTTCTTTATTGAAAGCGAACGAACATGGAAAGTCCGTTCATGCATGCATGCTCTACAAAGAAAAACCCAGAGATATTAAAGGATTACAAGAATTCTTTTTATCACAACTCTCAGTACCTAACACTTCAAATTGATAATTCCTTTTTATTTTACTATTTAATAACTAATATAGTCCAATCTCCTCTCGTTAATTAAATAAGAGATATAACTTGCATGGCTCGATTAACACTTGCCTCGAGATCTACCACACAAATTAATTCCACAAACTTTCCTTAATGCTAACTCTGATATTCGCATCTACGGCCTCCTTTAGTGAAATCTATGTTAACCCCGAAATTCCGTGGCTGAATATAGAGAATAAAAACAAAACCGTAAGATGAGTCAATGGCAAGATTTAGCGCTACAATGGGCATCTTAATCTTAATCTTAATAAAAACTCCATAGCTTTCAATTTACAGTAGAATAATCTTACTTTTATATCAAAATTTTAACACAATAACAGTTATCATAATATACGAAGCTTCCCACTATTAGGTTTGACAAAGGTTCACTACAAGATTTTAACATTGAATAAGACTACGTTGACATGCTTAGTAAAGTACGCGTCAGCCATGCAATTAATCAAATGATATCTAATAGTTTATTTATTTTTCTTTTTTTCAAATCCAAAAAATATTTTATTATCGAACAGTTCAGATCACTACATATCCACCACACAACCACTGTTATATTGCCATTTATAGTTTTCCTTTGACCTCGTATCTTTTAACAGCTCATGTCTGGGAAGTTACACCTTACTTATGCAAAATTAAATAACATCAAGTATTTGCAACAACATTATGGCTTTACTCATGAGGAAACAAAGATTCAGCTAAACTACCCTATTGATAGGATACCAAAGCAAAGATGCACACCTTTTCTTTTCTTTTCTTTGCTTTTCCTTTTTCTTC
This sequence comes from Carallia pectinifolia, assembly GCA_037832335.1. NCBI lineage: Eukaryota > Viridiplantae > Streptophyta > Magnoliopsida > Malpighiales > Rhizophoraceae > Carallia > Carallia pectinifolia. Next base: position 10,233,851 of record CM075454.1, read on the forward strand.
TTTTTCCTGCAAGTTGCCCTGAACATAGAGATGTCTGTCTCAAAGTGTTTAATGTTGAATCCGTTTGCACCTCACATCTGCAACAAGGCGGCGGACGTGCAAGGCATACCATTTCACTCTCTCCACACGTTCTAATGAGACCTCCCAACAATGACCTGCAAACAAATACAATTTCGAGAAAATGGCTTAAGCTTAATCATCATTCAGATAGACCGATCCTAATTAACTTTAACTGCAAATTTTGCCTAGAAATCCACGAAAATCAACCTTCTGATTTAGCAACTTGATCAAATGATCTTACAACATGCTCACTCCATGCACTCTCCTCCGTATCCTTCGCATTCCCATGCACATGTAACACTCCACCTTCTTTCCTGCGACATTAGCAACATATTTACAGTAGATGTGAGACAGCGGAAAAACCCATCCAAGCAGTCATCAATGTTAACATAAGATGTTAGTTTCCAATGGAGTCTGAGAAAACTCATTCAGATGAACAAAGGATGATGCTAGAATGGATCACCTTAATGCTCGAACAGCAGTGACCCAACTGCCTTCACTTGTAGGAAGAAGACCCAGACAAACTCGATCGGCAACTCGCTCCAGTAAAGCAATAAAGCAGAATCAGCGTAGTGCACATCATAATGACATACGTTGCCAACAGCCAAGCATGACAGAATCAAAAATCAATATATTAGAATTTGTTCCAGACTACAGAATAGAAATTGTGAAAACATTAAGTCGCAAAAGATATAGGCCAAGATACCGAAAAGCAGCAACCATGTTTAAGAGAAATGATAGCCTCCAGCCACTTCCATCATGAGTAATGAGCTAATAAAGTCACCACAAACGATATCTACAACTATCACATTACTGTTGAGAAAACAGAGAAGATGACTCAAAAGATTTGATTGCCTATAAAGGGAGGAAATACAGCAGCAAAATAAGTGCTTGTAAGCCATTATTGGTTTTAAAAATACCTTTGGTGCTTTCAATCGATTATCTCCTTCCAATACAATGCATCGATCAGAGACAGAATTTGCAAGAAGGTTTTGTTTAAGGGCCTCAACAGCATAGGGATTCCACTCACAAGCATAAACTAGTTTTGCATTAGCCCTAATCAAGGAATATTGAAAAGCAAACAAAAAACAGAGAAAGATGACAATCAGCTGTGAATTTCCTAATTATGATGGGAAAAAAATGAGTGTGGCCACACAAGAAATAAATTTGAAAATGAAATTGCTTGTAAAAGAATGCAGCATTCTATAAATAAATTACATTTGATAAGTATAACTTATGTCTTCAAGGCCCAAGGTCCATGCATTTAGCCTCCCAACAGTCAAAATTATGCAGGACAGACAAGTATAAAAGCAAAAACTGTTCGGTTTGGCATAATCAGATTTTCTTGAGAAACAGAGAAAGACCTAAGAGAACTGAAGAATTAGCCTATTGCAGGACTTAGAGGCAATACAAAAACTATTTTAAAATACCTGACAGGGAGTGGTTAGGTAAAAAAATTTTCAAATTGAAACATTGGAAATGTCTGAAAATCCTCTTCCAAAATTGTTCAATTTTCCAGGTCGCAAATATAAGCAATTACACTGTCGGATGCCAAAAATGCACTATTGAAATGTACTACATGTTGAGGAATAAGATGATACATTACTTTGGCTTATAATGATCGGTGCCGATATATTTAAGTACAAGTTCGTGCCAACATAGATAACTAGCAAGTAACAACAGATAACTCTTCGATAAGATGGAACAAAGTAAAACAGGGGTAGGGGCAGTGATGATGTTGTTTAGTGACATGCATCCTATCATATCAACAACATATTATGAAATATGGCATCCATGGATGGCAATGTTTCTAAATCAAAGGTACAAATTCATATGCCTTTTGACTCAGTTACCACATAGTTGTTCCACATATTAATCAGTATTAATGTGATTTAGGATAAAGCATTTATTTTACAATTCCTACTTGGCAAGCAAGTCGATGAGCATTAAGTGATCTGGCAATGGTAAGCCAAAGTTCCTCTCCAATCAAGTCCCATGCTGGATCCTTGAAGGATGTTACGGGAAGCACAACAATATCCCCAAGTCTCTCCCATCTAAAAGCAGACAAAAAGCTATCAGTCTGAAGACACCTTTTCATAAATTGTGAAATTGCCACTAAACTTCTAATTTGAACATTAACTGGATAAGCATTTTTTTTTAGTTGTTAATTGTGACATAATAAAATCAACAGCATCCAAGCTCTCAAACAGAAACAAAAAAGACAAGGAAGAATGCCACATTACTAACCTAGTGGGTAGCTGCTCTAAAAGTTTTTCTGAGAGGCTTTTACGTTTGATTAAAGATGCTACAGATTCATTCATTACTTGCAAAGGAGACTTTACAGTCTTTCTAAGCTGAATAACCTCATCTGGCAACAAAGCAGCACCACATTCCTTTAGTAGGCTAAAGGCTGTCAAACATGAGAACTAATCTGGTAAACTCCCTTCAACAAGTGAATTGGGTGTACGAGCATTTTCCTGTCCCATAAATGCATCTCCATGCTGATGCTGCTTTTTAAGAAGTGCAGAACTTAATTTCTCGGTGATAGGGAAACATATATGTAATCCATCCTTTTGTCCATAAACCTTTCTCCCACAATCTAACGAACGTAGTTTCTTTAACAAGTCCTTCCCCAGTTTTGCATATCTCCTTTCTAGTTGTATCACCCAATGTGAAGCAACCAACTGACGTTTCCCAGACTCAAAGTTCAAGTCAGAACTTTGTATTACAGTTTCTGCATTCCCAAATTGAAGATCTAGATTGCACAGATCCTTTTCTTCTTCTGGGCCATCACACTGGACGACAAGAGATTCAGCTCTTTTAGAGACATAAATTTGTCTTCTATGGACATAAAAGGAAGCAAACTTGTTTTCAATGGCTCACTGAACTTTGCTCCAAATGCATAGCAAGCTGCCCCGCCACCAAGCATGATGAGATCATCACCAACCATATTAGCGGTGCTACGCACAAACAATTCTCTGCAGATAAAATCAAGCATCACATGGTTCCACATATGGAGCCACATATCAAGTAATCCCAGCTCTTGGAAATGTTTTCTAATGGGGCAACCCCCAATAACTCCAATAAAATTGTTGTAGACACACATAGAGTGAGAGAATCTCGCATGTGGGCTTCTTCCACGTGGCTTTTCTTTCTTCCAGTTACATGTTTTAATATCAAAACTGTGTAAATCTCCAAGAGCTTTCTCACCATTGTACCGTCCGAACATATAGAACTTGGACCTACATGCCACCATTGCATGAGAATGATGGGCACAGGGCTGGTCCCCGCCAACCAATACCTCTTTCCAATACAGATTTTCAGTGCTAAGGGCATGCAAGGATGAAAATATTCTATCATTGTTAAGTCCACAAGTACATAAATGCTTGAGCCATCAACTGCTGCTGCATGCCGATGCCTGTATAGCATATATATGATATTAGACGTAAAACCAGCGATGATAAGGACAGGTGAAATGTAAGCCCTTGATCATGTTAGATAAAAGCAACATTTCATTTGGAATTCATGCATATTCTATCATCTTTTCACAGAACTTAAAGTTCATCATAATTAATAAAGGGAAAGCAGAAAGATTAAAAGATAATGTGTAGATGAGGAACATCACTCACCTTGGAGGGAAAACACTGCCGGTACATTCCAGTAGCCTCCATTCATTTTTAGCAGCATTGAATACCCATACATCTCCAAGAATATTCAGACGATCAGCCTTGCCTCCAATAATAACCACGGAACCATCAACCAAAGAAGCTGTATGACCCAAGCATGCCGTTGGTGCACCCTCAACATCCATGGCTTTTAACGCACCACTCAATGGGTCAAGCAGAAAAGAATCATTCCTTCGAGCATGTCTTCCAATGCCTCCGAAACCACCAAATACAAGAATCTCATTACAGTTTCCAAGATTCAATGTACAAGAGGAGTGGCCCCAAAGGAAAAGCTTCTCTACAGGTTCACCAGCTATTTTCATCCAACTAAAAGATAGACTGCAACCAGGAACTAACAACCCTGCCAATGAATCAAAGGTCCAAACTTGCTATCACATTTCAATGGAAATGGCTCCTGCAATCAGATATATATCAGTACGTAATACATCCGTTCACACAATTAACTCCTACATATAAATCCATTATCCATTATGTGCATATGCACATGCATGATCCCAACACAAGTTCACACGCGCACACACACGCGAGCACGCGATGAGTACCCAAGGATTGAAAATGAGAAAAATATGAAAGTAAAGATTAAAGGGATTGGTCTTTGGGAGGGGAATTATCACTTTGAGAGGATTGGCCTCCCGACAATATATAATTATATCTTTATATAAGCTATGCAAAAATTAAAGAGAAAAGTGATTGATCTCTTGAAGGGAAATGATCACTGAGGGGATTGACCTCCCAACAATACATATTTATAAGCTTAAAAACCTAACTTAATAGCTAAACACAATAAAATTATAATATGTCTCTTTAAAACATTCGTACAAAAATATGGAACATAACCTTAAATTTGTCCTAACCAAAGTACAGATAACATCAAATATCAAATATTCAAATAACATAAAAATTAATTACAGAATGGTATCAAAACACACAAACAGAAAAAAAAAAAAAAAGAAAAAAAAAACATTAACTACAAAAACAAACAATTGAAAGTTAAAACCCAAAATTTAGAATACCATTGAGGTCAACCCTATGGTTATGGCCATGGCTATCGGTTCTCTCCGAGCAATCATCAGCATCCCCATCATCAAAACCTCGATTGACAATGTTATTCTCAGCAACGGCGGGACCCACAAATCCATATTCCCTCAAAGCCAGCAAAAACCCTTCAGTCCTTTTCCTATTGGCTTCCATTTTCTGATTAGCCACGCCGACCAGAAACCGGATATAGTCCGGTGTTAGGCCCAAAAATAAAAGTTTAGTGCAGAGTTGATACCAGCCCAGGGACGGAAGGAAAGCCAAGTCTAATTCTTCTTAGGAAGCAGCCTTTCATTATTGTTTTTTTCTCTTTTTTGCAATTCTGTAACGGAATGGATCGAGAGAATTCCTTTGGCATGTTGCATGTATAAGGTGTGAATGATGTCAGTGAGCTGGTTATGCGAATGAGAGTTATCTCCTCCAATTTCCAATTTCTGTCTTCTCCCTCTTCTCTCTTCTCTCTCTCTCCCTCTCTCTTTCTCTGCTCCGTAGCCTATCAAGGGTATCAGAGCCACTCCTTGGGCCTCTATACTCTGGCTCGTAAACGTGGGTCAGCCATGGCCGACAATACTCGCTCGAAGACATTGGATGAGCAAGTGCGTCGTCATGAACAGCAGCTGGCGTCGGTCATGGACAAACTCCAGCTATTGGAGTCAATCCCAGATAAGGTACAGGCTTCATTTCTACAGTTTCGTGAAGACATTCGAGCTGAAAACCAGGCAACCTTTAAGCAGCTACTGGAGACGTTGCGACCGTCGAAGCCGCCTCCGCCAAAAGACCAAAGTACCATGCCTGACACTTCTCTCTTGGCCACAGGCCGGAGCCTTTTACCCACCCCGATGGCTTCGCAGCTTGAGATATCGGAGAACAGTTCTCGTGTGCCACTCACTGGCAGTCGTGGATTTTCCTCTGCTCTATTTCCCCCCCAAAATCAAGCTTCCTTACTTCAATGGGGATGATCCCAAAGGGGTTGCGCAAATATGAACGCTTCTTTCGCTTATACGAGATCACAGAGAACTCCAAGCTAGAGAGTGCTGCCATGTACCTCGACGGGAAGGCTGACATCTAGTTCAATGGCTGGCTTATGGCGCATCCAACAGCCACATGGACCCAGTTTTGTGTTGATTTGAGCCGCCGGTTTGGAGACCCGACATTCCCAAATGCAGTGGAGGAATTTAAGAAGCTGAAACAGACGACTTCCGTCCGTGAATTTCAAAAGAGGTTTGAGGATTTACGTGCAGAAATTTTAGCAGGTAATCCTTCTATGACCGAATCTTATTTTGTTTCATGCTTTCTGGGTGGGTTAAATGACGAAATTCGGCCGTTGGTCAAATTGCTCAAACCGTCCTCGTTGGAGGAGGTCTATGAAATGGCTGCCTTACAGGAAATAGCTCTGGAAGCGTCCTGGAAGAAACATAAGTCAATCAAATTGACGGGTAACAATACCACACCTGCCCCAACGCCCTTTAAATAAGTTGCTACGGTACCCCGTTTGTAGTCTAACAGGCCAGAGCGGAAATCCTGGGAAGATATTCGGCGCTCGGGTAATTGTTTCAAGTGCGGAGAGAAGTATACCTGGGATCATCAATGCCCCAAGAAGCAACTGCATTTGATTGAAGGCCCAGACTCAGACGGTCAGGAGGTTGGCATGGCCGAAAAAGCTGAGGCGGAACCTCCGAAAGAAGAACCACCAGTGGGAGAAATTTCCTTGAATACAATTACGGGGGTCTCGGGACATCGAACGCTGCGTATAGTGGGGTATGTTAATCGGAAGCCTCTCGTAGTTTTAGTGGACACTGGCAATACCCACAGTTTTCTTAACTCCTGGACGGCTTCTGAGCTGGGTTGCAAGGTTCAATCGACCACTCCGACGTCATTTACCATAGCTAATGGCGGCCAACTAACATGCTCAGGAATCTTCCCTGACTTCGCTTGGCGAATGCAGGGACATACCTTCTCTATGGAGATGGGCCTTGTGCCATTGACAGCGTTTGACGTTGTGTTGGGAATGGATTGGCTGGGCCTTCACAGCCCATTGGGCTTGGACGTGGACACCATGCGGTTGTATATAACCCATAATGGTAGACCAATTGTGCTTACAGGATAGGCTCAAAACCTTAGTCCTACCCCTGTCACAGAGCAAAAGTTACAGGCCTTGTTCAAGAAAATGGGTTTTGGCTTCCAAGGACATATGTTCGCTCTAGTACCTTCTCTACCGTCTACTGAAACACCCGCTGAGCTTCAAGTAATTTTAGCTGAATTTGAAGGTGTCTTCAGCGAACCCAAATCCATGCCACCAAGAAGAGACCATGATCACCAGATACCATTGCTTCTAGGTTCCCAACCAATCAATATCCGGCCTTACCGTTACCCCCATCACCTAAAAGATGAGATAGATTGACAAGTCCAAGAGATGTTGGGAGCAGAACTCATTCGTCACAGTCATAGCCCATTCGCCTCACCAGTGCTGTTGGTTAAAAAAAAGGATGGGACCTAGCGGTTGTGTGTTGATTATCGACATATGAACGCCGTTACGGTCAAGGATAAGTTCCCCATACCTATCATCGATGACCTTTTGGATGAACTTCATGGTTCCAGGGTGTTTTCCAAGTTGGATTTGAGGGTCGGGTACCACCAAATCTGGGTTGCAGAACCTGATATTCCTAAAACTGCATTTCGCACGCATCAAGGGCACTATGAGTTCAAAATAATGCCGTTCGGTCTCACCAATGTCCAGGCCACGTTTCAATCATTGATGAACCATATTTTTGCCGATGTCTTGCGCCGGTATGTCTTAGTTTTCTTTGATGACATATTAATTTATAGTGGAGATATGCAGGAACATGCTCTGCACCTAAGGCAGGTGTTTTTAAGGCTACGGGAGCACCAGCTCTACGCAAAGCGTCCTAAGTGCTTGTTTGGTCAGTCTCAAATCGAGTACTTAGGCCATATCACCTCAACAGAAGGAGTCTCTATGGATTCAACTAAAATTGAAGTGATGAAGGAGTGGCCGGTTCCGACGTCAGTTAAGTCTCTGCGGGGATTCCTTGGCTTGACGGGATATTATCGCAAGTTCATAAGAAACTATGGAATTATTAGCCGTCCATTGACTGAATTACTGAGGAAGGGCAATTTCAAATGGAATCAGTTAGCCTTTGAAGCTTTTGAACAATTGAAAACGGCCATGTGCAGTGCTCCTGTGCTGGCACTCCCGGACTTCACAAGGACATTTGTGCTGGAAACTGATGCCTGTGACGAAGGAATGGGGCTGTTCTGATGCAAGACGGTCATCCGATAGCCTTCCTTAGCAAGCCGTTCAGCCCAAGGAACAAGAGTCTCTCCATTCATGAAAAAGAGTTCTTAGCAATCATAATGGCTGTCACTAAATGACGCCATTATTTGGAAGGGAGGCCGTTTGTAATTAAGACCGATCATGAGAGCATCAAACATTTGCTCCAACAACGTCTGCACACATATGTCCAGCAAAAAGGAATTACCAAACTAATGGGTTTGGATTACTCAATTTGGTATAAGAAGGGATCCGAGAATAAGGCAGCAGACGCTTTATCACGACAAAGAGAAGGACTCTGTCTTGCGATATCGGCCGTTACCCCCCTTTGGATGGAGCAGATCCATAAGAGTTATGAGTCTGACACCTTAATTCCAGAATTGATTAAAAAAACAACAGGACAAGGGATTTCTTCCAAATATACTTATACTCAAGGTGTACTGCGGAAGAAAGACCGAGTCTATGTGGGAAGCAAAGGAAATTTAAGGGAGCAATTGTTGAAGACAATGCACGACTCTGCCTTGGGGGGACACTCAGGTGTTCGGGCAACCTATGCCAGACTCAAGCGTTTTTTCTTTTGGCCGGGTATGAAACAAGCTGTACAGTCATGGGTGCATGCCTGTGATGTTTGCCAGCGCTGCAAATCCGAGAATGTGCCTTATCCGGGACTCTTACAGCCGCTTCTGGTGCCGGAACAAGCCTGGAGGCATCTTGCTATGGACTTTGTAGAAGGACTTCCACTGTCGGAAGGAAAAAATGTGATTTGGGTAGTGGTAGACAGTTTTACTAAGTCAGCGCATTTCGTCGGATTGAGTCATCCCTTCTCTGCATCTACGGTGGCCAAATTGTTTTTTGAGAATATTTTTAAGCTTCATGGCATCCCACAGACGATAGTTTCAGATCGTGATAGGGTATTTATTACCCATTTCTAGGGTGAATTATTCAAATTAGAAGGCACTGACTTACACTATAGCTCTGCCTACCACCCACAAACGGACGGTCAATCCGAACGGCTCAACAGATGTGTTGAAGATTACTTGCGCAACATGTGTTTTATGAGGCCTCACACCTGGTACAAGTGGCTTCCATTAGCCGAATGGTGGTATAATACCACTCACCACACAGCTATTATTATGACTCCATATGAAGCCCTCTATGGTACTCCTCCCCCACAAATTGTAGTGCTGCTCGAAGATGTGACTAAAGTGGCAACATTGGCTGAATTTGTAAAGGAACGACAGACCCTCTCTACCTTGCTAAAAGAACAATTGATTAAGGCGCAACAACGGATGAAATTCTTTGCTGATAAACACAGGACTGAGCGTGAGTTTGCTGTTGGGGAGTGGGTATTTCTTAAGTTACAGCCATATAGACAAACTACAGTTGTTGTGCGTTCTAATCTAAAATTGTCCTCAAAGTACTATGGTCCTTTTCAGATTTCCAAGAAGATAGGAGTTGTGGCTTATCCACTTGATCTTCCCCCAAGTAGCACCATACATCCTATTTTCTATGTTTCCTTGCTTAAGCGAGTCGTTGGAGCAGGGAAGATGATTACTCAGCAGCTGCCAATAGTGGGTAAAGATGGACAATTCAAAGTTGAACCAGCAAAGGTGTTGGATAGGAGAATGGTTAAACGGAAGAACGCACCTGTAACGCAAGTTCTGGTCCAATGGGCCAACTTGGCACCAGAAGAGGCGACATGGGAGGATATAACGTTTGTGCAGTCCCAATTTCTGGAGTTCAATTTTTATCCTTGAGGACAAGGGTTTGTTCATGGCGGGAGAAGTTGTTAGGCCCAAAAATAAAAGTTTAGTGCAGAGTTGATACCAGCCCAGGGACGGAAGGACAGCCCAAGTCTAATTCTTCTTAGGAAGCAGCCTTTCATTATTGTTTTTTCTCTTTTTTGCAATTATGTAACGGAATGGGTCGAGAGAATTCCTTTGGCATGTATAAGGTGTGAATGATGTCAGTGAGGTGGTTATGTGAATGAGAATTATCTCCTCCAATTTCCAAATTCTGTCTTCTCTCTCTTCTCTCTTCTCTCTTCTCTCTCTCTCCCTCTCTCTTTCTCTACTTCGTAGCCTATCATCCGGCGACACAAGAATATCGCCGCCGCTGCTGCCGCCGTCTAGACCCAGCGGAACCTCCATTCTGATCGAACACTGAATACCCACAATGACTCTCTTTTTTCTGGCGCTGGTAATCCCGGATTCCCTAAACCCGGACGAAATCGCCAGAGAAACCAAAAATTGGGGGGACTCAACGTCCTTGCAGTCAACGGCAACGATCAACGGCTCGAACCGAAACACCAACTCGTTGCCGGGAGTCAACGCCACCGACGACGACTCGTCGGCGGCGGTGGAGGGAAAGAGGAGGGAGAAGACGGAGTCTGAGTTTGCAGGCTCGTGGGTGACGAAGAGCCAAGAGCCTCCACGTGCCTTCTTCTTTGTATTATTATCATTGTTGGAGGGTTGGGAGAGGATAGAGACATGGCCGGAGCAAGAGCTGGTGGTGAAGTAAGATGGGTGGGCGTTGAGGGTGTTGAGGAGTGGGATTATGGGTGCGCCCAACGTGCCTTTCGGTGATTTGTCGGTTTCGGATGTGCCCAATGAGGATAGCGTGGCTACCTTTCTCTTCTCAAACTCCATTCTTCTCCCCTACCTTCTGCCCTTCTATTTTTTTTTTTTTTTTAAAAATCGCTCACTATTCAGTCCGATAGGTTGACTAATCTGGACCGACCCGGGCAAGACTCTGAAGGACGGCAAAAGTCTCCCGGTGAGTATTTAATACGACTGCATTTTCAGGGACTCGAACTCGAGACCTCTAATTAAAAGGTGACGAGATCCTGCTACTCGCACCAACGCTCACTGGTCTCGTCCTTCTAGTTTGATTGCAAGATGATGACGAAGAAGAAGAGTAGGGTTTTAGCCTTTTGGGCCATTTGGTTGTTGGGCTTGTTTGGCCTTTTACTAGTTAGGTTGGTTTAGGCTTTTTTTTTCTTTTTAATTAATTGGGTTCCCTTAACCACCAATAGTATGATTCTAGTGGCTTAAGGCGCTGGAAGTCGGGTGAGAAATCTCGAGTTCAAGCGCTGTCATAATCTATTGATGGGATTAATTAGTGGGGTTAAATCTATATTTAGACTGGTGCCTGCAGTGTCGTAACTATCTGAATTGTTGGCACCCTTCCCAGCCCAGGCGCAATACTCTCTAGTAAGACTGTGGAGCACCACTCATACTTTCCCGTTTCTTTTATCACAAAAAAAAAAAGTTAGGTTCTCTCAAATTAAAAAAAAAAATGTTCCCTTGATTTTTTTCATTTATTAAGAAATTTATTAAATCATAAATTACAAATAGATAACTTTCTTTATTTACATAAACATTACACATCTTTTTAATATTAAAACACCAAACTACTAAGATGACAATCTAAAATTTAATTATTAAAGTGTCCTCCAAAAGACTTAGGAGTGTTTGAGTTAACTTTTGAAAAGGTGCATTTGCATTTTATTTTTAAAAAGTAGGAATATAGGTGTTTGGTAAACTTGTTAGTATTACTGTTTAATTTAGTTTATTTCCTTATTTGACTTGCTAACAACAGTTGATTGAAAAGCAGTTCCGAACTACTTTTTGCTGCTTTTTTGATTACTTTTCATTTTTTTAATATTAATAACAATTTATATGGACTAAATTACCCTTAAAGAATATTTATATAATTTTACTATTATTTTTTTTACATGACACATGAATTAGATATGTTAATTTATTTTATTAGTATTTATATAATTTCAATAATTTTTTTCAAGTATTCTTAAATAATATTTTTTTTCACTTCAATTTTCTTTAATATTGACATTTATAAAAAAATCTCAAATATATTAATTTTTATCATTTAATAAAAATTAATATTTTTTAAAAAAATTAAAAATTAAGTAAAATAATACTCAATATTATTTATAAAATATTATTCTAAAATATAAAATTATAAAATATAAAAATAAAATTTTTAATATGATATATCTATACAAATTATATGTCTAAATTAGACATTTGATTATTCAACAGTAACAGTAAGTATAAAATTAATCAAACACTTCATTAATTTTATCAGTAATCAGCAACAGTAAGTAAGAATCAGCAATCAGCAATCAGCATTAGCAATTAGTAACAACAACATTTAACAGCTAACCCAAACAGACCCTTAGGTTGCCAGACTTATATGACTAATTACAACCTCTTGTTGGTATTGTTACTTATTTTTAATAGGATAGAGATGAAGTTCAGTCGCCTTGTATGAGCTCTTTTTTCTTTTTTATCAAAAAAAAAAAAGGTTCCCTCATATTAAAAAAAATGTTCCCCTAATTTTTTTCATTTATTAAAAAATTTATTGGACTGTGAATTATAAGTAAATAACTTCCTTTATTGACATAAATATTACACCCTTTTTAGCATTATAACTTAAAACTTCTAAGATGACAATTTAAAATTTAATCATTAAAGTGTATCCCAAATGACTTGGGTTGGCCAGATTTACATGACTAATTGCAACCTCCTATTAGCATTGTTACTCATTTTTAATAGGACAGAGATGAAGTTCAGTGGCCTTGTATGAGCTCTTTTTTCGTTTTTATCATTGAGCTGTGTGCTGATTCATTTTAGTTTCTGCTATTATGGCTGTTTTGCCTCCTCATGACCCAAAAAAACCCTCTGTAATGATCAATACGTAGTAAGAGAGAGGAAGGAAAATTGGTGAAGCTGCATGGACGAACCAGGATTTGAACCGTTTGATCTAGGTAAAAAATTGAAAAAAAAAATGATGATCATCGCTAACTGATAGTCTTAAATTCCACGTCGTTCACTTGGTCTATCAATCCTCGTCCCCCTACGATTTTCGGTTGTGTAATACCATGTCCTTGCCATTTACACTTGAACAGATGATGATATGTCACCTAATACGCTATAGGATTACGTCTATTTAACTGTACCTCTGTAATTTAAGTAAAGTATTTGGTTGCTTGTTCTTAAGAATTAACTGCGAGTGGTAAATTTATGTTCAAATAAACTACGAGTGGTAATTTACATACTTTTTCAACTTGGATAAAAATTTTGAACAATTGGGTTACTTTCTAGTCTAAATTACTAAATTTCTGAAACTTCCTACAAAAGGAATGATTGAAGCACGGCGTGGGGCTGTGCACATGCATAGTCTCTAGGCCCTAATTACCTATGTTTTTTTATCCAAAAAGAAGAAGGGTAGGGTTTTAGCCTTTTGGGCCATTTTGTTGTTGGGATTGTTTGGCCTTTTACTAATTAAGTTTTTAGGTGAAAACAATTAACTACGACACAACTAAAGCATATTTTATAATATAAAGCGAAAAAAAATGTTAGGGAGTCAATTTGTTTGGTAGTTAGATTGTGCCCCTGATACAATAAACACTAAAAAAATATACATATGTACTGAAAAAATGTACATCAAAAAAATGCGCAACAAAGACTATATTTTTTGGATTTTTTAGATACACAATTTTTCAATATATAAGCACATTTTTCCAGCGTTTGTTGCATTAGGGCACAATCTGGTTACAACAGTGTGAGTTTATAACAGTACTCTAAAGAGAAAGTCCTTGATTTATTTTATTTAACTAATAATTAGCTTTTATTAAGATTCAACTTTTATATCTCCAATTTGTAAGGATTTTTTAGATCCCACACGCCCAGACCCCAACACAATTCTGAGTATAATTTTAGTAGCGGTAGGCTATAGTTCATTGGTCCTAATTCAAAACTAATTGACTGTAAGTTAGGAAGTACAGACATTTTTAAAATGATGGGTGTACATGTTAAACACGCGTGTCTGGCACAATATTTGTTTGACACTCCTCGGACATGTGTCGAACACTTCGAAATGTGTCCAACAAAAAAAAAAAATTTAAACATACTTATCGAACACTTCTAATTCACGTGTCAGACACATCTAATACACAACATTTTTATATGTATTTAATATTTTAATTAATATATTATACACATACATATACATATGTTATTTGCTGAAATATTTTATTTTATATATATCTACGTACACACACAGACTCACACACCCACACACAAATGCATATACAATATATATATACACACTTATATAATATTTTTAAAAAAAATTATGAATAAAATACAAGTTATATTATAAAATATTATAATAATAATTATTATAAATTAGATATAAAAAAATTTTAAAATTTATTTAAAATATTTAAATTACATATATACATATATAATATTTACTATATTTTATAATCGGCGTCTACACTGTATCTGTATCCTAATTTTTTTAGAATTTTTATATTCTCGTATCCGTATTGTGTCGTGTCCGTATCCTGTATCCGTGTCTGTGCATGTTAAATTGCAAGTATCATAGAACAGAACGATTACATTCAAAGTTGTCAAATGGAGATTTTATTTGTACTTGGGAAAATGATCAACACAATTTTATTACAAGCAATGACAAAAGATAGATCGTTACCAATACCAATCATTAGGTAGCAAGTGACTATCAAGTTTCAAGCATGCTAAATCTAGTTATTTCCTAGGCAATCAAAAAAAAAAAAGTAAAACTTATCTGCTACGTAATTACATATACATAATAAATCTCAATTAATAGACAAATGTTTAGAAAACGGTTGTAACATTAACAATTCTACATTTGGTTGCAGACATGTGGCTGGCATTTTTATTAAAAAAAAAATAGTGTCCAACAGTCTCGCTAAAAAACATTACAATAACAAATTTGTATTCACAAAAAATGTGAAAAATTTATATGATTGCAAACACTTTACTCTAACAGATTTCATGACTACATTTCCTAAATCCTAACCTCTTTACCAGTCAAACCACACGAGCAGTGCCGGCACGACCGGTACCCTTCACTTGTGGCCTGGCCTTTATTTTTGTTTCCATGCAGACATTCCTCCTCCAATCTATGTTCAAAAAACTCTCTGCTCTCTCCCTATATATATATATATATATCTATGTAGCCTGGCCTGGCCAGCTGCCCTCTTTTCTCTCTCTCTGCGGAGCAGCTGCAGCTGGAGTACTCCAAAGAGAAGAGAAAAGAAAAGAGAAGTAATAATAAAGTAATGGAGAGGAGCGATATATGGCCGTTCTTGGCGATGGTTTTTGTACAAATCAGCTTTGCGGGCCTGAACATTGCATCAAAGCTTGCAATGAACTCCGGCATGAAGCCGCTAGTTCTTGTTACCTATCGACAAATCTTTGCCACCTTTGCTTTGACCCCCTTTGCCTATTTCTTTGAATGGTACGTACTTAATTAGGTTCTTGAACGTGATATTTGATCCATTTTACTCCTTTTTCAAAGTATGAAGTTGCACGTACGGGTGCACCAAAGCTTCAATCTTTTTCTTGCTTTGAATTAATGGTTTTTGCATTTGTGTGTGTGCGTGTGTGTGTAGTTTGTTTTGGAACTCATGCATGGGGTCTTGCTTTTTGTAGACTTTATGTTCAAAATTCAAGTCTTATTTTTCCTTTTCATTGCTTTTGCTCGATAGTATTTTCATTTCTTTTTGTATATTTTGTTAAGTTTAGTGTGGGAATCTAACAGATATTTTCATATGGGTCTGCTTGAATTTTTTTTTTTCATTCTTTTCTCTTTTTTTTTTTGGGATGCTAGAATTAATTGTCGTATATATATATATATTCACCTGTGGTCTGCCCTTGGTTCCTCAGAGTCAGATAAATGATGAGGACAACAGAACAATGAGTTTTTTGGATTAACGTAAAATTCAAGAAAATAAATTTAAAACACTCCAAAATCAAGTAGCCGACTGTCTCCACAATTAGCAGAAAGAAAACTAGAAAAGGAATGAAAAGATGCAAACCATTTATCCTTCTCCTCTAATTTATTTATTTATTTATTATTGTTATTATTATTATTATTTTTGGGTAGTCTTTCGTAACTGACATTCTTTGTCCAAAGTCACATTTGTATGAATGTCATTCCGCCAGCTCCACCCCATTTGTAATATTGGTTCAAAGTTAAATGGGTTTTTTTTTTCCCTTTAAAGAGAAAAGTCGATCATACCATGTGCTATGTGTGCACAATTAAGTGTTATTTGGAGGTGTTTGAAATTACTATTTACTAAGGAGCTCTGCCAGCAAGCTGTTGCTTGCTGAAAAAATTCATGTTGAACTTGAGGGATGCTTAATTGCGTCATTTACTTGATTACCTGCTTCTATAGAGGGCCATTTTTCTGTTAAATGTCGTGATCCAGCTACTGCTAAAAAATGTGGAATTCCTAAACAGTCCAATAAAAAAAAAAAAAAAGGTTAGCCCATATTAACAAATCGGCATAGTATGTGAGGGAAAACAATAAGAAAAATATGAAAACTTGTCTTTTTGCATTTTATTCTGCATCACATCCCCAAGGAAATGCAAACTCGTTGAGATGCAATTTAAGATATTTGTCCTTTGCAAAAACCAACAATTCATCCATCTTAATTGTTGTAAATAAATATAAGTCGCTTTATAGATATAGAAGTCAAAGTGTAATGCCAAATTATATTTTAAATCGAAAAAATTAAGCTGACGCAATGACTTACTTAAAGAGAGAGGAAAGAATATATTCATTTCATTCAAAAAAAAAAAAAATGATGAAACCTGTGGTCCCTCCTATTTCAGTGTGGTGGCCTACTTGTCCTTATATTGAATATGGACTTATGGAAAGGAATTTTCTTCATATGAATGGTCAAGCAGTTACATTGACAGAACAAGTACATGTTCCCCTATGCTAATTACCATTGCTTACATGATTGATTGCCTGTAGAATAAAATTATGATTCAGTTTCAAATATCATTTCAACTGATGAACTGATCCTTGGCTTGATTTTATTTGGCTATGATCTACGATTTATCTAGAATTTTGAATCTTGTTAGTTTGAAAATTGCTGCGAGTCATTGATGATGCTTATTTCTCATATTTTTCTCATGAAGGAAGACTAGATCCAAGATCACCAGGCCTCTGCTGTTTCAGTTGTTTTTATGCTCCCTTACAGGGTGAGTGATCAACAAACCCTTTGCCTTCTGTATTTGTTTAGAGCTAATTTTCTTTACTAATAGATTTTATATGTAAATATCTACTAATGAGCTACAACCTAATTGGTATTGGAGTCGTCTTCAAAATTAAGGTATCGAGTTCGAATTCAAGTATGAGCCAATTAACCAGAAAAAAACTATATATTCAAATATATGAGTTTATCTCAAACATGCAGGATAACTGGAAACCAAGTCTTCTACTTTGTTGGGCTAGAAAAATCCATTTCCACTGTTGGATGTGCATTGAACAACATACTACCTGCTACCACTTTCATTCTTGCAGTCCTTTTCCGGTAAACAATTGTTTTAATTTTTCATTTTTTCTTTGGTGATGAGTAATCCAAGACAATAGTTGTTTCCCATCTTGAATTTCTACTGCCCTGCCAAAGAGGGACATATATATATATATATATATATGCACTATCAACATTTTCAACTCATAGTAATGCTTTGCCTTTCTAATGTTTTTTCAGACAAGAAACTCTTGGACTAAAGAAGATATTTGGGCTAGCTAAGGTATTGGGAACAGTAGTGTGCCTGGGAGGTGCCATGTTGTTGTCATTTTACCATGGAGAAATCATCAACATAGGTAAATCCAGCATTCAATGGAATTACGCAGAGAAAATGGGAGACACCAGTTCCACCAACAAAACAAACTCCTTTGTGGGCCCTTTGTTTGTAATGGCTGGTGCTGCTTCTTGGTCCTTATGGTTTATAATCCAAGTAAGAAATATCAATTTTTGTATCAATCCAAAGCTCTCTTCGATTGTGTTTGCCAAGTTTTGGTTTCAACCAGCTGCTGGCTAGACTTCCTGTTCTTTTACATACTCATGCCCTTGTTGGAATATTTTGCAGGCCAAAGTGAGCAGCAAGTTTTCAGCTCCTTACACCAGCACACTGCTGATGTGTTTGATGGCAAGTATTGAGGTAATGGCCATTGCTGCTTTTCACAATCACGAATTATCCCTATGGTCATTGCGCTCTCCAGGCAGGCTTTTTGCAGCTCTTTATGCGGTAAATCAATTGATTTCCTACTAATTCAAGCTGTTGTTCATGAAACAATTATATATGTTTCCTAAATTGAATTGTTGATACAACGTATATAACAGTATTCTAATAATAATGATGATAATTTTTGCAGGGAATTGTGTGCTCTGGACTGGCAATGTGCCTTACATCCTGGAGCATCTCAAGGAAAGGAGCACTCTACGTCTCGGTGTTCAGCCCCTTGTCGCTGGTCCTAGTGACAGTCCTTAGCTGGGCCTTAATGAATGAGGATTTATACATTGGCACGTACGTATACGTGAAAATTTTTTATATATACACACACTACTTGACTGATTTGATTCTACTTAAAGTAAGCTAATTCTTATATATATGTTTGTGTGTGTGTGAAATTGATGGAATTTGCAGGGCAGTGGGGTCGTTAATGATAGTAGGAGGGCTGTATGCTGTGCTATGGGGGAAAGACAAGGAGGCAAAATTGAAGAACATTGAAGATGTGGAAGCATTGAATCTGAACTTGTGGAAGGTGGCCAGGAGGACTACCACCACCGCGAAGACGATGAGGACGATGAAGGGAGAGAAGGATGATGACGACCTCGAATTGCAACTGCCTGGTGCTGCTGCTGCTGCAGTAGTAACTAATCCTATTAAGAACAATGCAAGCAACATTATTGAGAACTAACTACTAGTTATAAAAATAATCCAAAGTTCAAAAGGAGAGTGGGAGAGAGATGGTGAGGCAAAGTTGTTTTGTTTATCTATCAACCAAAATATGTAATTTGCACTTGCAATGTAGTGACAGAGCAAAACAAAAATGGAAGCAAATTTACTATATTTTTAACACAGTATTATTATTAATAGCCCCCAAGGAACAGTTTGATTAGCAATTACTAATTGTTACAATCAACACAAATACATAAAGTAAAGGAAAATTGGCTTTATTTTTTACGGGAAAAACTGAAATGCTTTGGAAAGACCAACCCAACTCAATTGACTTTTCTTTTCTTCAAGGGGTTTTCTTAAAAACAAACATTAAAAACGAAAAAAAACTGTCAGACTCTAAATCTAACACCAACCCTACATCAATTATGCGCAAAATTGCATAAAAAGGGCTTGCCGGAGGTTTTACAATGAATTTCAAACATAAGTCCCATTACACTATCAAAATTTTTTTATCCTTTTTTTTTTTTTGAATTGCAACAGGTTTTTTATTTTTTATAAAGATAGTGTTATTTTTTTGCAACAAAAAAAGGCAAAATTTTTATATTATAAAAAGTAAGACTATCGTTATAGACAATAAAAAATTAGTTGTAATTCAGACAAAAAGATTATGGAAGCGTACTTTTTTCTTTGAAACATTGACGTCCATCGAAGTGGAGTAATCAAACTGCTATTCAGATTCTTTAAAGTCTTCATGTAACTTGGCATCAATTGGAGTCTATACAATTGCACGAATAACTCTTCCTTTTTTTAGCTGTCTTCTTCCAACCAAACCAAACAATGTTTTCTATTGATTTTCATAAAAAAAAAAAAAAGAAAAAAAAATGTGAGACCTGTTTTGAACTCACATTGGAATAAACTTGAAACTAAAATTAAAATCAAAATAGATTCAGAATCGACTCAGAATTCTGAGATTGAATTACACTTCACTGGTTCGGTTCTTGTTCCCATATTGTGATACGAAATCAGTTTTTATAAATAAAAATTGGTTGTCCTCGCCTTGCCCAACTCGCACTTAAAGATGTATAATAAAATAGTACAACATTGTAAACATCTCACAACAAAAACACCTTTTAAATATTGCATAAAATTATTTTCAGTTCAATATTCTTCCTCACGGTATTTCTCTTCTCTTAATGAGCTACATGCACCTGCACTTTGTAACTTGGCATCAATTGGAGTCTGTGCAATTGCACGAATAACTCTTCCTTTTTTTAGCTGTCTTCTTCCAACCAAACCAAACAATGTTTTCTATTGATTTTCCCAAAAAAAAAGGAAAAAAAAAATGTGAAACCTGTTTTGAACGCATGTTGGAATAAGCTTGTAACTAAAATTAAAATTAAGATAGATTCAGAATCGACTCAGAATTCTGAGATTGAATCACACTTCACTAGTTCGGTTCTTGTTCCCATATTGTGAGACGAAATCAGTTGTTATAAATAAAAATTGGTTGTCGTCGCCTTACCCAACTCACACTTAAAGATGTATAATAAAATAGTACAACATTCTTAAAATCTCACAACAAAAACACCTTTTAAATATTGCATAAAATTATTTTCAGTTCAATATTCTTCCTCACGGTATTTCTCTTCTCTTGATGAGCTACATTCACCTGCACTTTGTAAGTCCAATATTTCTCAATCTCTTCTGCTGTTCTCAAACTCCATTATTCTTCCTCACGGTAAAGCCCTGAGCAATGCAAATGGGAAAGCGAATGCAGTACGAGGAAGAAGAGGATTGGGGTTTTAGCCTTTTGGGTCATTTAGCTATTTGGGTCACTTTGGGCTTTGAGCCTTTTACAGCCTTTTGCCTGCAAAATTTTCATACATAAAAAGAGAGGAAAAAGAGAGTAAGGTTTTAGGCTTTTGGGCCATTCAGCAATTTGAGTTTGTTTGGGCTTTTACAA
This sequence comes from Carallia pectinifolia, assembly GCA_037832335.1. NCBI lineage: Eukaryota > Viridiplantae > Streptophyta > Magnoliopsida > Malpighiales > Rhizophoraceae > Carallia > Carallia pectinifolia. Next base: position 10,254,660 of record CM075454.1, read on the forward strand.
ATTTGGTTTTTGGGTCCATTAACTACATTATTAGTTATTATTGCCTGCAACTCACGTCTAGCATAGAAGAAATTAGTTGCCCTTATGCGGACATTTCAATCATAAGATTTCAGACATTTGTTTTTGAGAGTAGCTTCAACTAATAAAGCATGAACATGTTCGTGTCTAGCACATTTCCTAGGCATTGTAATGTGTTTTTATCATAAGTCGAATCCATTAGAAAAATAATGATCTCCTGATTGACGATTTGTTATTGACGGTTTCATTAAAAAAAAAAACAGAAAGAAAGAAAGAAAGAAAAACAAAGGAAACTAGTCTTTTTTTTTTTTAATTTTCAAAAAAATTGAAAGAAGTGCGACACCAATTTAGAATTGCACTGGAAGGAACTACAACTGAAATGAGAATCGACTCAAAAGAAAATCGAAATTGAATAGTGCCTCTGAATTGTTCAATTCTTGATACCCTTGTGGTAAGTCCGGGAATTAGCTGATTTCAATTTATATTTGAACTGAGGTATTTATTGTTTTTACTCGCTTATTTTATAAATATAATTTATTTATAATTTTATACTATATAAATTTATTTTTTAATTTTTAGTTTTAATTAGACCACATTTTCTATATGGTACAAGATAATAAATAATTTATATTAAAAAAAAGATCAAATTAAAAATCCTCTCGAACTAATTAGAGCTCACTCGACAACGTTTAATCCCAAGCGAACACGTCTGAGTCACTGGCATTTGTTGTTGTGTATGCACATGCTATGCGCAATTATGAGTCAAAGAAGTCAAAGTATGTTAATTAAGAAAAACACAACAGCAAGTCAAGTATGCTTCCTTGTCCGTCATATTGAAATGAAAGCACAGTTCTTTTATTAACGATCATATGGGTTTGGTTTGGTTGCCTAAGAAATTGTGTTTTGAGAAATTATTCAAACAGTAAAACATTATAATTTTTAATAAAAACATTAAATAATAAAATGTTATTATAAAAAATATTAATATTATTACTTAAAATTCACTGTTCATTATTTTCTATACATTCTCTCAAATTAAAAATTATCAGTCATCCAAACTTTTCCCGAACATATTTTCTCAGTGATCAACTACTTGAATTTTACGAACTAGTGTGATGAGGAAATAATGTTGATGGACAAAGACGAAATGAGCAGTATGTTTTCCAATGATTCAGCTTCCTGCAAAATGGAAGTTGTCTGGAATGAAAGCATATTTCTCCTTGAAATCCTTATTTTTGTGGGATACAGCTGATGAAGCCCCTTGTCCTTTTGCTTGACAACTGCTGCTCATTGATTTTTCATGTGGGTCTGTAACACTAGCGGACATTATTCCTCCTCCTTCTCCTCCTCCTATTTAGCATACTGCAGTGGAATTGAAGAAGGAGAAAGACTTGATGACGATGAATTTGTTCTTCTACTAACGCCTCTGTTATCGTTGTTGTTGTTGCTGCCTTAGATGGTGAGAAATTGAATAAAAAGTGAATAAAAAAATAAAAATAAAAAATATTATAATAATAATAATGTTATAATTAATAAAATGTAATAATTAAAAAATTATGAAAAAAATAAATAGTAACTTATGAGAAAAAAATAAAAAATAATTATTTAAAAAATTAAAAAAATTGAATAAAAAAATTAAATAAAAAATAATTTTTTTCTCTTTTGTAAAGAAAATTTGCCAAATAAGCCCTTAGTTTTAGACGTAGAAAAAATAGCACCCATTTGGATATTTGGATGACGACGACGACGACGACGATGATGACGCTACCATCTTGTCTTTGCTATCAAAATTTAAATATGCAAAAAGATAAAAAAAAGCACCTTACTTTAATTCCTGTCAGAAAGGGACAGGAAGTGGAAACTACGCACCTCTGAGCTCAAAGTGTGTTAATTAAGAAAAACACAACAGCAAGTCAAGTGTGCTTCCTTGTCCGTCATATTGAAATGAAATCACAGTTCTTTTATTAACGATCATATGGGTTTGGTTTGGTTGCTTAAGAAATTGTGTTTGAGAAATTATTCTGATAATAATAATACTATAATTTTTAATAAAAAATTAAATGACGAAATTTTATTATTAAAAATATTTATATTATTATTTAAAACTCACTATTTATTATTTTCTGTACATTCTCTCAAATTAAAAATTATCAGTCACCCAAACTTTTCCCGAACATATTTTTGCAGTGATCAGCTACTTGAATTTTACGAACTAGCGTGATGAGGAAATAATGTTGATGGACAAAGACGAAATTAGCAGAATGTTTTCCAATGATTCACCTTCCTGCAAAAATGGTTGGGACACTACAGGGAATTCTTGAACATGTATTTGACTTTTAGTGACCCTCTTCTCTTTTCATAACCTTTCAACTTCTCTTATATAATTGGTCAAAAAAAAAAAAACTTCTCTTATATTTAATGAAAAAAAGAAAAAGAAAAAACGTATTTACGTTACATGCATGTTAATTCAAAGAAGAGAAATCCTTTCGACACATACTCGCTTTGACAACTAAGACAACTCTTGTGAGGAGATTTTTGTTTTTTAAGACAAAATTTCTTTTGTTAAGGTAAAATTAAAAGACAATTGACTACATATAGGAAGTGATATAACATTATTTTTTATAGAATATTTTTATTGAGAGAATAAGTTTATTGGCCTAAACAACCATGAAAATAATCTTATGAATATTTTGAACACAGTGTATATATATATATATATATGATATATATTATACCCTATATAATTACGTTTCAGAATGATTAAGGAGGAGATTCATTAACCTAACTTTATATCCAATTCAAGAAAACGTGGTGAGAACTTGACTGGCTTTAAAAAATCTCATATAAAAAAATCTTATTTTTTTTAAACGTCTCTCTCACACACATGATTTGCGGCGACATTGCCCCAACATTATCTATGATCCTATCCAGAGACGGATCTAGTTTGGGACGAGTCCCCCCCCCCCCCCTTTCAGTTTTTGAAATATATATATTGTAGCTAAAAAGTGATAAGAATTGGGATATAGTCCAGTGGCAAGTGTCACTTTGCCCCCCTCTTAAGTTGTAGGCTCGAGCCCCTCCAACTCTTTTTGGGCTATAGTTTCTGTTTTAGTTTCCTTTTTAGTTCTTTATTTCTTTTTTTTTTTTCAATAGCAATCTGTTTCATTTTTTACTCTTAAAATCATTCCTTTAGATTCTCATTTGTATGTATTAATTAATATTATTTTCATTTATTTTAAAATTTGAATAAACTTTTCTTATATTTATACTAGTGATTTTTTAAAAAAATATTTTAGTATTTTACTATTAATAAAGCAAATTATTTGCAGTGGATATTACTAAAAAAGAAAAAAATATTTAAAAATACGTGATATATCCAACATATATATGTTTATAAAATTAATTTCAATTTTACAAGATATAACATTCATAATAAACAATTTTTTTTTACAATGAACATGATAAAAATTCTATTATAAAATTACATTAGAGATAATTGATTAAATAATTAAATAACTATTTATATAAAAAATATCTGATTTTATAAAAATTTTAAAAAATTAGAACTTATGATATATTATTATAATATTTATTATTTAAAATAATTAATATAATTTTTATTTATATCATATATATTAATTTTATTATTATATTTATACATACAAAATTCCCCCCCCCCCCCCCCCCCTAAAATTTGTTTCCCCCTCCCCTCCCTAAAATTTGTTTCTGGATGCGTCCCTGATCTTATCCCATCAGCAGAAGTGTACATAGCATTTATTGCGATGTTGTACATAGCATCAACAAAAATGTCTGGCTGAGATGTTGTGTGCATTTTTTTTTGGTCGAATGTACGGCTGTGCACCAAAGCTTCATTTTTTTTTCTTGCTTTGAATTAATGGTTTTTGCATGTGTGTGTGTGTGTAGTTTGTTTTGGAACTCATGCATGGGGTCTTGCATTTTTGTAGACTTTATCTTAAAAATTCAAGTCTTATTTTTCCTTTTCATTGCTTGGATTTCTTTTATCTCCTTTCTTGATTTCTTTTTTTTTTTTTTACATTAGGATATTATAATTAATTGTCATGTATATACAATCAACTGTGGGCTGTGCTTGGTTGCTCCGGCCCGTTTGGATTGGAGAGAAAGAATTTATTTAGAAAGATTTGGTTTCAATTCATGGAAATTTTGCGTTTGGTTTGGTTTATTGTATGGGAAACTGATTCCACCAGCCAAAGAATTAACGGAAATTATAGGTGTGGAAATAGGCGAGGGAGCATTCTAACGGATAGTTTTATTTTTACAACAAATAATTTAAATTTTGTAATAAAATATATAAATATTATTATTTTTTTTTTTTTATTGCAATGGTTAAGCAGATTATTGCAAAAATAAAACCGTCACATCTCCAAGTTTTCCATCCACCACAACGGCATTTAAGAATTAATTCATACGACCCACACTTTGTTTTTCTCACCGTACTGATCAGAAAAGAAAGGTAGTGATTTTTGATAGTAGGTCCCGTTATATGGACAGACTAAAATGTTATACGTGTTGGACAGATGTAAATTTTGTATAACTAAAAATATATTTTATGTAATCGTAATTAAAAAATATGTAGTAAAAAAATAATAATATTTTTTATTTTATTTTTTATTATTCTAATTAAATAAAATATAATTATAATTACACAAAAATTATATCTACCTATAAACATATGAGATCTGTATCTACCCATCAACTTTTTTCCTTGGACAATTGATAAGAAAACTGAACCTGGCAGTGGGCTCGCGAAGTAGACAGCAAGCAACAGCTTCTCAGCCCCCTATCTGCCGCCGCCACTCGTCTTTCTGTTACTGTCAAAAAGGCTTATGGCTGAGATTCTAGGACTGAGTTGTGTCGTTATTAAATTACCTGTTTTTTAACCATAAATAAAAGGCGTAGTTCGTGATATCCATAGCGGAGGCACGGAGTTATTGGGTGACACCTTCATTTAATTTTTTCTATAAAATTATTTTATTATTAAAGTATTGATAGATGGAGCATACATCATATTGTTCCTTTATCTTATATAGGTGAGTTATTTTAACTTACACTTTGTGTCAGTCAAAATAAAATTCTTCTCTGTACATATCATTTACATTCATAAATTAAGTGAGTATAATATACTCAATTTTTAAATTATCTATTACCTACTAAAAAAGTAATTCAAAACTCTTTTAAAGTTACCTTATCTGAAGACTTCCGAGCTTCAAGATGATATATTCTTGTACAAAGAAGACGAAATTAGTCTTGTCCGAACTTCATCATTTGGAATTCCACATGTAAACGTTGGATTCAAGTTCCAACGAGCAAGAGGAACGAAGCTGGATGCAAACAACAACGTGTGAACTAAAACGAAGAACTGGTGAGTGGGGTCGTTTCACCTTTTTTTTTTGAGATCTAATCGTTTGAAATTTGGTATATTTGTATTTAATTTTGAAAATTTAAGTAGTTAAATAATTAAAATTAAAAATTTAAGTACAATTGTACTTATACTCAAATTTAATGATTTGTACTTAATTATAATAATTTGAATATCTTGTACTTAAAATTCAAAATTTGAGTATTTTCGTACTCAAATTTAGAATATTTATACTTAATTTTAAAATTTTGAATAATTTGTTGCTCAAAACTAAAAATTTAAGTACAATTGTACTTATACTCAAATTTAGAGTATTTGTATTTAATTTTAAAAATTTGAGTAGTTAAGTTCTCAAAACTATCAATTTAAGTACAATTATATCTTTACTCAAATTTAAAGTATTTATATTTAATTATAACAATTTAAGTAACTTGTATTTAAAACTCAAAATTTGAGTTTACTTGTACATGATTTTAGAGTATTTGAATTTTGATTTTGAAAATTTGTGTAGATAGATATACAAAACCAAAAATTTGAGTATAATATTTATGCTTAAAATATAATAAAAAATAAGTAGCTAGCAACTCAATATTGAAAATTTAACATTAAATTAAATTGTTTATAATAAAATCTTAGTTGCAATTTCAATAACATTTTTTTGCCAAAAAAAAACTATAAACAACATTATTCAGTGACTAATTCTATTTTTAATAAATATATAAAGAGGATGGAATGAAAAATATCAATTTTTTTTTCTCACCAAATAATCCAAATAAACTTAAAAAACTAAATCAATGAGCAATTTTGGTAAGAAACTTACGAAAAAATAACAGAAGGAAAGAGAGAGGGGACAGCCTGCTCCCCCCTTGTCCCTTACGAGTTACACTTTGAATCACACTTTCTCATCTTTTGATAACATTTTAGTTGCGAGTCAAAATAGAACTTTTCATTTTATGTAGAACCGGCACTAATAAATGATCAGATAGTGACAGTTAAATTACATTTAGATGTTACTTATTTTGTGTAGTAATAAATATATTTTATATAATTATAATTAAAAAATATAAATTAAAATAATAATAATATTTTTTATAACACTTATTATTATTATAATAATATAAAATATATTTTTTATTATACAGAATATGAATTTAAAAATTATTTGGATACCACGTTGCATTACGATGATGCAACTTGGCGCATGAAAAAGACGACTTCGCAAATCTGTGGGGCATCATCTCTCTGTCTCTCTGGAGCAGTATAATAATCTGAGAATCATCATCTCCCTCTCTCTCTCTCTCTCTGTGGAGCAGTGTAATAATTTGAGAAACCGCAGCTAGAGTCCAAAGAGAAGAGAAGAGAAGAGAAGAGAAAAGAGAACTAATAATAAAGTGATGGAGAAAAGCGATGTTTGGCCGCTCTTGGCAATGGTTTTTGTACAAATCAGCTTCGCGGTTCTGAACATTGCATCAAAGCTTGCAATGAACTCCGGCATGAAGCCGCTAGTTCTTGTTGCCTATCGACAAATCTTTGCCACCTTTGCTTTGACCCCCTTTGCCTATTTCTTTGAACGGTACGTATGCTAGTAGATTCTTGAACTTGATCCAATTTACTACCCTTTTTAAAGTAGGAAGGTGCACGTACGGGCGCACCAAAGCTTCAAATTTTTTCTTGCTCTGAATTGATGGTTTTTGCATGCGTGTGTGTGTGTGTGTATATATATATAGGTATCATAGTTTATTTTGGAACTCATGCATGGGGTCTTGCATTTTGTAGACTTATGTTAAAAATTCAAGTCTTCTTTTTTTCCTTTTATTGGTTTTGATCGATAGTATTTTCATTTCTTTTCATATATTTTGTTAAGTTTAGTGAGGGAATCTAAAGATATTTTCATATGGGTTTGCTTGGATTTTGTTTCTCTCCTTTCTTGATTTTTTTTTTTTTTTGTCCACTTGAAAACCCATTGAATTATATGCTACACAACGAAGGTAACTTTCCTCTCCCATTAAATTTCACCCCTCTTTTCGTAAAATTTAAACTCAAGATTTTTAAAATAGAGATTTAAATTCTAACAACTAAGTTGTTCCCTTATTTTTTTTTTTTTTTACATTAACTTTTTTTTTATAGAATACATTAGCATATTATAATTACGGAAATGTTACATGGCCATTCATTTTGTGGCTAAATATTATCTAAATTTATATTTTGTACAATAAGAAATAAATTTTGTATAACTGTAATAATAAAAAAATACGAATAAATATTACTATTTTTTTATTCATATTTTTTAATTATAATTATATAAAATATATTTATTATTACATAAATTATATGATATTTAAATATTAGTTGGTTAAATGCATTTGGTCATGTAACGAAGTCGGCCAAAATTAATTGTCATGTGTATATAATCACCGGCGGGCCGTCCTTGGTTCCTCCAGCACGTTTTCTTTTGGTCCCTCCAGCGCCAGCACGTTTGGATTGGAGAGGAAGAATTCATTTAGAAAGCTTTGGTTTCTAATTCATGGAATTTTTGCGTTGGCATTGGTTTATTGGATGGGAAACTGATCCCATCAGGCGAAGACTTGATTCATATGGCCCGCATACATTTTTTTTCTCGCCAATGAAAAAAGAAAGATGGCGAATGAATCTTGACTATTTGTGAGAAAACTGAAACGGGAAAAGATACGCGTTCATACTAAGTTGTGGTTAAATAATTTTTAAATTAATATTTTGTATAATTAAAAATATATTTTATATAATCGTAATAATAAAAAATAATATTAAAAAATATTATTATTTTTTACAATTTATATATTTTAGTTATAATTGTACAAAATATGAATTTTGTTGTACAAATCAAATACTATATGAATACTGTTTGGCTACTGACATTTTGCCACCTAACGGTACCCAAACTGAAGTTACCAAAACAACCTTAAATCTCATCTGCCCACCACCACTTGTGTTTATGTTACTGTTAAAAAGACTTGGGAGCAATTTAATCATTTGATTTATGGTACATTTTCTTTTTCTTCCTTTTCTTATTATATTCAAATAATAAATTGACATTCTCACAATTTTCTTTCTCACTTAATTATAATTTATTCAAACAACTTACTTATTCACTAAATTTTTTTTTATTACTTTCTTTCTCACTACTTCTTTCTGATCACTTTCTTTTTCTCTTCCTTTTTAAATCCAAACACAACAGTCAGAAAAATGATGAGAATAACAGAACAACGAGTGTTTTGGGTTAATGTAAAATTCAAGAAAATAAATTTAAAACGCTCCAAATTCAAGTAACCAACTCTCTCCGTAATTGGCAGAAAGAAAAGGAATGAAAAGATGCAAACCATTTATCCTTCTCCTTTAATTATTAATATTATTTATTTTTTTAAGGTAGTCTTTTATAATTGTCATTTGTTTTTCAAATTCACATTTGTATAAATGTCATTCCGCCAGCTCCACCCCATTTTTAATTTTGGTTCAATATTAAATGGGTTTTTTTCCTTTAAAGAGAAAAGAAGAAAATAGCACAATTAACTAATTAAGCTGTTATTTGGACGTGTTTGGAATTATTATTTACTCAGGAGCTCCGCCAGCAAGCTGTTGCTTACTGAAAAAATTCATGTCGAACTCGAGGGATGCTTAATTGCGGCATTTACTTAATTGCCTGCTTCTATAAAGGGCCATATTTCTGTTAACTGTCATGATCCTGCTACTGCTCAAATATGTGGAAATCCGAAACATTCAAAAAAAAAAAAAAAAAGTTAGCCCATATTAACAAATCAGTATAGTTTGCGAGGAAAAACAATAAAAAAAAATAAACACTTGTCTTTTTGCATTTCATTCTGCATCACATCCCAAGGAAGAGCAAATTCGTTAACAAGCAATTTAAGATATTTGTCCTTTGCAAAAACCAACAATTTTTCCCCGTCTATTGTTGCAAATAAAAATAAGTTGCTTTATAAATATAGAAGTCAAAGGGTAATCCCAAATTATATTTTGAATCGAAAAATTTAGATTGATGCAGCGACTTACCTGATGAGAGAGAAAGAAAGGCACTCATCTCATTCAATACAAAAAAAGAAAGAAGTGTTGGGGCATGCAGCCCCTCCTATTTCAATGTGGTAGCCTACTAGTCCCTATTTCGATTATGGAACTATGGAATTACGGAAAGGAATTTTCTTCATGTGGATGGTCAGACTAAGGACAGTTACATTGGCACAACAATCACATGTTCGCCTATGCTGATTGCCTATAGAATAAAATTATGATTCAGTTTCAAGTTTCATTTCAACTGATGATCATCAGTTGAACTCATCCTTGGCTAGATTTTATTTGGCTATGGGCTATATTTATCTAGAATTTTGAATTTGGTTAGTTTGAAAATTGCTGCAAGTCATTGATGATACTCACTTCTCATATTTTTCTCATGAAGGAATACTAGACCCAAGATCACCAGACCTCTGTTGTTTCAGTTGCTTTTATGCTCCCTTACAGGGTAAGTGATTTAGAGCTCCTGCTAATAGATATTAGATGCAAATATCTGAATTTATCTCAAACATGCAGGATAACTGGAAATCAGGTCTTCTGCTTTGTTGGGCTAGAAAAATCCACTTCCACTGTTGTCTGTGCATTGAACAACATACTACCTGCTACCACTTTCATTCTTGCAGTCCTTTTCCGGTAAACAATTGTTTTGGTTTTCCATAGTTTCCTTGATCATGAGTTAATCCAAGACAATAGTTGTCACCATCTTAAATTGCTACTTTGCCTTTTTTTATGTTGTTTCAGGCAAGAAACTCTTGGACTAAAGAAGATATTTGGGCAAGCTAAGGTATTGGGAACAGCAGTGTCCCTGGGAGGTGCCATGCTGTTGTCATTTTACCATGGAAAAATCATCAACTTAGGTAATTCCAGCATTCAATGGAGTTATGCAGAGAAAATGGGAGATACCAGTTCCACCAACAAAACAACCTCCTTTTTGGGCCCTTTGTTTGTAATGGCTGGCGCTGCTTCTTCGTCCGTGTGGTTTATAATCCAAGTAAGAAATATCAATTTTTATCAATAGAAAGCTCTCTTCGATTGTGCTTGCCAAGTTTCAGTTTCAGCCAGCAGCTGGCGAGACGTTTTGTTCCTTTGCATACTCATGCCTTTGTTGGTATATTTTGCAGGCCAAAGTGAGCAGCAAGTTTTCAGCTCCTTGCACCAGCACACTGCTGATGTGTTTAATGGGAAGTATTGAGGTGATGGCCATTGCTGCTTTTCACAATCACGAATTATCCCTGTGGTCATTGCGCTCTCCAGGCAGGCTTTTTGCAGCTCTTTATGCGGTAAATTAATTAATTTCCTACTAATTCAAGCTGTTGTTCCTGAAACTATTATATATGTTTCCTAAATTAAATTGTCGATATAACATATATAACAGTATTCTAATAATAATGATGATAATTTTTGCAGGGAATTGTGTGTTCTGGACTGTCAATGTGCCTCATATCCTGGAGCATCTCAAGGAAAGGAGCACTCTACGTTTCGGTGTTCAGCCCCTTGTCGTTGGTCATAGTGGCAGTCCTTAGCTGGGCCTTAATGCATGAGTATTTATACATTGGCACGTATGTATACGTGAAAAATTTCATATATACATATATACACACAATACTTGATTGATCTGATTTTGCTTAAAGCAAGCTAATGCTTATTTATGGGTGTGTATAATTGATTGAATTTGCAGGGGAGTAGGGTCGTTAATGATAGTAGGAGGGCTGTATGCTGTGCTATGGGGGAAAGACAAGGAGGCAAAACTGAAGAACAGTGAAGATATGGAAAGCATTGAATCTGAACTTGTAGAAGGCGGCCAGGAGGACTCTACCACCACTGCGACGAAGATCAGGACGGCGAAGGGAGAGAAGGATGATGACGACCTCGAATTGCAACTGCCTGCTGCTGCTGCTGCAGTAACTAATCCCATTAACAATAATGGAAGCAACATTATTGGAAACTAAGGAACTAGTTATTATAAATAAGAGTTATGGTTGGTTGCAAAGAAAGTCCTAAGTTCAAAAGGAGAGTGAGGGAGAGATTGTGAGGCAAAGTTGTTCTGTTTATCTATCAATCAAGATATGTATTTTGCAGTGTAGTGACTGAGCATAAAAAAAAAAAAAAAAGTAAGCAAATTAACTATATTTTCTGCTAAGTATAATTATAAATAGCTCCCAAGGAACAGTTTGATTGGCGGCTACAAATTGTTACAATCAGCCCAAATACATGGAGGGAGGGAAAACTGACTTTTTTATAAGGGGAAAACTAAAAAGATTTGAAAATACCAACTCAACTCAATTGGCTTTTCTTTTCTTCAAAGGGTTTCCTTAAAAACAAACATTAAAAAAAAAAAAAAAGACTGTCAGCCTCTAATCCCTTGTTTCGCAAAAAAAATGTGGGAGAGAAAAATATAAGATGAATGAATGTTGGGAAAATGAAACGTATTATATTTTTTTTGTGTTTGAGAGAGTATATTGTGAAAAAAAAAGTTAAAAATATTTTATTTAAAAATGAATAGAAAATAAGAAGAAAGAATATATATGTATTATAATATCAAATTAACCTCCAAAAATATAAATTAAAAATTACAAAACAAGAATAAAATTGTGTATTTAATATAAAAAAAGAAAAAAAAAAAGAGGCTGGCCGCCCAACTCCCTTATATTTAGGGAGAGTTGGTTTTAGGTGGATCCACATGGGCCCACTACTCTTTGATTCCTTCTTTCCTTTTCCCAATCAATGTTCACCCTTCCCTTTTTCTCCAATTTCATTCCCTCTACATGAATTCTGTCCACATTCTCTTTTCCAAACAAAGGGTAACGTAAATCTAACGCTAACCTTACATCAATTCTGTGCAAAATTACATAAAATTTACAATGAATTTGAAACATTGACGTCAATGGAAGTGGAGTAATCGAACTACTGTTCAGATTCTTCAAAGTCTTCGTGCAACTTGGCACCAATTGGAGTCTGTACAATTGCACGAATAACTCTTCCTTTTTATGCTACCTTCTTCCAACCAAACCAAGTAATGTTTTTCTATTAATTTTCGGAAAAAAAAAGAAAAATGGAAAAAAAATGAGACTGGTTTAGAATTTACATTAGAATAAGATTGAAGCTATAACTAAAATCAAAACAGGTTTAAAATCGACTTAGAATTGAGATTGAATCATGCTTCAATGGTTCGATTCTTATTCTTATATTGTGAGACGAAATTGACTATTATAAATTAAAATCAATTGTCCGAATCACAGTTAAAAAATGTACAGTAAAATAGCACAGATTTGTAAAAAATCTTATACATATTTAAAATTCTCAACATAAAACACTTATATATTATATAAAATTATTTTACGTCCATAAAATCACACGTTCAGGTAATCCTTGTCAAAGATTATATTGCAAAACATGCACGGAAGCACAAATTTGGCAGTAGACATAGATCGTTTCAAAATTTTGGAATCTGAAATGTACATCTATTCTGTCTGACCATCCAGTGGGGTGACCCCACATTCAGCAAAACATCAAATGAATCAAAGGCTATTGGCTTACAATTTGAAGGCTACATGGACTTTGGCACCGGTAAATGAACCCCGGAATTAGCACCTTATAATTGACTGATTTTTTTTTAATCATACGCTTAATATTTGTAACAAAAAATAGATGAAAATACTTTTTTTTTTCCAAACATCAAGTGTTTGATTGCATAAAAAAATAATTAATTACAATGCACTCTTCATCGTTCTCTTCTCTTGACGATCTGCATGCACATGCACTTTGAAGTCCAATATTTCTCAACCTCTTCTGCTGTTCTCAAACTCCATTATTCTTCCTCAAGGTAAACCCCTATGCAAGTGCAAGGAGAAGGGGACTGGGGTTTTAGCCTTCAGGGCGATTTAGCAATTTGGGTTTGTTTGGGCTTTGAGCCTTTTACAGCCATTTGCCTGAAAAAACTTTCTTGCGGAAAAAGAAAGAGGGAGTAAGGTTTTAAGCTTTTGGGCCATTTAGCAACTTGGGTTTGTTTGGGCTTTTACAAATTAGGTTTTTTGGTCCATTAACTACATTATTAGGTATTATTGCCTTCAACTTAAGTCTAGCATATAAGAAATTAGTTGTCCCTTGGCGGATATAAGTGATTAGAATTTAAAATTTTATTCCAAAGATAGTTTCAACTAATAGAGCATGAGCGTGTTCGTGTCTAGCACAATTCCTATGCATTGTAATGTGTTTTTATTATAAAGTCTAATCTATTAGAAAAATAATGATCTCCTAATTAGCGATTCGGAATTGATGGTCAATGTTTCATAAAAAAAAAATATAAAAAAAGAAGAAAAACGAAGGAAACTAGTCATTTTATTTAATTTTCAAAAAATTAAAAAAAGTGTGACACCAATTCAGAATTGCATTGTAACTGGTTTGGAACCACAACAGAAATAAGAATATACCCAGAGCCAAAATCGAAGTTGTATTCGAACTAAATGGAGGTCACTGGACTCACACCTAATCCCAAGCGAACAGGTCGAGTCACTGACATTTGTTGTTGTATATGAACACTTTTTTCAAAGAACATGCTATGCAATTATGAGTAAAAGAAGTCAAAGTATGTTATTAAAGGAAAACACAACAGCAAGTCAAGTATTCCTCCTTGTCCGTCATACTGAAATCAAAGCACAAAGCTACGAACTGGTGTGATGAGGTTATTATGTTGATGTACAAAATGAGTAGTATGTTTTGCAAGGATTCACGGATTCAAGACAACTCTTGTGTTTCGGAGGATTTTTTCTTTTTTTTTTTTGTTTTATTTAATTTCCTTTGTTAAAACAAAACTAAAAGACAATTGACTATATATACGAAGTGATATAACTTTATTTTTCATAGGATATTAAATTTTTATTGAGAGAACAAGTTTATTAGCCTAAACAACCACCAACACAATCTTATGAATTCATTAAACAAAATGTATATGATATATTTTATACATACTACAATTACATTTTATACAATAAAAACATATTCAACATTAATCTCAAGTACATCACTATAAAATCCTCGTTGTGATCTATAAAATATTATATGTATAACGAAAATATTTTGTATATAATGCAAACTTCTGTTTTGTCCAATCAAGTGATTTAGACTAACGTTCAAGAAGATCTACAAAGGCCAGATTGCAGACATTGACACAAAGTGCAAATAATTTGACGGTAGATGTTGATCATTATAAGGTTTTGGGAATCTGAAAGTAAATCCATATTCTTCTCACTGACCTTCCAGGTAGGGTGACCCCACATTTAACAAAACATTAATAAATAAATCAATTTCTAGGCTTACAAAGACCACATGAATTTTGTTACTTCTACTGTTGCTAGCCATACAGCAACTTGACTGACCACTGCTCATCATGTCCAAGCAAAGTGGTGTGGAGGTGGAACTACATCAGCTCTCACTTGATGAGCTGAGCTTTGAAGTCCAATATTTCTCAATCTCTTCTGCTGTTCTTCCTGGTATCCTACCAGCAATCAGTGACCACCTAGAAATCACACAAGGAAATACAATATTAAAGATATCAAAGTTTTGCTTTTATTATCATGATCAGTGGCTTCATAGTCCCTGGCCCTATGCCAAAATGTAATGTGGAAATACAAAAACCAAAGAAAGAAACCAACAAAATAAAACCACCAAATTAACCTTTCTCCAACCAAGCTGAACATCCTAGCAATAAGATTCTCTTCATCTTCAGAGAATTCCAGCCTCTTGGAATCTTCATTTTTCACATCTGAATGAGACATTTATAATGTGGAAGAATAAAAAAACAAATAGTAACTAGAATTAATGTGGAAGCATTCTATTGTTAGAGTTACCTTCAATGTCTTCATTAGTGACACCTGAATTATGACTCTTGGAGCCCCCCATTTTGCTGTTCAATGTCTTTTGAGGATGATCTATAGGGTGGTATGGTATTTAAGGAAAGAAATTTTGGGGGTGAGGGAGACCTTAATTAAGCATTTAGATGGTGGTTGAAGAAGAAAAAGACAAAAAACTGACTGGTAGGTCTCTCTGAGTTGGATCAGTCGTTGAGGTGCATCATAGTTTGTTGACTTTGGACCTTTGTGCCTTGATCAGACATAACCTACCCGACTTGATTATCCTTTTTGTAAATATTTATTACATTTTATCAAGTCTTATAGGATCTTGTACCCTATTATATGATTATATTTTAAATAAAATTAAAATAATTATACATTTTTTATAACATTTAAATATTTAATTTATTATCTAACATAAAAAAAATCTTATCTTTCTCTTTATTTTTTGATCATTTGTAATAATTAATAATTAGTCAATTAATTTATTAAAATAAATGAAAAAAACGTGTTGATAAATACAATATAGATATGCACTGCACCTCAAAAGGACAAATATCCTTAAGGCCATTAGTGACCAAGGGGAACAGCCGGGGGTTGCCCCAGGGAGGCATGCTTATCTTTCTCGGACGTCTCTTTCACACCCACATGGTTTGCGGCTACATTAATTTAATGGACTGCCCCAACATTATTCCTCAGCATCAGTAAAACTGTGCATAGTCCATTGACCACCAAGACTACTCGACTGGCCGAGTTCTTTTATGCATTGTTGTCACTTGTGAGCTTTATTTCAGGCTTCTCTGACAACATAACATTTATCAAACCCAGACAATTCGTCTCGAACACCGACATGGGATGGGAGTAGCCCTATGGTAAGGGCCGAAATTTTTTACAACTGGACAATTGTTAGTTCGGAATGATTAAGGAGGAGATTCATTTCCCTAACTTTATATCATATTTAAATTTTCGTATAATTAAATTCTCTTATAACAACGACAACTTCAATACTTGAACAGTAATTAGTTTCACATCCGAAATGTGCAGGATACTTCGTGCAAGAAGAAAGAAAAAAAGAAAACTTTATCCTATGCAAGAAAACATGGTGAGAGATTCAATGGAATGAATATCAAAAAAAGAAAAAAAAAATACTGGCACAAGTAATAATTAATTAATTAATTATGTCTATTTCTATATAGTTTAACCGAATGTCATTCAATTTCAGTTTTCAACATATACCAGCCAAAACTTTAAAAGGGTTCACTTTTTTTTTTTTTTTTTCTTATAAGAGAAGTCAAAAGACTGAGAAATGAAATTAGAGTCATCAAAATTTAAATATAAAATTGATCAATTCTAATAAAAGTATTTTAGTTAATTGTAATCGAAATACGAGACAGTTTGGCTCAATTCACTGTGGTCTCTGTGAGCTCTGCGGCCGTACAGTTGCAACTGCCAAAGTGATGAGAGCTCAGGAAGCTGTTGTTAATGGCTGGCCTTTCTCTGAAACTCTAGTGGAAGTTCTTTACAACATCAACGAACAGCTCCAAACCGAGGATGTTGATGTGCCACTCACCAAAGTTAGGCCAGTGAAGAAAGTTGCTTAAGTTGTTTGTTGTTACTAGTGACAAAGTTCTTTGGTTAATGCTATTATCAAGAAAGCAGAAGCAAGAATCAGAGAACTGAAGGAGCTTGGACTTAAATGCACTATCATTAATGTTGGTAAAAAGGGTGACTCTTATTTCATACCAATAAAAAGTTAGAGAGATAGGAGTGGTAAATAAGGAAAGGGGACAGGGCCATGCAATGCTGTGGAAACCACATCGGCATTACATCTCACCAGATAGGTTACTTGAACGCACCATCTTGTAATACAGACAGAAAGATATTACAAACAGAAAGAGATTTGACAAATAATAGTTTTAAACGATAAAATCCAATAAAATTAGACTTAATATTTGAGAATATACCAAATTTTAATTTAGTCTCTATCAAATCATATTTAATTTTTATCAATACGTTTATTATCGATTTTTATTTTTACATATGATTTTTACTGTTTTTTTTTTAATAAATTTCCTACAAATACTACTCATTTTTGATAGCTCGTTGGTGGTGATTGTATTGAGATTAAAATTAAAACTCAGAGTTGAGTATTAGTCGTAAATTCCACTAAATCAATGATAGATTCCACTATTGTTATTTGTATTGTTGTTCATGTGTTGTACTGTATAAGCGCAAGTTTGAATAAAATTCTAATTTTTCTTTCCAATAACCTTCTTTTCAATACTAATCCTACATCACCTTGCCTACAGCCAAAGAGGATCAGGCCATTGCAGATGATGTCTTTTCACTATTTATCCGTAAAGAGGTTGACAAGGTTGACCTTTTGTACAAAAAATTTGTGTCTTTGGTAAAGGCTGATCCAGTCATACACACTTTACTTGCACTCTCATCAACGGGAGAGTTTTGTGACATAAAATGGGGTATGTGTTAATGCTGCTGAGGATGAGTTCTTCAGACTGACAATAAGAGAAGGAAAATTGAATGTGGAGAGAGACGTGGTTAGGACTCAAACTGCAGATTTCTCCCCCATTTTGCTGTTACAGCAGGACCCAATTCCTGATTGCCTTGTTGCCACTATAGTTGAACAGCCAGATATTGAAGGCATTGCAGGAATGTCCAGCTAGTGAGCTTGCTGCTAGAATGACTGTCATGAGCAATGCAACTGACAATGAAGTGGAATTGAAGAAGGCCTTTCAATTGTTTACAACAGGGAGCGACAGGCAAACATTACAGGAGAGATATTGGAGATTGTTGCTGGTGCCAATGCCTCAACTTGAAGTATCTCATGAAGTGTCTTTAAATTTACATTTTCTCTCTTTACTTACACTTAATAAATTAACCACTAATTATTTCAAATGTTAAAAAAAAGGGGGGTTAAATATCTCCATAATTAATTATGCTTCTTTGTAGGTAAATTTACGAGTGTTTACCGATTCATTTAAGTATGCTTGTTGTAAGAACATTTATGAGATAAAGACAGTCTTTTTTTTTTTTTTTATCCCAATTGTAATTCTCCAATTGCTTTGAGACTCTTTGCCCAATTAGATATGAAGTCAATTTTGGCACACTAAGCCAATTTTTTTTTCTTGCCAGTCTATTTGAAAGGTTTCAGTTAAGAAATGTCCCATGTATTCCAATTACCATATCTAGATTTGTCATTGCATTTCTTTGTGGCTCAGCTGTAATTGTAAGTTATTTCACTTCATTTTCCTCCTTCCTTGTGACGTCAAATTCTGAAATGGCCTGAAGTGTGCATAGCAATCCCTACATAAATTCTGATCCCTGGAAAATTTTGGTCTGTAAAATGCTTTTCAAACCAAAGACAAGTGATATATCTGATTTTAGAACTAATGTCAACCCTCACTTTTCTTGTGGCCAAAAATGTGGCCCTGACACTCACTTGTATTAAGAAGACCTGTAAATGGTGTTATCTCATAGGTTTCTGTAATGGGTCATCAATTTTCTTCACTATTGAAACTAATTTCTTGATCTTTCTATAATGGGTCATCAAGAAACTGATTTCTTGATCCTGGAAGACAGGTTATTCATAATTGCAAGGTCTATTGTTAGTAGTAGGTAACTCGGTGCTACTAGGCTCTCTTTCTAAGGCATTAAGGGAGTGTTTGCCCCTGCATATGCGTTTCCGTTTGAAAAAGAAAAAGTATAAGTATTTAGTAAAATATTTAGAGAGATTATTGATTATTGGTAAGAAGTCCAATCAGCTGCTGTTTTAAAATAATATTAATAATTACCAATAGAAATACTATTAATAAAAAATAATATTTTATTAATAATATTAATAATATTTATTTTATTTGTAAAAAATAATATTAATAATTACCAATAGAAATAAGACAATATATTAATTTTTATGTGAAATTTCATTAAAAATATTTTTTAAAATTTTTTATGAAATTATTATTTTTTTGTCTAAAAAATTATTGATTGTTTTTTATTAGAACTTGTTTTTTTTTTTTGAATTGTAGTATATATTATAGAGTCAAAATTTGCTAACGTATAAACAATCAAAACGAATAAATTTATCCTTTACAAGAATGATGCAAGTTAAAAAAAAAAGTAATATATAAAATGGTCATTTTATAATTTGAACAGTAAACAACAAATATTAATTTGACCAAATACCATAATTTTATTTTAATAATCAGTAATTAATAACAGTAATCAGTAATAATAATTAGTAATCAATAACAGTAACAACAATATTCAACAGGTAAGGCGAACATGCCATAAGACTATTAGACTTTTATTTGATTTTTTTCTCCCTTTTTTGTGCATAAGAAGAAAATTTTAATGCAAATGTTTGGGACACTCTTATTAAGTGATTTTGTTCTTTTTTTGAGATCTCTTGCAGTAAAAAAAAAAAAAAGCAAAAGAAAAAGGAAAAAAAACTAAGGATCAGAACTATTGTCTAATAAATCTATATAAGCTTCAATTCCACGGCTTCTGTGAAAATAAGCATAGAGAGAGAGAGTGGAATGTTTCCTAAAAATTGGATGATTGGCTGGAAGTGGGTGATTATTGCCACGATATTTGTTGGAAGATGGTCTAATCCCCTCCCAATTACATAACATGAAAATTCGATGTCACAAAATATAAACCTATGAAATTTTTGGACTGGCAGTTGTTGTTAGTTCTTTTTCTTTTAGAACATTCTTATATCACTTCAGCTATTTTTCTTTACTCTTTCATGTTTGTACTATTAAAATCAAACTATCTTTATTACTATTATTATGATTCTTATTGTTATCAGTTATTTTTATTGTTCAAATAAAAAATCAATAACTAGTATACACATTCGAATCTCTATAAGTGAATTTCGTGTTTCAAGCGAGGATGGATAACGCTCAAGTATCGTACTAATTACTTGTATCATAGAGTTTGTTTAGTAAAAATTTCTTGTCATAAAAATATATTATTCATAACAATATTTATTTTTGTTATAGATAAATAATCAAGTAGTAATTTATAAGAATAAAATTATATAGATACGCTTAGAGAAATAAGTAAATAATACACAGTTAATTTAATGATATTTAATATTTTATTTATTTTTTATTTTATATAAATCTATTATATCTTTAAATATCGAATATTATAAATTACAACGTATCTACTACAAATTTAATTTTACGTTTTTATTTATATTTTTCTAATTTATAACGCAACAACACTACAATACATCACCACAAGCATAGACTGGAGACACCCATAACGTGGCATGTTCCAATTTGAAATGTAATCTGCTTGTTTGATTCGTGGCCCATATTTTACATAAAATCCTATCATATCACGGACCAACAAACAGCTCCAAAAATTGAGAAAATATTTCAAAATGGCCACTCCAATACACCCAGGCCCACAGCAATTCTACATCCCTAATTCATCTACACCATCCAAATCGCCCCACCACCCCGGCCCGAAAAGCCTAATGGCAATCAACGGCCAAACCATATATGCTCACTTGTAACATGGTACACCAGTGACGTAGAAGAGCACCTTTGTGGACGCTTATGGCTGACATTCTAGGACTGAGTTCTGCCGTTATCAAACAGTCTGTTTTTCAATTTCCTTTGTTTTCTTTTTTTTTTGTATTAATAGATTCGTTAATCGGTGAGTTACAAAACGAGAATAATTTTTTTTTTATAAATTTTATATTTTTTTCTCAAAATTTAAATTTAAAAATTTTAAAATAAAAATTCTGAATTCTATCAATTAAAATACTATCTACTCAACAACCTTCATATTTTTTTTCACCATAAAACAAAAAAGGTGTAGTTTATGATACCTATAGCCGAGGTTTTGGAGTTATTCGGTGACACCATCATCGAACTTTTTCTTACAAAGGTTTCATTATTGTAGTACTGATGAGTAGAAAATAGTTCTGTTACAATCCACTCAATCATCATTAAATTTTAAACTCGAAAGTATCTCTCCTCAAATTCTTTAAAACTAGTATTCAAACGAACACACGCAACATATACACAACATATATCTTAGGAGAATTGTTAAAATAAAAATCAATTACATGAGAATATGTTAGATATTTTTTTTTTGTTTAAAATTATTTTGTATCTAGTTTAATAAGTTGAATAATTTAGACTGAGTCGAACAAAATTTTAAAATGTGGTAAAAATTTCTCAATAAATATTTAACACGACTGCATTCTAAAAAATTCAAATTCAAAATTTTTAATTAAAAAGTGACAAACTCTTGTCATTTATACAAACACTTATTGATAAAATTTACTGAATCTTATCGCACTTTTTATACATAAATTCAATATAATAACGGCAGATCAATCTATACAAAACAAAACTAAACGACATTAAAGGCTTATAAACAAACATGGGACAAACTATTTTGTAAATTACCAAACTATTAAGGTGTATATGTTACATTGCCATCCGCATCCCACTCGCCCCCTACGATAAATTTTTGAACTCAATTGCGGAATTACCATAATAAATTTAAAGAAACGTGTGGTTTTCTTTGAATAGATTTTTTGTATGTGCGATGGAGGAGATCGATTCTTGGTTAATGGGTCAATAAAATTTTCCATTTGTCTTGAGTTGGGCAAGTAAAAAGACATTCTTTTTCTGGTTTTTTTGACAGCCATGGAAGTGGGTTTGCAAGTACAGAGGCCATTCAGTTGCAGACATGCTTTTGACCACAAAACACGTCCAAAGATCAAAACTTTTCTTGGGTCTTTCCCTCTTGTTAAAACCAGTCACTTTTCAAGTGTAAGGCTTTTTGGGTTCCTCTTTTTTGGTTTTTGTTGTTGTTGGTTATCTATTTAGCACTTTGTAATGGTTTGTTCAATCATTTTTATTGCTTCTTGTTTGGAGCTCGGTTGTACATCAGCCAGGTTGTTTGACCTTGGTATCTGGGTATGTGTCTGGGTGTGGCTTAAAGTGAAATTTTATTGGTTTCTTGATTCTCATTAGAACTGCTTCTGTTTAATTTTCGAAGATGATTTTCTCTTCAGTGGAATCTATTTTAAGTGAAAGATTTCTTCATTCTGATTGCTTTAATTTTTCTTTGAATGACAAATGATTTTCAGTATTAAGCCTATGACTTGTTTGATCATAAGCAAAAGGCCACAATTATTTTGTGCAGATGGATAATAGAATTCATTACTGAATTTCTGATTTAATGTGTTTGCTTTCAGATTAATTCATGGAGGAACAAAAACCCAGCATGTGGATTTTCATTTGAAATTACTGCAAGTGCAGGTTGGCTACGGTTCTGATATCTGGTTAAAGAAAACAGTAGTGTTTCCTAATTGGGGTGTAATTTACTCTTGATCGTTACGATCATATTAGAAAGTGTTTTTTGTATATGCAGATTTTTCTAGGAGGAGGCAAAGAAAACCATCTATTGCAAGGCCCAACAGTCCTGTTCCTAAGGGTTTTACACCAAAAGCACCTGTAGGTACAAGCACCCAGAAGAAGGGTACAAAGAACGATGGAGAGGAAGTGGGTTCAGATACAGCAACAGCGAGTCAGGTCATGGAGCCGCACAAAAGATTGAATGTAGAACCTGACGAGGATGAAGAACAGGTAGCCAAAATTCCTCGGGAGCAGAAAATTAATGAGGACAAGAAAATAGTAGAGGCAGTGTCAGCAGTGAGTGAAAAGGTGCAAGATGCTGAAACCAATCAAGTGGTGGAAAATGTGATTATCAGTAGAGATGAAGAGGTGAACATGGCAGCTAAAGAAATTGCCGCAGAGGCAAGGCCATTTGATAGTATGAAGAAGGAGAGAATTCTAGGGGAAGAAAGTGTTAGGAAAGACGAAAGAAAATCGGAAGATGCTATAACACTGAAGTCGGAGATGGAAAAGAATTTGAGAAAGCAACAGATTGAAAGACTTGCGGAGGAAAACTTATCAAAAGGAAGCAGATTGTTTGTTTATCCCCAGCTGGTGCGACCAGATCAAGATATAGAAGTGTTCCTTAATAGGAGTCTCTCTACTCTAAAGAATGAGCCTGATGTTTTGATTATGGGCGCCTTCAATGATTGGAGATGGAAATCTTTTAGCTTTAGGTTGAACAAAACCAATCTAAATGGGGATTGGTGGTCTTGCCAGATCCATATTCCTGAAGAAGCTTATAAGATGGATTTTGTGTTCCACAATGGACAGAACCTGTATGACAACAATGACAGAAAGGATTTCTGCATCCCTGTCGAAGGTGGAATGGATGTGTTTGCATTTGACGATTTCTTGCTTGAGGAAAAACGTAAGGAGTTAGAAAAACTTGCAAAGGAACAGGCGGAGAGGGAAAGAGCAGAAGAAGAGAAAAGGAGAAGAGAAGCGGAGAAAGCTGCAAGTGAAGCCGATAGAGCACAGGCGAGGGCAGAAACTGAAAAGAGGAGACAAGCATTACAACAACTTATAAAGAAGGCTCCAAAGTCAGTTGATAAGGTTTGGTACATAGAGCCTAGTGAGTTCAGAGGCGAGGACACGGTCAAGTTGTATTATAATAAAAGCTCGGGTCCTCTTGTGCATGCTGGAGACCTTTGGATTCATGGAGGGTATAATAATTGGAAGGATGGGTTGTCCATTTTCCAGAGGCTTGTTAGCTCTGGGAGAAAGGATGGTGACTGGTGGTTTGCTAGTGGTATGTTTGATTCTGTATCTTCTTCTTTAATCCAGTAATTATGCATGTTTGTTGTTTGCTAGTCTATTCCAAAGATCATTTCTGAATGGGATAAATATGTGAAATGCACTTGCACGCTGCTGGAACTCGGAATCTGAAACTTTACACACTTGGATTTAGATTGTTCTCTAGCCAAAAAAAAAAAGAATGCACAAAAGAAATTGGGATGGAGAAGCAGAACTAATACCACTTTTGTCACCAAAAATACAGTGTAATTTCCTTTATATAGGCATATTCCAAATTTCATTGATTGTATATAGCATGAAAAGGAAGTTGAGAGCAATGGTAGCTTTTTATCAAATTACCATTTTTAAAATTCCTCAGACCCCACAATGTGGGAGCATTGTGCACTAGAAGCCCATTTTCTTATTTAAAGGCGTGGAACATCCTCTAGTACAGTTTACTTTTTATCATTATCATTTTAGTAGCTTTTTCTATGATTTTTCTTGCAATGAACAGAATTCACTATTTGATGCCAGCACCTCACACTGTATGTTTATGCAGTTGTTGTACCTGATCGAGCTCTTGTTTTGGATTGGGTCTTTGCTGATGGTCCTCCTCAGAGTGCCGTTGTGTATGATAACAATCATTACCAAGATTTTCATGTAGTTGTCCCCAAAAGCATTCCTGAAGAATTGTATTGGGCTGAGGAAGAAGTTCAGATATATAAGAAACTGCAGGAAGAAAGAAGGTTAAAAGAGGAGGCAATACGTGCCAAGGTCAGTCAATGTGATGTTTCACTGAAAAGCTTTTGGGTTATACTTTGAAGCTTATGAGCAGAAGAAGTCTGAAAGTTTAGCTATCTATTACCCAGTGTTTTTACTTTATTGCCATCCCTTTATTTCATGTGTTTGGGACAAGGACCAGCCTCTTGTATTGTATACTTGATCTATCCTTATAAATATTGTCTTGATAATTGTGGGACCTGCAAAGATGAAACAATCTGTGGCAATAGTGATAGGCCCCTTGCACTTGCTACATAGTATTTAGACTGATTACAACTGAAGTATTTGAATGTCTGACCTGGTTTCTCAATTTAATTTCTCATTGTAGTGTCTGATAGCTTTGAAATTCCTTTTTCTGCTTGTGACAGACTGAAAAAAAAGCATGTTTGAGAGCTGAGACAAAGGAAAGAACCTTAAAAAGATTTTTGCTATCTCAAAAGCATGTTGTCTACACAGAGCCCCTTGATGTTCGAGCTGGAAGCACCGTCATGGTTTTCTATAATCCTGCAAATACAGTTCTCAATGGTAAATCTGAAGTTTGGTTCAGATGTTCTTTTAATCGCTGGACTCACCGTAAAGGTCCATTGCCACCACAGAAAATGTTGCCTGCAGATGATTGTTCTCATGTCAAAACAAATGGTAAGTTTATAGTTTTTAATTTATTATCCTTCCTTTTCTGACATGAATATTGTGCTATTCTTATTGATGGTATATATGCTCAGTCCTAGGGCTTTGGTTAATCTTGCATCAAGAAAAAATAGTCTCAAAACATAGTTTGACTTGCATGGATTATCTGCACATAATGGCCTCGTCAATCAAATTGAATATGAAAGTTGGTGCACAAGACATTGATAGAACTTAGGATATCAACAGATGCAGAGTGTTGAAAAATCGACTCTCTGGCAGATATAGGAGTAAGAGAAAGGCCTACATTTTTTTCTTACGTTGTTTGTGCACTTTCCTCTCTGTATACAACAATTGTAGCAACCATTAATGCTAGCAATTGCATCACAGAATATGAGATGACATTTATTCAAAGAGCATTATGAATACAGCTATCATGTAGATGTAGTGAGGCTGTCATGCATACAATCTTACATTTTGAATGAGGTTAGCCGAGCCACAGGGCATCCTGCAATAATGAAACAAACTCCTGTAAAAAGCTTAATTCTCTTTTGTTTTTTCTGATTTGCATGAACTTCAAAACCTAATGGTCACCGCCTTAGTGGATTTGCCTTGTGGTGCACGCGGTGACCATTGCCATTCAGTGAAGTCGTGACAGAATTCATTATTGCTTAGGGACACAAATTATTCTATTGGACTATTTATATTTATATTCTGCTGTCTAAAAAGCAAACGATTTGGTGCATGGGTTCATAGGCTTGTTTGGTGCCAATATTTATTGACCATATTTTTGCAGTCAAGGTACCGTTGGATGCATACATGATGGACTTTGTATTCTCTGAGAGGGAAGATGGTGGAATCTTTGACAACAGAGATGGCATGGATTACCACATACCTGTATTTGGAGGAATTGTGAAGGAGCCACCAATGCATATTGTTCATATTGCTGTTGAAATGGCCCCTATTGCAAAGGTAACACACTAACATAGTTAGGCCAAACATTTTGTTAACTTCCAATTTCAGTCTCGTTTCCATAAGTGTGATTTTAGGTTAACTATGGGCTAATAGCTCTGGTATGTAATGGTCATAAACTTTAGATTTAAGTCATATGCAAGATGGTACAGGCTTTTCAAGTACTTTAGATGTTGGTTTGTATTCTTTGACAATCCTGCACAATGAAGTCAATTGAATTTGAGGTATTCACGGATGAATATAATATGGGATATCTGTTGGTTGCAGCATCCATGCTTGTATTTGTTAATTTAATTCAAATAAAACTGGTCATTTCTGGACTGAAGATTTCTCAACATGCATGCTTGCACTGGATGAAAGATTTTTGACATTTTTGCTTTGATTTCTAAGGTTGACTAACTCATATGTCAATATTTTACTTGGCTGGGCTATTTCTGATCCCTCCACTATAAAGCTCTTGTCACTGTCTCTTCTACCAGCTTTTTGTAACTGTTTGTCATCCTTGTCAATCACCCATAGTTTCGGAGCCCTCTAACTTCTCTCAACTGCTTGTGTCTTGTCAATCAGTAGTAGTTGTTGTACTGGACTCTTAGGTAGCTTTCTATTTATTTACTAGTTGTTTCTAAGTAGTTTTATATGGTTTTCTTTTAGAATATTTTATTTTTACTTTAGGTTTTCCTTTTGTTCCCAACAAGTAGACCTTTTGGGTTGTTTTGTAGAAAACTTTGGGGAACTATTGAGTTAAACTTTTAGAAGTGCTGATCCTCATATCTTTTTCTTTTCCTACATGTGCTGATTCTCATAATCCCTTCTCCTCCTAGGACTGTTGATTCTTGTAATTTCCCTTTCTTCCCAATTTCCACTAATTTTCTATTCCATCCTACATCAAATAATATTCGAGCCTGCCAGGTTTGATTTTGAGCCTAATTTGTAAATTACAAAGAAGGGTGATCCTACATGGCTACTTCATATACAGAGAAGCCCACTTTACCATGATACATGCTTTTCTTTAGTGAACATAATTTCTTCCTTTAAAAGATGAGAATTGATATGATTACAAAGGAGCAATCATCATTTCTTTCTTGTGCATACTTGCCATCTCACAAGTTTTTTTTTTTTTTTTTAATTTAAATTACCAAATTATCATCTTTGTTCAATTGTCTATTATGTTAAATATCTGCAGGTTGGAGGGCTTGGTGATGTTGTTACTAGTCTATCCCGTGCTGTTCAAGATTTGAATCACAGTGTGGACATCATTCTTCCAAAGTATGACTGTTTGAACCTTAGCCATGTAAGCTCCAGGCTGTCCAGGGTCTTTCGTTTTTGTTCCTTTGTCCTCTTTTTTGGCCTCATTTATATATTAGCAAAAAAGCTATCAAGTCACGGCAATTCTTTTGAAGTTTTTAGCAGTGTAGCAGTGGTTTGGTTGGAAGCTGTGGTGTATTCTGATAGCCATGTAATATCAAGCAAGTTTCCCACAAGACCAAAATTAAAAACTTCTGCATGCCTCTTTCCATAATTTGACACTTTCCTTCAGGAGGTAACGGCCTTTTTATTACCAGCCCTTCTCGTAGCTTGATGGTTTGGCTATAGGCCATGACCCTCAGGTTAGGGGTTTTGAGGGCTGGTGAGAGAGAAGGACAGTAAAATAAACAAAGAAATGGCCTTTTTATTATCGATCAAATAAACTGCTTGTTTTGATGCTATTATACAGTGGCAATGAGGCATACTGTCCCCAAACATGAAGATATCCACTATGGTTGTATAATTAAGTAAAGTTAATATATTACATGAATAACCTTTGAAAGTTCATGTATTGTAATAGGTAAAAGATCTTCATCATCAGAGAAACTATTCTTTAAATGGGACGGAGATAAAAGTTTGGTTCGGGAGGGTGGAAGGCATTTCTGTTTACTTTTTGGAGCCTCAGAATGGGTAACTCTTTGCTTTTCTAAACCTGCAAGCTTTTTCAGCTTATATGAGTCGTACTACTCATTTTTTGGCATTTGCTTCTCTCTCTCTCTTTCTCTCTCACACGCGCGCGCGCGAGCGCACACACACACACATGCAGACAGCCACACACACACACGTTTTGTTCTTTACTGAATGTGTGAAAATTTCATACATATCTAATTTGATTGATCAACTTCACAGGGAACCTTGCCTAACTTACTAATGTAAACTGTGGTGGTTTCTCTAATCTGGATGCTATTGAGTAAAGCTTAATAAATTCATAATTGCTTAATATTTGGACCCATCCTCTAGACGATATGCATATTTTGTTCCTTTTAGGCATTGCTTGATCCAAATCAATATTATCATAATCATATGTTATTCATCAATCCAACGCCAATTGAATCCTTGGTCGTCAGTAACATAGTATCAGTTGGTAAATTTGATGCATTGAAATTTCAGTAGTATGCCTTACAGACGTTTTAGAATGTCCTTAAGAATCCATTAGTTCCATTGTGTAGTTTGGCTGCTTCAACCATATTGAAAAGACTGACAGCGTTGTCCTCTCCGAGTGTCAATCATCTTGGATGTTGCAGTATGGAATCTTTGCAATGCATGATCCTAACTATTCTGACTGAAACTTACTGATGCATTTAACAGAAGTAAAGATGGGAAAGGAAACACAAGCCAAAACATGTAAACCCTAAATGGTATCTTCAATCTCTGCAAATGGGATATTGTCTGAAGGTTCTCCTGCTGCATTTTCTCTTGCAGAATGTTTTCGAGGGGTTGCATCTATGGATGCCAAAATGATGGGGAGAGATTTGTTTTTTTTTGCCATGCGGCTCTTGAATTTTTACAGCAAAGTGGATCTCATCCAGTAAGTTTAGTGTTTTGAGCCATTGTCATGCTGTTAGTCATACCATGCTACAATGGTTGCAAGTAGTTTTTGTGATGCCTATCTTACGGCAACTGTAAAAACATTCTTGATGCTGGCATAGCATCACTGGTAAAAGCTTTTCAGTTGCAAGTTCTCATGCTAATGAAGTTGTTGCCATGTGATGTAAGACAAGCTCTCTATATTGTCACACCGCAGACAGCACATGTGGATTTATTGCTATAATTTCTCATCTAATGACATTTGGGGCCTGTTGTTGCACTATGAATCATTTTTATGCCTCTTTTTATTCTCTATTGACGGTCACTTTACACTGACAGGATATTATCCATTGCCATGATTGGTCTAGTGCTCCAGTTGCATGGTTGTTTAAGGACCACTATATGCACTACGGTCTTAGCAAGGCTCGGATAGTCTTCACTATTCATAACATAGAATTCGGGGCAAGCAACATTGGAAAAGCTATGGCATACTCTGACAAGGCTACGACTGTGAGTTTTTACTGTTTTGTAACCGTATGTTTCTATGTTTACATCTGATTGATTCATGCTTGCACCCGGTCCAAAGTTGTGCGGACATTTGTCATCCATCCTTTGAGTGTTCCTGATCTACTTTGTGGTTGTCATCCATCCAAAGTTATGTGGGCCAAAGGCATTCAGATGAGGTCGTAATTTCTATTTCACTTTGTGATTTTTTATGTCCCTTGAAACAAGATATACTATGATAATTTTGGTGAGAAATCCTTATGATTGCGGTAGTCTTCTGGTAATGCGTTGATTACATTGAGTAAAAATATATATAAGTGCGAAAGAGTTACAATTTTTGGAACTTAATGAGATGTAAGAGTAATTTTGATTTATGCCTGATGGGAGGCAGTGGAGACAGAGTTCTTTCTCTTGGAAGAGTATAAGTAGTGGCCTTTCATGCTTTTTAACTTCATTGATATTTTGAATGATGGAATCTCTTTTGTTATCACGAAAGGGGAAGCTAATGCAGGACTCTTATGATGTCCTCTCTTTTGCGTTTGCTGTTGTCACATCTTGAATTATTCGTTTTTGCATCTCCAGGTTTCTCCCACATATTCAAGGGAGGTTGCCGGACATCCTGCAGTTGCTCCTTATCTCCACAAGTTCCATGGAATACTGAATGGGATTGACCCAGATATATGGGACCCTTACGATGACCGGTTCATACCTGTGAGTGGATTTGCATAATCTTGTTAAGTTCTATGAGAAGCAGGTCTTGAATTTGAGTCCTAGAGTTATTGCTGCTTCCTCATGCAGTTCTTTCATTAGTATGGGGATGAATAAAAAATTGGGTAAAGGGTGAGGGTACAGAGTCCTTTAATTTGAATTTGGAGGAACTTAGGGTGGTGTAATTCATCTGAAAATACATGAGGTTATCTTTTCCTTTTCTTTTGATGGAGATCTTATGCCTCTCTTGCTTTTCCCTTTGTAGTTGCTTTTCGAGGTTAAAAACCATACATCAGAACTGCTTGCATTGGTTTTTTTTTTCCTATAATATTCTGAACCTCACTACAATATTTGTTTGTGCGATTGACATAACTTTAGCCAGTGGCATTGTTGCTTGATTCAATTGATGCATTTTTTACCAGGTATCCTACACTTCAGAGAATGTTGTTGAAGGCAAAAAGGCTGCTAAGGTGGCTTTGCAGCAAAGGCTTGGTTTAAGACAGGCTGATCTTCCTTTGGTGGGGATAATTACACGCTTGACACATCAAAAGGGAATAAATCTTATTAAGCATGCAATTTGGCGCACTTTAGATCGCAATGGACAGGTTATATTTCTCTGCCGCTTGCACTAGTTTGGAACATTCAGGGAATGCCATAAACGTCGTGTCCATATAACTCCAAGCCATGTTCAGATTCTGCAAGAGCGATGTAGCATTGTGGTTTGATATGAGAATTTGATGTGTACAATGTCTTATAATTAAACAGAAAATATAGGAAAAATAACAAGGAAGCACAAACAAGGAGCCTTGCAAGGTTGATGTTATATCAATTAAGAAGCAAGTGAAACACCTATTTAGAAATAGTGTTATAATGATAGTAATGAGATTTATGTTACTATGAGTCCTAATTCCCCAACATTACTCCTATAAAAAGTGGAATTCTGTAATGAGATCCAAATAACATGTTGTTACATTCATGTCTAAACTTAATGGCATTGGCATTTCCAGGTTGTATTGCTTGGCTCAGCTCCGGACCCGCGTATTCAGAATGATTTTGTGAATTTGGCCAACCAGTTGCATTCCTCTCATGCTAACCGTGCTCGCCTTTGTTTGACTTATGACGAGCCACTTTCACACTTGGTATGCTCTCAGTGAAACTCCAATAATCCAACTTGAGTTGATGTTTAGCTCTTGCACCTGCAAATTGACCCAACAAATCCTGACTTCTTTTTTGTGTTTTTCTTCACCATTCTGTAGATATATGCAGGTTCTGATTTCATTCTAGTGCCATCAATTTTTGAGCCATGTGGACTCACGCAACTAACAGCTATGAGATATGGTTCCATCCCCGTAGTAAGAAAAACTGGAGGTGTGTTTATGTCAAGCTCCTTAGATGTTCTCACAACTGAATGAGGACTGATATGTTAAATTTTGGAATATTTAGAAATATTCTTTTAATAGATGGAACATTTGAAAATATTGGTATTTTTTCTCAAATAAGTGAGCATAACTCATTTTGCGAAGTAAAATTCAACCACTTGCATTGAGTTCCATATTACCTGTGAGATCAATATGAAGCTTTCAATGTTATTCTCGTGCAGGACTTTATGACACTGTGTTTGACGTGGACCATGATAAAGACAGAGCACAAGCGCAAGGTCTTGAGCCAAATGGATTCAATTTCGATGTAGCTGATGCTGCTGGCATTGATTATGCTTTAAATAGGTGAGTGGATACTTTGTTATATGTAATATGGTTAAATGTTTGCTTTGTTGTGAGTATTTGTGGCCCCTCTCTAGCAAGGGAAAAGAGGAATGGAAAGAAAGGGGAAAAAGGGGCGCAAAATTGGAATGCCTAAAAACAAGGAGGATATCTTAAGCAACATCTACCTGGAATTTTTATGCTAGCCATGGGCAACAGTGGCCAGAATACTAGAATTCAATATAGGCTCTTCTCATCAGGGAGTTTTCTGTCATGCATGTTCTACTTGTTACCGGAATTCATAGACCTCATGCATGCAACAAACACCTACACAGATCTCTATTCTTGACCCCCACATGAACATGCGTATCCACGAGTTGATTTTATGCAAGTTTACTCGGCAATATTCATTTTCAATTCAACTTTCAGGGCAATCTCTTCTTGGCATGATGCTCGGGATTGGTTTAATTCGTTATGCAAAAGAGTGATGGAGCAAGACTGGTCGTGGAATAAGCCTGCTCTTGATTACATGGAGCTTTATCATGCAGCGAGGAAATGAAAGAGAGGGAATTACTTAAAGCAAGGCACGATGATATGCAACTCAGCCCCGCCATAGTTTGTACAGGCTTCACGTTACCCAGTCAAATTTAGCTTTTATTACTCAATAGCTTGATTACTTGTCCGTCCCAAAAACAATCATCTGAGGTGGCATCAGTCTTAAAGATTGAAATGGTTCACCAAGTTTTGGCTTAAAGCAATAAGTTATAGCTTTTCAATATGATGCAATGTACATTTAACCAGTAGTTATATTTATCTGCGCTTATTCATCTCTCTGTTTGTATCGCAACGAAAAAAGGTTAGGTAGTTAGGATTCAAATCCTTGCTTCTTACTCTGCGGTTGCTTGTGCATGAGGGGTGATGTAGTTTTAGTTGCAAGGCTTGCGAGTTCGGTGTGTGACAAATGATCACAATATTAGTTGAAAGTCTTGCTTGTTCGTGCATACTTAACTTGAATTCATGCCATTGAACTCTTTAATTCTGCTGCAAGTGAATGTAAATATGGTGGGGCTGTTTGTGTGCTGGAAAATATTTGATTGTGCGTCTCTTTGTAACAATACAAATAGCAAAATCGATCAGCTATAGGTTAATCGATATTAGAGTAGTTTCATGAATTGAAGGTCTCAAATCCGAGTCCGAGTTTCAGAGCCAATTAACCAAAAAAAAGAAATAGCAAATACAGCTTGCCAATCAAATCCTATACAATACACGATTGTCATTGTCTTATTATCGAGTGCTTTCCAACTCACTTACACGTAAGTTTGCTTAATTTTCTCATTCTATCTATTGTAGGACATCTTTAAAGTGCTGTCCAACTGCAATCAATTACATGTAGTCACAATCGTGGTGAAGTCCATAGGGAAGAAGATGTATTCTAATTGATTGAGTTCTAGATAACCCCAATTGTTGGCCTAGTCGGTGAAGTGGGTATATTCTTTGCTTTGTCAAGTTTCAAACCAATCCATTTTGTGTTTATTCTCGATGGTCTATCTTCTTTTTTTTTTTGTCCATTTGGATTGGATCATTGGAAGACGAGGAAATAATTATAAGTGGGGTTCGGGATTCGAAACGCAGATTTTATCTCAATTCCTATCATGATAGTTAATAAGTTATACCTAATGGGTAGTCTAGATGGTTTATCTTCAACTTACACGAGTAAATGAGTGAGAACAATGTACGATGCATAATTTCATGCGGTTGCAACGACAAAAAAATAACGCCACCACTATAAGAGTGGTTGCAGCTGCGTTTCTGTGTAAAAGATCACAAGTTGAAAATTGTCTCGAGTTAAGTTGTGAGACAAAATTAGTACCGGTAGGGGTGGATGTATTTGTTATATTATGGGGCATTTGTCCCCACTGAAATTAATATTCAAGATGAAAACTAGATTTAATGTTTAATTATGCCCCCACCAAAAATTTTCTTTTGCCCCCACAAATTTTCGAAACTTGGAAAGTTTTCTTGATTAAGAAAAAATTTTCGCAATTTTCGCTTTGCATTACAAGGTTGGTACTAATTATGAATGTGAAGAGAGATATTTATATTTTAATGTAGATTTATCTATCATCGTATTAGAGAAAAAGTAGAAAAAAAATGATTTATTTTCTCTTACCTTATAATAGGAAACTAAAAATAAACAATTAAGTTGAAAGATCTGCATATAATATCTCTAACATTTCAGAACTTTTATTATTGCTTTGTGAAAAAAAATAAAATTAATGTTATCAAATTTCACACACGCATGCAATCAATATATATATATATATATATATATAAGCAGGATACTCCAACAAATACTTGTAAATTTTGTCCCCACTAACTTTAATCTCTGAATCGATGAATCGACCCCTGATTGTATGACTGGCGCGGTATCAGTATACGGGTTTGTTCCGTATGACTTGGTATTTTTTTTTGTGATCGATTATAATTCTTATTGGGTGGGTGCTACTCTTACTTTTTCTCTCTCTCGTTTTTTTTTAACAAATATACATAGAGACAGAGAGGGAGGTAAAGTTCACTTGTAATGTCTCTGTTTTTTTTTTTTTGGCATATGCCACCTGACAAATCTGGACGTAGAATTATACAATTTACTGCAAATAGGAATAGGGGAAAGGGGGTATCAATATTTTTCGTTTTAAATTTTAAATTTTTTTAATTTTTTTACCTTTAAATTTTAAATTTTTTTGATATTTTATTTGAGTTCTAAATTTTTTAATTTTCTACCAAATCAGTCACTCTGTTTACTAAAATTGATTAATCTATTAAAAAATCATTTTAATTTTAAAAAATTATTTAAAAAAAGATTAAATATATGAATTGAATGTCTTTTCTATCAAAAATATGTATGTTATCTATTTAATTCGTATATTTGTTAATTAAAAAAAATTTAATGTGCATATTTTGTTAATGAAAAAAATATTTAATTCATATATTCAACTTTTTTTTAAATAATTTTTATTAAGTTAAATTTATTTATTAATGGATTAACCACTTTTTGTAAATTAAATGATTGATGTAGTATGAAATCAAAAGGTTTAAAATTCAAATAAAATATTAAAAAAATTTAAAATTTAAATATAAAAAAATTTAAAAATTTAAGATTAAAAATATTAATATATCGATAAGAGAAAGTGAAGGTGAATATCGACAACGACTTAGGCTAATAATTTGTAACATGATCATAGTTACAAACCGGCCCTAGTTAGCAGAGGACCAGCTTGCCTTATTAGCCATCAAAAGTTGCCTCATCTTTTTGTTGGCATTGAAGCGACCAAGAGTGGTGGAATTGATGGTTTGGGTATGGCCTCTTTTGTTGGACTCGTAAATAAGATTTTGAAATGACATATTCAGTGGAGACGTTTAATTTTGGGCTTTACAAAGAATTATACTGATCTATCAGGAACAACATATTAATTAAAATTTAAATTTTTATTATAAAAATTTTGAGTTATAAATTTTTTTAAAAAAAATGTGAAATGAATAAAAAAATTATTTTTATGATGTAATTTATAATTTAATAAATTTTTTAATAAAAAAAACAAAACCCACTAATCAGCCGCCAAGTGAAAAGCAAGAGATAGAAAGGAAGTCTTTATTAGTGTGCTAGTCTCGTCTCATCTCATCAAAACTTTAAGAAGTCAAGTGGGTTGCTTTGCTTTCCTCCTTTTTGGGTGGTAGAGATAACTCCTTTTCTATCTGATAATTTTTAGTGGCCTTTTGATGAGTTGATTATATAGTTTTGAAAATCAGACAAATTTAGTAGTCAGATCAAAAAAATCAGCGAATTGAAGATTGGATCGATCAAGTTTTCACATGGAATCGGTGTATGAATCAGCTTGGCTAAAAATCGCTTAAATCAATCTAAACCTGTCTGAACTGATGATCCAAAAATTAGGGAATCAGACAATTCAATGCTGATTTGGTTTGTTTCTCTAAAATTCTCTAAAACGGTGACGTTTTATTTTTTTCTCTTTTAATTAAAAATGATGATGAATCATACTTATTTATATTAATAAGAAATGTAGTATTTTTAAATCATATGTTAACTCTATAATATTTTATTTTTAGATATGAATAGTCTCTTAATAACTCTATGATATTTTATTTTTAATATGAATGCTCTATTGATTCATTTAATTGATAAATTATTTTAAATATCTTATACTTTAATTCTATTTTAGTTGTAAGTAGACTTTTATTCTATTTTTTATAATTATATTGGTTGTTTGTTATAAAAAATAAATTACAAATATTTATTATTATTTTGATGAATAAGAATTGATTTACCGGTTCAACTACCAGATTACCGATTGAATTATTAATCCACTAACTCGACTTTTTCATAGAACCAATAATCAGTACGATTTTAAAAACTGTGGCTGGATATTTGCCTTGGGAGTGGGACATCTCCCACAAGGATTTTATTTCCATTTAACTCATACTATTCAGTTTCATTTTTCCAAAAAAAAAAAAAAAGGGCCTCTGCGCTTGTCCTTTAGCTTCAGTTTAATACAAACTTAACTACATTGTGCTGTAATTTCCTAGTATATGATACACAAAGAAATAAGCAGAATTTCAAATGCAATACTATATTGTTTACTCAAATTCGAGTTTGTAATCTTTTTCTTTCTTAAACACAAAAAAATGATTAACGGTTAACTTGTCAGTTGTTAGTGAGGAGGGAGAAAAATGTTTAGAGACACCGCAAGGAGTGTTCAGCACCCAAGAACAACAAAATTCCAATCTCACAAATTTGTGGGAATTTGGAAGCCCCACTCCCACCACCTGCCTATCGCTTGCCAGGTCCGCATCAGTGAACAGAATAAAAATAAAAGCTCGTGATTTGCATTCAATTGTGGCTGTAGTTTAGTGGTAAGAATTCCACGTTGTGGCCGTGGAGACCTGGGCTCGAATCCCAGCAGCCACATAATCGGGGTGTTTTTAACCTTTTTGAAAGTTTTTTTGCCGCAAGTTTTGGTCCTGTAAAGCTTAAGCAGTTCCTTGTTTTCTCAATTGATTTATGTGCTTAATTCAATTAGTGAAAGTGGAAGATGGAGCTGAAAGAAAATTACAACTTTGCCTCAGATTAGATAAACAACTTACACATTGCTGGCCTATTTTATGGTAAGAAAAGTCATTCTTAATTTGAAAGATGAAATAGAATTCCTTGACAACTATTAGATGAATTGCTCTGGAGATGTGTGCTTCACCCCCTAATTTACACCTATTGGCAGCAATTTATCCTTTGGCATTTTCCCTCATTTTCAATACCAGAAAATCTTTTTTGACACGTAATTGTGAGATTACAGTAGACAGATAATAATTTAGATTATTAATTAGATTATAAAAAATATACTAAATTTTAAAAAATAAATAAATTATTTTTTTCTTATAAAAATAAATAAATAAATATTTTTGTATTAATTATGTATATCAGCTTATGCTTTACTAAACGTATCCACTCAAACTTACTCTTTAAGTATACAAAAAAGGAGGTATGGGAGCGAGAATTAATTTAAGGCCGGCATACATTTGGGGCTACTATGCAACAACAAATCTTTCTGCTTCTGCATGATGAACCCAAAAAAGCGTTGACCCACACACCTCTCACAGGCCACTATCCACCAGGCCGGCCTGATTTGAGTTGAGATGACACCTTACCCTACCCACCCTCTGACCCTTCTGCCCCACAAAACTTGACAACAACAATAGCAAAATCAATAACAAGAAGAAAACAGTGTGGAAGACGCAGGTAAGTTACAGTGACTGGACGTAGACTCCTAAACATATAATTATAATTATAATTATAATTGTTATTAATTTTTAAATTTTTTATATAATTTAAGTGTAGATAATAATAAAAAAATTATATAATTTATTTAACGATATTAAATAATTTATTTATTTTTTAAAATTTTAATTATCTAATAATTTATATTACTTTATTACTGATCTAAATATTAGAGGTAACAAAACTAACTCAGCTCATATCATATGACTCAGTCCACCCGAAACCCGACTCGACCAAACTTGCTTTAGCTGAAAAAGATCCGTAATTTGAGAAACTCGAAACTCAAATTACCCAAAATTTGGAAGATCCAAAACTCGAAAAACCGGAAATTCAAATAACGCAAACCTATAAAACCGAAAACTCGAAATAACCCAGACAAATCTTCACTTAACCTGACCCGAAATTTTAATTAATTTTTTATTTGATTTACTTTTATTTCAAATAAAAATTATTTTTTAATTATTTTCTAAATATTTGGATTATTATATAATTATACGATTTGTTTGTTTAAATATATCAATTATCAATTATTGAATTTTAATTTTTATAATTGATTAAATTTAATAGGCCTTACATATGTTTTTCGTAGAGTCAACTTCCAAGATAACTTGATATTAAATAGAATAAAAGAAAATAAAGATAAAGAAAAATATAAAAAAGTTATAATTTCAATAAATATTGTAAATTGTCAAAAAAATTAATTAAAATAAAATAATTTTTTACTGTAGAAAAACATTAAAAAAAGTGAGAAAAATAATTTTCATATAACAAATATGAAATGAATTCTTTTTTTTACATAAATATTTTTAAGTAACAAAGTGAATGAATTATAAATAAACCAAAATTTATTCAATTCTTATGAAATTTTTAGATAATACAATTTTAAAAATAATTGTATATGTTTTTTATGATTATAATAATCTAGTCATTATAGTAATTAACAGAAAAATCTTAAATTTATTGATCTTATGAATTGTGATTATCAAAAGTAACCTAACTTAAATCTAACTTAAATCTTAAGTAACCTAATTTTAAAAATGAAAAAAAAGAGAAAATAGAAAACACACCTTTTTGTAAAGCGTAAATTTCGAGCCTAAAATAATTAAATTCGAAAATATAAAAATAAATTACAAATAAAAATTTAAAATAAAAGAAAATTTACGTGGTTCGATCTTCGTAGATCCTCCGATTAGTGTTCCTTTTTTGACTCCGTCAAGGGCTGCACGAGCTTAATCTTGACAGCAGTAAATTCCATAGCTTTTTTTTGAACTGGGTAGACTGAAACTGGATCTGATTTGAACGTTTTCACTACGGTTACGAACCGCAGAGAGCTGATCTGACTTAATTTCACCGAGGGTCGAAAAGACTTGTTCTCGGATGAGCTGCCTGAATTTTGCTGAGGGCCGTATGAGACTTAATCCCAGCCGGATTTGTAGTAATTTGATATTTTTAGATCTATATTCTCAAAAATTCAGATCTAGAGCGATCCGAGAATATAAATTTAAAAATAACTTTAGAAATGAAAACAGCAAATTTTTTGGGCCTTACCCCTGAAATATCTCTCAAAAAGGAGTTAGGAGAGTATACTGCAGAGTAAAAGCACGTAAGAAAAGGAGAAATTTTCTTGAGAGATTTTCAAAATTTTCTTTTTCTCTCAAATTCTCTGAATTTTTTTGTTTACAGATTTGCTGAATATCTGATTAAACTAGCATATGAAGAAGTGTTTTTTGGAAGTTTTCTTTTTTTTTCTTTTGCAATGTCTTGCAATTTTTATGAAATTCTTTCAGCAATTGAGTTTGCTGCTATGCTTGCTGACGGATCCTGAAGCTTGATCTTGCTGCCTATTTATAGCCTTCAAAAATCCTATTGTGACAACATTTTCAACTAATTGGTTAGCTGACTGAAGAAAAAAAGGGCCATTGACTGGAAAATGATCACCGACTGGAAGAAAAATGGCCACCGACTGAAGAAATTTGCATCCCATATGGCCACCCTTTATGTGCATGCACATGTGGACGTAGACTTTTCTCTTATTCTCTTTTTTTTTTTTTTAATTTACAAATGCCCCCACTTCAAGGGTCGGTAAGGAAGAACTTTGCAGACGTGATCCGCACCGAGTCTTAAAGTCCAGTTTGAAACTTGAGATGTCTTGATGATCATTGAATCTTGGAGTCTTTTATCTTTGACCATGTCTGCTGTTGTTGGATCGCAATAGGAATCGGATACGATCTTGAGAAAGTTAGCAGCCCAGCCAATATAGAAATTGAAGCCTTGGCTCCAGGTTCATTCGAGCTTCCATAGCTCGCAAATGCTGGTAAAGGTTCTTTGAAGTTCCAAAGCTCTGGTGAGGATGATCTGGTAGGCAAAGAACTTGAACCTCCCCAAGAGG
This sequence comes from Carallia pectinifolia, assembly GCA_037832335.1. Lineage (NCBI taxonomy): Eukaryota > Viridiplantae > Streptophyta > Magnoliopsida > Malpighiales > Rhizophoraceae > Carallia > Carallia pectinifolia. The sequence continues at coordinate 10,295,025 of CM075454.1, forward strand.
AAGGCCCAGCACTTCGGAACTTCAAGACCAGCTCACAGAGAGACTGACTGTAGTGATGATTTCCAAGTCTGCTTCGACGTAAGGAGAGTAGTTGGAACTTCCCTGTACGTCGCTGCATCCAAAGAAAGATTAGGATAATTGCAGCTTCTCATCCCTCTGTGGTAGATATGAACTAAGGAGAGTAGTTGGAACTCCATGACACCGATGACGTTGGAGACTGAGTTTCGAGGGCTTTTAGGGATCTCTCGAAGAAGACTACTCCCTCTTTTCTTAGCTCGTGCGCCTCCAACTTCTTGATCGAAGAACTTCCTGAGACAAGTGCAGAGACTAGCCATTTTCTTTTGAGAAAGAAGAGCTGAGGGGTGAGTATTATGACTCGGACATGCAAGATATATATATACATAAGATAAAGAATTTTTTTTTATTTTTTTATTTTTTTTATTTTTTTATTTTTTTATTTTTTTTGAAAAGTCAAAAAGAAGGTACGCAGAATCGAGTAAGGCCATCCACGTCCCTTTCCTGCATAAGAGACAAAAGAGGTAACGGCTGACGCTTGTCACGAAAGTCGTTACCGTGTGTTGCAGAAGTCGTTGCCGTGTGCTGCAAAAGTCGTTACCGTGTGCTGCCAAAGTCGTTGCACCTTATCTTGTCGGCCGTCCTAGCGGGGCCCGAGGCGCAACTCCAAGTCAAGCTCGACCTCGTCTGGTGGGTCGATAATGTTGACGTCGACGTCGCTTTCCGGCTGGTTGATGCCGCCGGAATATTCTCGAAAGAGGGGCAAAGTTTCGCCGGAATAACTCCTTTCTGCTAGAAAAATTCCTCCTAGACTTAAGTATTTAGGAGGGATGAACCCTTGGCTGACTCCGTAAGACCACCAGGACCAGCATGCATGCTCCCATGGGCTACGACTTTGATGAACATACCGTGGAGAGACCATTGTAGTGGAAGAACTCGGACCTACTTCATTTGAAGGCGAAGCTGTACCAGTGGGATTTACTATCGAAACGACAGACTATTCTTTGAAAGAAGCAGCTCTCAGTGCTGGTTTCTTCCTGCTTCTCCGATTCTAGAACCAATAAAACACATTTTTTCCTTCGATTGCCCCGAGCGGGCGCAATCGTGAGACAAGTTGGTAAATTTGAGATGCACTAGGAATAATACCTCCATTGTTGTGGAAGACTTCCTCCAAAATTTGCAGTTGTGCCGTGGTTGGTTGCCACCTTGTGCGGGGTGATCTTTCTTCTCCCTTGTCTTGAGGTTCTGCAACTGGTTCCATCTTTCTTGTGGCAGAGGAGCAAAGGTCTTGGTATGTGGTGAAGATCGGTTGAGACTGATGCTGAGTTTCAGACTCAAACCCTCCGTTGCTTTTATATTTTTGGGTCGTTCACAGTTTATACTCATGCGGGCCAGGAGTTGGATTGGATTCTGAACCTGGGTTCTGGACTGTGTCTAGAACTTGGAATTTTTGGGTTTTGGACTTTGGATTGGGATTGGATTTGGGTTGAGTGTTTGGGTTTGGATTTGGACTTTTTGGATTTGGGTTGAGTGTTTGGGTTTGGACTTTTGGATTTGGGTTGAGTGTTTGGGTTTTGGACTTAGGTTTTGTGTTTTCTGAATTGGGCTCAAGTGTTTGGGTTTGGATTTTTGGGTTTGGATTTTCGCTTGGACTTTCAGATCGGGACTTCCGAACTTTTTTTTTTTTTTTGATTTTTTTTTCTTCTCTTTTTTTTTTTGATTTTTTGATTTTTGATTTTTTTCTTTCTTTTTTTTTTTTTGATTTTTTGATTTTTTTTCTTCTTTTTTTTTTCAAATATATTTACACATAATATTGTTTCAGAAATTTACCATTGATTGGGCCGATTCGGACGCCTTCTTGGTCTGACAGTATGTAAGCGTTGTACATGGATGACTTGTACTGCTTGAACTTGAATTTCTCGCAGAGCTTGTCGATTAAGCTGTTGTAGAACTGCTTGCTATTATCAGTGATGATGAATCGAGGGATTCCATAGCGATAGATCAGTTGAGTCCGGATGAAATTGGCAACATGCTCCTTCTTTACCTCTCTAAGTGGAATGGCTTCAGCCCATTTTGAGAAGTAGTCGGTTGCTGCGAGGATGTACAGGTGACCCAGGGATGACTTTGGCAAGGGCCCCACTAAGTCGAGACCCCAAGCTTCAAAGGGCCAGGATGAGACAGTTGGATGCAGTGGCTCCAGTGGTTGATGTATGTAATTGGCATGAAATTGACAAGCTTGACAAGTTTTAGTAAACTCAATGGAATCACGTACCATGGTTGGCCAGTAGTATTCCATCCTTCTGAGTTGGAAGTGCAACTTAGGCCCTGATTGATGTCCGCCACAAACACCAGAATGTGCTTCAGTGAGAGCCTGTTTTGCCTCTTCATTGCCTAGGCAACGAAGTAAAACTCCATCAAAAGACCTTCGATACAGAGTATCCTTGAGATATATGAAGCGGGGAGCTCGTCGTTGAATTTCTGTCTTATGACGACGATCTTCAGGCAGCTTCCCGTGCTGTAGGTAGTCAATGATTGGTTAACGCCAATCCTCGTCCTCCGCGAGACGTACAGATACAGCGTTGGCTGCTGTAGTTTCTTCATCATCCTTCTGCGGCACTATCCATTTCTGGCATACGGTAACAACTGTAGCCTGGATTTCTGACTTTGCAAGAGAGGTGGCCAGGTTAGCCAATGCGTCTGCCTGAGTATTTTCTCGTCGAGGCACATGCTCCAAGGTGATGCTTTCAAATTCATCCATTAGCTGTCGAGCAAGTTGATTGATGGTAAGGTGCAAGGTCCTCTTTCTTCACATCATACAATCCTGTAAGTTGGTTGATGACGAGCTGGGAATCTCCATGGACTTCTATAGTTGGAATCTTCATATCGACAGCCATTTGAAGACCAATGATCAAAGCCTGGTATTCAGCAACATTATTTGAACATAACTCACCGAGTATGATAGCATATGGTAGTATTTGTCGCTGAGGAGTGACAAACACTATGCCGACACCAGCACCATCACGCCTTGCTGCACCATCAAAGAACATCGTCCATGGTGGCAGTGTCTCAATGTAAAAGACCTCTTCATCTGGAAGATCATCTGTGAACTCCCAATCAGACGGAATAGGGTGATCTGCAAGGAAGTCTGCTAGAGCTTGTCCTTTGACTGCTTTTTGAGGCACGTGGACAATGTCGTAGCTTTGTAGGATTACTGCCCACTTGGCAAGTCGTCCTGACAAGATTGGTCTAGATAAGATATATTTGACAGGATCAGCTCTGGCAATGAGACGTACCGTGTGAGCTTGCATGTAGTGCCTCAGCTTGTCAATGGCAAAGAACAGTGCTAGACATGTCTTTTCAATGGGCGAATAACTCAGCTCCGGACCATTTAGTGTTCTGCTCAAGTAATACAGGGCAACTTCCTTTCCCTGATCGTTTTCCTGTGCAAGCAAGGCTCCCAAAGATCTTTCCTGCGCTGCAATGTAGAGAATCAACGACTTTCCTTGAATTGGAGCACCTAAGACCGGTGGATTGGAAAGATACTTCTTTATGCTTTCAAAGGCTTTGCTGCAAGCTTCGTCCCACTCGAAGTTGACATCTTTCTTCATCAACCGATGGAAAGGTTGACATCTCCCAGCTAAGTTGGAGATGAAACGGCGAATGTAAGCCAGCTTTCCTTGTAGACTTCGCAGCTCGTGCAGGTTTTTAGGTTCAGGCATCTTTTGAATTGCCTCAACCTTTGACTGATCAACTTCGATTCCTCGATGGCGCACCACGAATCCAAGAAACTTTCCTGATGTGACACCGAATGCGCACTTGAGAGGATTCATTTTGAGCTGATGCCTCCGAAGTCTTTCGAACACTGTCTTGAGATCCTCGAGGTGGTCTTTGCGCTTCTTAGTCTTTACAACTAAGTCATCAACATAACATTCTATAATCTTGTGCAGCATATCATCAAAAATTTTTTGCATAGCACGTTGATAAGTGGCGCCAGCATTTTTTAATCCAAACGGCATAACTTTGTAGCAGTATAGACCTTTTGGGGTGCGGAATGCTGTCAACTCCTCATCTTCTGGTGCCATTCTGATTTGGTTATAGCCTGAAGAACCATCCATGAAAGACAATGCTTCGTGACCCATTGTTGCATCGACTGTGATCTCCGTTATGGGCAACGGAAAGTCATCTTTCGGGCAGGCCTTGTTAAGATCTCGAAAATCAACACATACCCTCAACTGTCCATTCTTCTTTCTTACCGGGACAATGTTGGCAATCCACGTTGGGTAGGTGACCTCTCGGATGAAGCCGGCATTGATCAGCTTGTTCACCTCCTCCTCGATTTGTGGAATCAGTTCCGGGCGGAACCGTCGTTGTGGCTGCTTAACAGAACGAACACCCTTCTTTACTGCTAGACGATGCACTGCAATTTTCGGGTCAAGTCCAGGCATTTCTTTGTAACTCCATGCGAATACGTCCCTGTATTGACTTAATACTTGAACATATTCTTGTTCTTCTTCTGCAGTAAGTAAAGCACTTACAAATGTAGGTCGAGGATCTTCCGGAGAGCCAAGATTGACCTCCTTGAGTTCATCAACAGTTGCTTGGCCACCATCTTCAAGTTCCGGGGGAGCCTCCTTCACTTCACCATCTGATGAGTCGGAATTAGCCTCCTCGCTAATTGTGACATGAAATGCAGAACCTCTAACTTCACCTTCTTTGTTTGACTAGATAAGTCTGTCTTGTTTGGTGGTGGTGCTGATGGCACGTGCATCAGCTGCTCGGCTTCGGCTCTTTAGCGTGATCCGCACAGGTGACTTCTCCTGATAGCCTAAGCCAGGTCGGGACTGTGATGTTTGAGAAGCGGCGCCATGTGTGGACGGCAGCGTACCCATTGTGCTCGGGTTTGAGAAGTCATAGCCCGCCTTTGCCAAAAGCTTGTATGCATTAGGATCAAATCCTTCATGTGTACTTCTTTCTGGAAGTGAGCCGCCTTTGACTGCCCCCGTGTGTGGTTTGACGAAGCCTTTTAATGGTTTTGAAGACAAAACCGGCTCAATGTTTGGTATCGGCAGAGTGTAAGTCTCCTTCAGGTTGTGCAGCTCATTTGCTTTGGGTTGGCTATGTCCTCGCTCCTGTTTAGGATCAATACAATAAGAGAAAGGGGGTTGACCTTCTGAGCGTCGTGACTTCGGCACATAGCGTAGGACTGGAGTGGAGCTTGAAGATGCAACATCCTTTGGACGGAGTTCAGCAGGCTGTGGCAGCTTTTCATTTGTCGGAGTCTGGGGTTGGGCTTTGGCAGGTTCTTCAACAGCTTTTCCTTTTTTATGGATGCCCCCAGTCCAAGTAGCTTTTGATGGAATGATCTCCGGATTGTCTGTGTCGGTGTAGAAGACTGCATCCGCCAAATGTGATTCAGCATCATCGAACGGCTTTAAATCAGCATTGACCTTTTGAACGTCACCATTGTAGTACTTGAAGCACTGATGCAGGCTTGAGAGCACAACTCCATTTCCATGAATCCACGGTCGTCCTAGCAACATCTTATATGTGGTACGTGCATCGATCACATGAAACAAAGTGCTAGAAGTGAGATTACCGATAGTTAGCTCCAAGCGAATCATCCCAATTGCTTTCTGTCCTCCTTGATTAAAGTCATGAATCATCAGACGGCTGTCTGATAACTCATCAATGCTGATGCCGAGCTCCTTTATGGTGGATTTTGGGATAATATTGACTGCCGAACCATCGTCGATCAGAATACGTCGGACCTTCTGTTGTCTCACATAGCCTGATACATACAGCGGCCGATTGTGGGGTTTGGACCCCAGCAGGAGATCCTCATCTGAAAATGAGATAGCAGAGTAACATCCGACGTGATTTTGAGCCGTCTGTTGCTCCGCTGAGTTAGAATCATTTGATGACTGTGATTCAGCTGAGGTCTGGAGAGTATTGCTGACTTGATTTTGCCACACTTCTGTTGATTGCAAAGCTATAAACAGCTGAGGATTAGCGAGAAGGGTTTGGAGAGCTTCATATACCTTCTCCGTTGTCGACTTTTTGTTGTCGAGCGGCTCCTCCTTACGGTGTGTCACCTCTTCTGATGGTTTTGAAGTGATGGTGGTCTGGTTTGCAGAAGTTATGCCTTCCTGGTCCAGAATGATTTTATTCTGGCTCTTGAGCTTCATGATTAGCTCTTTCAGAACGAAACACTTCTCGGTTGGATGACTTACTATCCGGTGATATTTGCAGAATCTCGGATCGCTGACTCGATCCTTTTCATTCGGCCGCTTGCACTCTGGGAGTTCGATCAGCTTCGCCTCCAAGAGTTGCTCAAGAATGTCGGGGACGTCTGAGTCGGGGAATGGATACTGCTTCTGCTCCAGCTCTCGCAATGTCACCTTCCGCCTTTCCTGTTGTTTTGGCTGAGTTATTTGGGTCGGAGGATTTACCTTAGCTTTGGCGCCCACTTTTACTGGTGCGGCTTCGATAGTCATCACTTCTTTTCCTTTTCCGGAGCTGTTGGGTTTCTTAATCTCCCTTCTGCCCCCTTGCTGGTCCAACTGGATGGGAACCGTGCCTCCGGAAGTCTGGATGCTTATCTCCATATCATGTGCGCGGGTCGCCAGTTCTTCGAAAGTTCGGGGTTTAACACCCTGCAGGATGTATAACAGCTCCCAATGCATTCCTTGGATGCACATCTCCACGGCAGAAGTCTCCGTCAGACGATCTTTACAGTCCAAGCTGAGGGCACGCCATCTGTTGATGTATTCGACAACGGGCTCTCCTTTCCTTTGTTTGGTGCTAGTAAATTCCATCATACTTACCGTCCTTCGAGTGCTGAAAAATCTGTTAAGAAACTCTCGTTGTAGCTGTTCCCAACTGTCGATCGATTCTGGTTCAAGATTGATGAACCCGGTGAAAGCGGTCTCCCTGAGTGAACGAACAAACTGCTTCACCAAGAGATCTCCATAAGTCCCTGCGTTGTTGCAGGTTTCAACGAAGTGGGCGATGTGCTGTTTAGGATCGCCTCGTCCGTCGAATTGTTGAAATTTGGGCGGCTGGTAGCCCAAAGGCATATTGAGACTTTCGATCCGTCTGGTGTACGGTTTGACATACATCTGTGATCCTTGGAAGGATGCAGCTTGTTGCAGTCGGATCGTATTGGCTATCATTTCCTGCAATTGTTGAACAGATAGCGAAGCTAGAGAATTTGAGGGTGGCAGCTGTGTAGAACTACCTGGTCGCTTTTCTGCAGTGAAGACGTCGGCTGGTGTGGCTTCTGGAGTGAAACCGGGTGGATATGGTTGCTCATCGCGGATTTCAGGATCAACTTGGATCGGGGCCTTTCTTTTGAGAGCGGCGATCTGTTGATCTTTTTCCTCCACGACTCTGATCAGCTGCAAAATTTTGTTCTCCAATTCTGAAATCCTTTCTTCTGTGCTGGTTGTGTTGGTCATCATGACAGCAACAGATGAGGCTCCACGAAAGACTGGGGGAGAAAACTCTTCTGATTCTTCTGTGTGAGTCGGATTTTGTTGAGCAGGCTTCGTCGTGTTGCCCCCAACTTCGATCGGGGTGGGTGATCGACTCTTCCATACGGCAAGAGAGTCAGGGGAGAGATCCTGTTGTGCAAGCTGCGGACTCTCCATTTCGACATTTTGTCGGGTTTGGACGGTAAGAAATTGTGTCCGTCCCCGAGTTTCTGTACCTGCGTACCCAGGTAGGGTAGTTGATGCAGGTAATGGAGTTGTTGCCTTCTTGTTGGTACCGGCAGCTGTACTTCTTTTCGGTGCCATTTGATGTGCTGAACACCTATAATTTTTTTTTTTTTTACTTTTTACCCTTTTTTTTACTTTTTTACTTTTTTTTTTTTACTTTTTACTTTTTTCTCTCGGCTCCCCTTTTACCTCTTTTTTTTTTTTTTTTTTTAAGGAACAAGAGATGGGAGGTGAAGTTGTCCCACCGAGCGTGCCAAAAATTTGTAAAGCGTAAATTTCGAACCTAAAATAATTAAACTCGAAAATACAAAAATAAATTACAAATAAAAATTTAAAATAAAAGAAAATTTACGTGGTTCGATCTCCGTAGATCCTCCGATTAGTGTTCCTTTTTTGACTCCGTCAAGGGCTGCACGAGCTTGATCTTGACAGCAGTAAATTCCACAGCTTTTTCTTGAACTGGGTAGACTGAAACTGGATCTGATTTGAACGTTTTCACTACGGTTACGAACCGCAGAGAGCTGATCTGAGCCGATCTGACTTAATTTCACCGAGGGTCGAAGAGACTTGTTCTCGGATGAGCTGCCTGGATTTTGCTGAGGGCCGTATGAGACTTAATCCCAGCCGGATTTGTAGTAATTTGATATTTTTAGATCTATATTCTCAGAAATTCAGATGTAGAGCGATCCGAGAATATAAATTTAAAAATAACTTTAGAAATGAAAACAGCAAATTTTTTGGGCCATACCCCTGAAATATCTCTCAAAAAGGAGTTAGGAGAGTATACTCAGAGTAAAAGCACGTAAGAAAAGGAGAAATTTTCTTGAGAGATTTTCAAAATTTTCTTTTTCTCTCAAATTCTCTGAATTTTTCTGTTTACAGATTTGCTGAATATCTGATTAAACTGGGATAGGAAGAAGTGTTTTTTGGAAGTTTTCTTTTTTTTTCTTTTGCAATGTCTTGCAATTTTTATGAAATTCTTTCAGCAATTGAGTTTGCTGCTATGCTTGTTGACGGATCCTGAAGCTTGATCTTGCTGCCTATTTATAGCCTTCAAAAATCCTATTGTGACAACATTTTCAACTAATTGGTTAGCTGACTGAAGAAAAAAAGGGCCATTGACTGGAAAATGATCACCGACTGGAAGAAAAATGGCCACCGACTGAAGAAATTTGCATCCCATATGGCCACCCTTTATGTGCATGCACATGTGGACGTAGACTTTTCTCTTATTCTCTTTTTTTTTTTTTAATTTACACTTTTATATATACATATAGCTCTTTTAAAATATATAATTTTGAAATTGAATTATTTATCGTAATTTTAATTAATATTTTGTCAATATACTGAAACTGGCATATTGTCTATAGTTAGTATAACCTAATACTTATAACATTCAATATAAGTAAAATACTACATTATTCACTTAATTATAATGTGTTTCCTATTAATTAAATGTAGATTACATTAATTATAAATATTATTGAATGAATCATATCATTTGATATTTTTAAATTATTAAAATTTAGATTATTCACATTTTAATTAATTGTTTTAAGCATCATAATAAAACAAGCAAACCTAATTTTTGAGTCTAGCAAAAAGTTAAAAAAAAAGTAATGATTTAACTGAAACACGTCCAAATCAGACCCAAAACTTGAAATAACTGGACTCGAAGTAACCTGAAATACTTGAGATCCAAAATACTCAAAACCTGATGAACCTGAGATCTGATGGACTCAAAATCCGATAAATCCGAGACCCAAATAATCTGACTCGAATAATTTGAATAACTCAACCTAAAACCGACTCAACCTGCCTGTTTGTCACCTCTACTAAATATTGTCCTTTAATTATTATGTATCAAAATATTGAAATTTATTAGACTCATACTATTTGGACATATTTAATGACGTATGTAGGAGACGTTCGTTTAATAACGGTATCCAATAATTTTCATTCAATACATATTTTACGATCTAATTATTTAAATTATTGTATGTTCATTGGGTGTCTTTTCAAATGCCTCCAAAAAAAAAAATTTCCGAATTTATTAATCATGCTTGTATATTTATGAAACCTCGTTTAGCCTTGTCAATTTAATAGTGTATATGTCATGGAGTTCTAACAACGATACTCTCTCTCTCTCTCCTATGATCTGCTGAAATCCCCAAAACCCAGGAAGCATTGAAGAGAGGAAGTAATAGGTAGAAGTTAGAGTCACAGTAAAAAAAAAAAAAAGTACCACCCCCAACACCACAAATCAATGCAACCTCATCCAATGCTAATAGCTCTCTCGGCCAACTTCAATAGTTTGCCCTTTTTCACAACTCTTCCTTCTAGGCAAGTTCACTTCACACTCTCACACACTGCTTTTTACACTATGCTTAATGGGAAGTGAATTGCAGCGAGTAATTAGAGAGGATAAGGTTACTGAAATCTGTGAGGCTGGCCCAACCAATAAGTTTTCACCACCTTTCCCGATCAAAAACCAGCCTTTCCAGTGGCCCAAAACCTTTATTAAATTCTTGAAAATAACACAAATAATCAATTTTGCTACAGGGTGATTAATAAGTAGGACTAAATGTACTGTCGACATAAAAGTAATTGACGACTCTTATTGAAGTTTGGGGAGTATGTTCCTCTAATGAGATTAGTGTAGTGACTCAATACATTATGTGATATACTCAGTATAATTTTTTTTTACAAAATTAAAAGATATCTACTCCTATTTTTCATTTCTCAAAAAAAAAAAAAAATCAATTTTGCCGCATGCTTAATAATGCATACCCATGAACCCCATTTCAAAAAACCTCTAAAAAATTTTAACTTTTTTTCTTTCCCTTTATAGCTGATAAATAAATATGCTCTGTGTATGACATTTGTTTCTGGGTTTTGCTCTGTGCTGCTATCTCTCATTGCCTATGCAAAAACACACCACCCCACCTATCCTTGTTATATATAGATATTTCTTTCTGTGGGCGCTTGGACTTACTGTACTAAAGCCAACCCACACAGAGACTATTTCCAGGCAAGAAGATTAAAGAAAGTTGTAAGCAACTGAGATTCCAATTAAAAACCCAACCCATCCACCATCATTTTCTTTTACTTTACAGTATAACAGTTTTGGCCTAAGAAAGGCATTGAAGTCTTGAAAACTCCAAATTTTCTTTTCTTGTCTTTTTCTCTTCTGTGGTTTGCAGTTGCAGTGTACCATTTTTTTCCCTTGAAATTTGTGGCAACTTTGGAGGCATTTTGGCCAACACAATTAATTAAGGGGGGTTGGTCTCTTGCTTGCAGCTTCTCTTCCCTTTGTCCTTGCTTTGATTAGGTTTCTTACTAAGCTTGCCATTTAAAGACATCTTTGAGAAGTTGTGCTTCTTTTTGGAGGGTATTGAAACAGGGCCAAGGTAGATTCCTGTATTATTCTCTTACACCTTTCTCCTTTTGTATTCCCAATACAAACTTAGTTTTATCTTCTTACTAAATACTAAAGGAAAAAAAAAAGCAAAAAAAAAAAAAGAAAAGAAAAGAAAAGGACACACACACACAATTAAGAACAATCACCACTCCCCTTGTACTCTATCTATTTATGCTCAAGAAAGCAACTTTGTTGCTACTCAAAATCTTCCCCCTTTTTCTACCTTCTTATCTCTTGGCATATAAAGCTTTTATTTTTTTTGGCTCTTTTTTCTAATTATATTTTGGCAAAAACAGAATGGCAGATTGGCATGGTGCAATGGAAAAAGAGAGAGGCGGTCATGGATCTGTTAGAAGATCAATGAGAGATAAAGATTTTGAGGAGGATGATGTATGGTCAGTTGTGAAGGACAGAGAAGACTCAAGTCCCAAGATCAGGCAATCTAAAGACCACTCTTTTGGTTCATCTTCTGCTGCATGGCACCTCCCCAGTGCTCCAAGAATGATTCCAAGAGCAACATCTCATGCTGCTAATAAGGTGGTTCAGCAGCAGTCATCAGCTCTTATGAACATCCCTGATTGGTCAAAGATATATGGGAAAAATGTAACACTGGACTCTTGGGCTGACAATGGCACATCGTCCTATACTAATGATGGGGAATATCATTATCGGAATGGCTATCAGAATAATGATATCAATTGTAATAATGATGAAGAAGAGGATGGCGATGATGATGGAATGGTCCCTCCACATGAGTGGTTGGCTAGGAAGCTTGTCAGGAGTCAGATTTCTTCTTTCTCAGTGTGTGAAGGGATTGGGAGGACCCTAAAGGGAAGAGATCTAAGTAAAGTCAGGAATGCTATCTTGACAAAAACTGGTTTTCTAGAGTAATTTCCATGTCCTTACCACCATCACAAAACCAAGATGCTATTAGTATCTTCATCATGGGATAGTGGCATCACCGTCATGTCAGTTTTAGCCTTTTTTACTAGTAGGTGTCCACATCCTAAGTCTTTTATTTGTAGTTTATATAATTGTTGTTGCTAAATATGTTATCTAGTGGAATTGGGGTAAGTAAAAGGTTTAGCTGTCTTTTTTTGTGTTAAAAAAAAAAAAAGAAAAGAAAGAAGCTAGAGCTGCCTTTTTTTCTGATGAGAAATAGAGGGAAAAATTTTGGTTAAAAAAAAAAAAAGAAAAAGAAGCAAGATTGGAACTATGGCAGTCTCTGAAATTTTGTCTGGTTGCCTGGTAGGATTTGTGTTTTTTTTGGGTAATTGTAGTCCACCTGTACCGGTGGATATAAAAGAGGAATTAATTTAATGTTAACATCCTCCCATCTGCTTTTGGCTGCTTTTGCTTTATTTTTTTTTTCTCTCTTTTGTTATTGATCTTCCCAGTTCTGCTTTCTACTTGTCTCCTGCTTTCTCTCCTTCTCTCCTGCTCTTTATCCTTCTCTTCTTACTTTTGGTTATTATCATAGTTTACTTCTGTTTCTTTTAAGGAAAAACTTTTGTACTTTATAAAAATAATTTCAAATAATAATAAAGTGATATGGGTTATTAAATAATTTAATTAAAAAAATAAATAAATTATTTGATATCGTTTAATAAAATTACGTTATTACTTGTTTCTATTTAAATATGACGATGTAATATTATTCTTCTTTAGTTCTTTTAAAATCCTTAATTTAGTTGTTGGAAGTCTGAACTGGCTGTAACATTGGGCATTACATAAAAAAATGCATCAGTTTCTACTTCACCCTAGGATTGAACTCCTTTGGACAGCCCACTGACGACATTGTTTGGCGCTACATTAATCTCAATCAAAACTAATAGCTATCAAATTTCACTAAAATTTGCAATACTTTTTTGGCATATGATAACTAAAGTCTACATTTTGTAGAATTTGTTTTTTTTTTTTCAAACAAAGGGACTTTGAAATTTTAATGTTACTCTGAAAGTTTTGTCCTGGTGACCAATCAGATTAGTATAGTTGAAGTTGACCCTGATAATTAGCCAATTCAACAACTTATTTCAGATGTCTCTTGTATAATGCTATAACTAATGACCTAAAGTTTTATCAGGAGATTTAACGCCCACAATTTGCTAATAAAAAAAAACAAACATCATAAATGTAGCATCAACTGAGCTTAACTCAGTTAGTTGGAGCCGTATACTTCCAACTGCTTGGGGTTCGAACCACAGTCTTTGAAGTATATAACAAACAATTGCAAGCATCTTCCCTAATTGTATTATCATTTTTGGTTGCTATAGCAAATAGTTGTTCTTTTATGTAGTGGAATGGAGAAACAAAGAGTTGCAATCCTTCCCCAAGATCAATGAGAATGCTTTCTTGAGCTTAAGCCATACAATCCATAGCTTCAAATGGTTAGGAATGAAAATTTTTAAAAACTATGTCAAGGGGCTGCCATGATACTAGTGAGTACAAAGTTTTAAGAAAGGCAAAAGAATTATCCAGTTCCTTGTCCCTTGGACAGATTCCTATTTATAAGGGTATCAAATAATTATACCCATCGAATCCAAAGATCCCAGAGCTCCACCAAAAGTTTGGTTAGGCCCCTTTTGCCGACAGGGAATAACAAACGATTTTCTTCTGCAATATTCCACCTTACTCCTTAGCTTTTAAATTACTGGAAGCACTACCCGAGTGAGTTAATGTTATGGTTTAGCAGTAAAAAAATCGGCGGTTATTATGACAAAGACCATGGATTTGGTTCTTTATCAAAGTATTTAGTGAAGATAAATATATAATTACGTAATTTGCTCCTCCAATTCTCAGTGGCGCAATCCTCTTAGTGAGATTGTAAGACATTATTTTTGTTTTTTTATATAAAAATCTTTTTTTTATGAAACAGGAAAATTATTGGAAGCATCCACCAAGGACACACGAAACTTCATCTTTTGCTTTGCCATCGACCCCAAAAAAAAAAAAGAAAAAAAGAAAAAAAAAATTGTTGTACCAAGTGATAATTGAGCGGTTCTTCCCCTACAATTAAGTATAGCTGTCGTTCACTTGTAGTCCTAGTACAAATTATAAATCTTTTTAGTCTCATTGCTTGGCTGCTGCTATCCATGATGTCCCATTCCATGATACTGTTTCGTCTTTACACATTGGCCATGGGACCAAGCACCATATGCTTGGGATACAAAGTGCTGCATCATTTGTCATTTTGTTGATAGGTTTTTCCAAAGAATATTTAAATTTGCTCAGTTGGCTATTCCACTGCATAAAATAAAAGCACAATTTGTTCTCATTATCCGAACTCTGCTTTTGTTCCGTTTTTTTGTTAACCACAAGAGAAGTCGAAAAGTCTTTAAAAAGAAAATGCAATAACTAAAACTTGAATTTTTTTTTTTTTACCAGAACTAAAACTCGAATTAGAGGATTAAAAAATTTCAACAAAGAATTCCAACTAATTTTTCTCCTGACTCTTCTTTTTCCCTTTAGTTCATGGTCGCCAACACGAGTTAAAGCCAATCTTAGCCTAATTAGTTAATTTCGATGTATCATCAAAAAGTTAAGCGAAGTCTCAAGTCTATGTGAAGTGATCTGGGCCTAGGTAGGCGCTATAGGGGAGGTGACAGACACTGAGAGTGCTAACGGGCTTGGAGGCCCATTGATCCCAGTCCACTTTTCGTCTTTATCACGCTCAAATTCAAGAGTTTATCATGTAGGTCAGTAAGGTTAAACGTATGTGAGTTTTATTGAGTATCAAATAATTTGGTAACATTTATTGGATTTTGAGATTTGCTCCTTCGTGTTTACCGTAAATAGCCCGACCTACTTAGTAACAGTGAATTTACACAATTATCCTTAACAAACTTACAGAACACTATTCTTATTTACTCATTTTTTTAAGATAAAAAAATATAAAGTTCATTATGCAACGGAACCAAACCTAACAAGAAGTTGTCAACTATTAAACCAATTTGTGCAAGCTGTCCAAACTCTTTGCCTCCTAGGCACAACAATTATACCATTTGATAAAGGGTTATCCAAATTGATTACTGCTTGATAATTATTTGATGGATGCGTTAATACAAAACAAAAGGTAGCAACTTGGTAAAGACAAGAATATTAGGACCACCATTACGTTTTTCATGTACAGCTAATTAAAATATTCGCTTGAGACAAAGCATTATTAGGTTAGATCCATCATTAGACAGAACGCAAGTGTGTATTTAGTGATGTGTTATTAATGTAGTAACAACATGTGTCCGCTGATTTTTTTTTTAAGCCCGTTAAGACGTGAGATATATAATAAGGATAGTTATTTCAATTCTCATATATCTTATATTTTATAGGATTCAAAATGAGACATTTAAAATAGAGATTTAAATTTTTAATTATTAAAGTGTCTGCTGAGAGACTATGTTTATTAATAGAATTTGTTAATGCTGTCGTTTCAAAACATTTGCAAATTAATTGAAATATTAGAGATCAAAGTCCAAACAAAGAATCTCAACCATCTTCATTCTTTATGGCCAATCTTTCAATGGAGATGAGTGAGTTAATGGAGAATTTAAAAATTGTTCCATACCATTGGACTCAACGTACTCCAGTTAAAAACTGCTAAGCCCAGCTCATTCATGTGCCTGGACAAAGGACACCTTGTTATCCTGATAATTTTTACCATACATATCACTTTTGACGAGTAAACATAATATATTTAACATTTTATTTATTTATTTATTTAAATTATAAGTATAATATATTTAACAGTTTATTTATTATTTTTTTAAATTATACTATTCAACAGTTTATGTTATTATATACTTATATATATCTCATTAAAATGAGTTACTTAAAATAAAAAAAAATATACAGAAAAAATGTAATAATCTTTCTTCTTTTTCAATAAAATGCATCAAAGAAAGTTTTTTGTACTATAAAAATTCAATAAAGTCATTATTCATCGAGTTGTTTAGTAGTCTGATAATGTAAGGTAATTGGGAACTTTTTTCACATTTCACTCAAATGATAACTATCAATGAAACTGAAACTGTAACTTGAAATATCAATAAGAAACTATGTACGTTGAAGAAAAAACTTTACCAAGTAGTTTCAAAAACTCACATTTATGACGAGAAACTGATGATTGTGGAACGTTTTGCTAGATTGACAGTTTACTTAAAATATTTGAGAAACATCAAGATGAGTTTGATTTCATAAACAAATTTAATAAAATACTAAAAAATTTATATTATTAATTTAATAATATTTATTAATATATATTTTTTATATTTTTAAATTTAATATATTTTTTATAATTTAATAATTTACGTTATGTTATTGTATTTTCTGTGCTATAAAATATTTCTTTTATTAGAATTTAAGAGTAGCAGTTGGTGGGTCTTTTCGCACGCAGTCTCTCTCTGTCTCATCCTCCCCCCACCAACGGGGAGTGAGGGGAGAGGAGCGAGAGAGCGTGTGTCCCAACTCACTGACAATACTATACCATTTTATTTTATTTTTTGTTTTGTCTAAACAACATTAATTCTGGTTCTAGATTTGTCTAATTAGGCTTCCTCTTCTTGAGTATAATTTATTGTTGTTAATTTTTAAGTGGAAATCTAGCAGAATGTCAATGAAGACTAAAGGGGGAGGAGAGACTGCTGCTAAAAATGTTATGTCAAGAAAAGGTGCTCTTGTTCTTTGTCTTGGCAGCTTCTTTGCTGGAATGTTCTTCACTAACAGGTATTTTTGACGATTGGGTGACCCTTGTTTCATTCAAGTTTTGATCTTTTGGCTATTTTAGTGGTTGCATTGACCTTCTGATGCATTTAAGTCAACTGGGTGTCAACAATTTTCCAGAAAATACTCAAGTTTTGGTGAAAGATTATCCCTTTGATTCTGTCTGCTGCTGTCGGTGCTTGTGAGTTAGGCAATTTCTTGTGTGTTTTTGAACTGCAACTTGCCAAATTCTTAAATGTTTTGCCAGAATTGCTGTCACTCTGATTGAAAGCAGATTGTTTGCATATTATTGAACAGGTTCTCCATAGAATTCCTCTGTTCTTGTATTCGAGTATCAATTCAGTTCAATAAAAAAAAAGGAGAAAAGAGATAATCCTTTATCTTGAAATCAAATGGTGGCCATTTCAATATTTTAGCCTTCATCATCTTTTTCTGTTTTTTTTTTTTTCATTTTTTCCCCACCGACACTGTCATAATTTGGGAAGATAATAGATGAGCATTCCAGTGCTCGGAACTCTATAAAGTTTTGATCATATCTTACTTTTTGGCTGCTAAAGATCTTTAGAAACCTACCAAAAGTCATATTGTTGGAGTAGCTCAATTGAGTAGAGGTTTTTTGAACCTCTGCTCGGCTTTCCAAAATGTCTGCTGCAAATTTAATTGAATTACTTCCATAGGCAGAGTCTTCTTAACTATAGATAGCCGATTATTATGTAGGATGTTGTAAATCTACATCCTCTTCTTTTGTATTTTAGGCCACATAGTTCTATATTGCTGCAGTGCCTGTTGTTATTCCATTGTTTTTGGCATGAAATTCTTTGATCTGCGTCAAAGAGATTGCTTTTGACGTATGCAAGCCATATTAACCAAGCTTCCTGTATCAGGATGTGGATGGTGCCTGAAGAAAAGAATTTAGAATCCAAGGCTTGTAATCCAAAATCTGTAAGTACATATTACCCTGGCATTGAAGCCTTGGTTTTTAACATCTAGATAAGCTAAAACGCATGCCATTCGAGTTGAAACAAGTGCTCTGGAGTAAATTAGGACTTAACAACGATGTTTCAGTGACTGACCAAAAATTGGAGATTTACTGTGGCGATTGATAGCTTTCCAATTGTTGCTCTATGTTCCTAACCCTTGCATCTAAATTATTTCGATAGGCTATTTATCTGTAAACATAAGTTTCACCTTGAAGTCATTTTTTCTAGTAAAGTCTGCCTGCATTGGCTTACTTGTCAATAAATTCATCCATTATGTTATTCTTTTAGCACGGTAAATATAATGTTCGCTCCATTCATCTGCCTCTATCAGAAGGTTGCAAACCATATGTTCAACAGCAGTCTGTGGCAAGTTTCAGAGTCACATTATGATATTCAGTAAGCTCGATTGTGACAATTGGTATTTGTGATAGCTGTTTCTGTTGAGCTTAACGTGAAATATATAGCCCTTCATGGGATGCAGGATGCTGGATGATAAAGTCTCAAGTTTAGAGATGAAATTGGCGACTGCAAAAGCAGAACGTCAATCTTTGGTGTATGCCTATCCTGCAACAGGCAACTCAAGGAGAAAATACTTTATGGTAATAGGAGTCAATACAGCTTTTAGTAGCCGGAAGCGGAGAGATTCAGTTCGTGCTACTTGGATGCTACAAGGTGAAATCGCCAGTTCCTAATTTTTTCCTAAAATAAGTTTCTTGCTTTGTGGTTTTTTTTTTTAATTTTTACATTTTATTTTCTCTGTTCTTTTATTATTTATGATAAGCTGGTCATTTCAAGATCTTGACTAGGTGATGCACGAAAGAAGTTGGAGAAAGAGAAGGGCATAATCATTCGCTTTGTTATTGGTCACAGGTGAGTGTCTCTGCATAACTGGGGCCATACAGTGGAATGCTTGATCGGTTTTGTTCCTACATTGGATCCTCTCCCTTTAGTTATTATGAGAATATGATTCACTTGTTAGCAAATCAAAATATGTTTCAAAGAAAACCATGTTCTTTTGCATTTCTC